>BCLC01000004.1:471537-809524 GCA_001600855.1 Saitozyma sp. JCM 24511 | reverse complement strand
TGTAGAACCCCATGAAAGTCGCCAAGAAAGTCGTCGAAGTTGTAACCGCGCTCTTTGGAGTGAATGTAGAAATTTCCGTCCCCAGAATTTCTACCGCCTGCAGTTTTGATGCTAGAAGGCTGAGAGTTTGTAGGAGTGTAGTTCCACACGTCGCCCATCTTGTCGCCAAGTTCCAGGTCGATCGGAGCAGGGAAGGTGCCGTCCCCAGATTTTACAAAGTCGTCCCCAGTATTTATGAAGACAACATCGCGGGTGATAACGACCTTGTTGCCGTCCCAAACCCGGTAGTTGTGGGTCCCCTCTTGATAGCCGAGTAGGAAGCCTTTGCGGTAACGCGGGGACAGCTTGGAGATGTGCCGATGGTCACGGAAATAGACGGTAGAGCCAAAAGCGTGGAGGTGATCATGTCGCTTTGATTTGCCAAACCACTTGTCATCTGGAATGGCGTATTGGGGACCACAGGGCGTGCGGTTACGGGTGTAGGCTGCGTAGGACGCGCATTCGGCCCAGAATGTTTGCGGGAGACCGGTGTCAATGAGGTAGGTGCGGACGAGGTTGAGGATTGTCAGGTGAACGCGTTCAACCCGTCCGTTCTGAGCATGAGAGTCAGGTGGGACTCGAATGTGCTGGATTCCGAGTTGTCGCATGTAGTTGTCCCATTCTCTGGAGGTGAATTCCCCCCCGTTGTCGCTGCGGAGGGTCTTGACCTTAGAGCCGAGTTGCCTCTCCACCAGAGCAATGTATGACTTGATAGCCGTGAAAGCGTCAGACTTTTGTTTGAGGAAGGAAAGATGGACTTTCCGAGAGTAGTCGTCATAGCAGGTCAAGAAGTAGCGTGCACCTCCAATAGAAGTGACAGTTGCCGGTCCCCAAAGATCAATGTGAACGAGCTCTCCAGGTTTGGTCGCGCGAATTTCCTCTGCCGGTGGGGACGGAAGTCGAGTCCCTTTACCCATTATGCAGGACTCGCAGTTGAAGTCGGAGACGTCCTGAGAGGTGATTGCATCGAGTCCATCAATTCTACCAGCCCTGTACAATCGCATGACAGCCCTAGCACTCAAGTGGCCCAAACGGTGGTGCCAATCTCGAAGTACTGAGAGTCTGTCAGCAACTGCCGCCGATAGGGCAGTAGCCGAACTCGCCTTGAGGGTGTAGAGTCCACCTTGAAGGTGTGCGGTGCAGACGGGTGCGTCCCCAGTGTTGTAGAGAGTAGCTGAGTAGCGAGAGAAACGCCAAATGAACGGGGACGGGGTCTGCGAGACCGAGAGAAGGTTTGCCTGTAGACCGGGGACAACAAGGACGTTGGTGAATTTGACCGGGCCAAGAATGAGCGACCCAGAGGACCGAGAAAGAAGCTTTGTACCGTCCCCAATCTTGACAGAGACCGGGGTGATCTGTTTGACGTCCGAGAGAAGCGCCGAAGACGTGACCATGTGGTGGGACGCACCAGAGTCGATGATAAAAATGCCGGGGTGTCAGGGAGCTACGTCGACCAACAAGGAACCCGTATAGTCCAACTCCCAAGAGCGGCTCGGCTCGACCTGTCTTGTCGACCTGAAATGAGTCGCGGCGGCGTTCGGCTCGAATGTCCTAAGGACCCGTAGGGTAGCTAGGACAAGGTTGGTCGAAGTAGCGACAAAGGCAAGATAGGTAATGGATAGATCAAACTATGCTACGCTGGGAATCTAGACTAAAGTACTCGAACTAGGGAGACAACAATCAGAAGTTCTCAAGGGTCTCTATCGGTCGCATGGTCTAGCCTTTATATCCCAGACTTCTAGTCATGTCAGTCTTGCTCCGTGCGTAGGCCYGGCCCGCGTATCTTCGGTTGTTGTTTCCGAGTCTCGTCGGTCCTTAGGGAACAATAGGCGTCCCTCGTCGCATGTTGCTTATTGTCTTCGGAGAACAATAAGGCTCGGCGTCCTGTGGCATCGAAGAACAATACGGCTCAGCGTGGCTTGGTGTGGCTTGGTGGAGAACAATAAGCGCCAAGCTCTCGACCGTCCGATTGGCTCTGTCCTTGGAACGTTCATGTTGTCCGATGTCGCCGAAGTATCCGTATCGCAATTGCTCGCAGACGTGGTGCGCCATTGTTCTGTCGGGTTTCGACGTACGAGTCCTCGAGTCTCGTCGGGTCAGGTCTCTGACACGGGGACGGAATTTTCAATAGTGGGGACGGCTGCAGATATGAATGCGGACGCGTCTGAGTCGTAGTTGACGTCCAAGCTGGCCACCTGAGCGGTGGGGACGGCTTCCTCAGTCTGTGCAACCTTGGCCTGAGGCTTGTTCTTGGCCTTGTTGGCCTCCGCGGGCTTGCGGGACACACAGGACTCGGTCAAGTGTCCCTTGACATGGTGCCAGTCGCAGTACGCGTTGTCGTCGCGGGAAAGTGTCAGAGGACTCACTTCGACTGCACGTTTATACGCGATTCGACCTATTCGACAGACGATTATACACGAGACAAACATTCAACACAACGACTACATCTCGCAGACGTCAACATGTTACCATATCGTCTCGCCCCTCGAATACTATCGGCAATCCGACGGCTACATTCGATTACTCAATCCGGCGATAATATCGAAGGACTATCCTCGACCCCGGAAATGGTAACTCGGCGACGCCACGATATGTCTCGAATGTCATGTCCCAAAACACGCCATCGCCGCTGATCGAGACATGTCTCCCCATGTCTTACATGCGGCATGTTTCGGGTTCGACCGGAGCCTACGGAGTTCGAGATGGCCGAGGACTACGGGACTCGATACGACCGAAGCCTACGGAATTCGAGATGGCCGAGGACAAGCAACAGAGGTATAAAGGTCAGAGGCGTGACCGTCGAAGAAGAGGTCTTTCGAGAACTCCGAATTGTAGTCCGCTGTAGTYAACCATAGCATACCGTCTGAGATACCGCTATCTCGACCAACCTTGACTTGGCTGTCACGCGGCCCTCAAGTCATTCTGGATAGACTACTCTCGTCTGGTCWTCGCTTAGACGATTCGAGGTTAGCCTATTCTAGACGTCGGACATACGGGTTCCTTGTTGGTCGACGTAGCATCGTGACAGTCTATTTCCGTGACCACCGGCACATCTCCAAGCTGTCTCCACGTTACCGCAAAGATTTTCTACTCGGCTATCAAGAGGGGGTCCACAACTGTCGAGTTTTGGACGGCAACAAGGTCATTATCACCCGCGATGTTGTCTTCATAAATACTGGGGACGACTTTGTAAAATCTGGGGACGGCACTTTTCCTGCTCCGATCGGTCTAAAACTTGGTGACAACATAGCCAACATGTGGGAGTACACCCCTACAAACATTCAGTCTTCTAGCACTTGAGACTGCAGGCGGTAGAAATTCTGGGGACGGAAATTTCTACATTCACACCAAACAGCGCAGTTACTGTCGGAATCTACGCCTAGTTCACCGTCTGCCACACCGCCACATTCACCGTCGTAGCTAGTCACGTGACCCGCAGGTTCTCACCCGCGTCTCTAGCACGTTCCCACGCATTCTATCTCGCGTCTGTCTCTCTCTCTTTCTCTCTTTTCTACATACTCGTCTTATGCACTCATATCTCAATATCCGACAGTTACAACTTCGACGACTTCCTCGGTGATTTCCGAGGAGTTCTACGCAATCGGGACCACCTCGGCGTGGGGGGGCAACTTCATACTCCGCCTCACAGTCCCAATTCCGATGTACAATCAATTCAAAATGCGTCCCCAGGAATTTCAGATGCGTCCCCACCAATTTCCAGCGAATCAGAACACGACTTGGAAACCGACTCGGACGATCCTCTCACCCTCACAGACACCGAGGACCCTTCAACTACCTCGCACATGCACTCACACCTGCACCGTCATCGTACCGTGAGGCCAAAGCGTCAGGTGAATGGGAACACTGGAAACCGGCAATGGATGCGGAACTCGCAAAAATGGACCAATACAAGGTCTGGGAAGTTGTAGACCGCCAACCCAACATGCGAGTGGTTGGTGCACGCTGGGTCTACACTCGAAAGATCGATGGCAACACCGGGATGCCCTCCAGCTACAAGGCTCGATGGGTCGCTAAAGGTTACTCGCAACGGGAAGGAATCGACTTCAACGAGCTCTATGCGGCCGTCGCGCACAAGGACACCATCCGACTCTTTCTCTCCCTGGTCAAACCATCTCGATCTCAAATGCAACCAAGTCGACATCAAGGCGGCCTTCCTCAACGGTGATCTTGAGGAGACAATCTACCTGTCCCCATCTGAAGGAAGCGACATTCCTGCCAACAAGGTCCTTCACCTCCGAAAATCTCTTTACGGTCTGAAGCAATCCCCACGCTGCTTCAACAAGGCGTTCGACAAATGGCTCAAGTCCCAGGGTCTTACTCCGTCCAAGGCGGACCCCTGCCTCTACTCTCGCCAACAAGGCAATGACTTCCTCATGCTCTCAGTTCATGTTGATGACCAACTAGTCGCCTGCAACAACCGCTCTGCCCTGGACAACTTCAAACGCCAACTCAATGCCCAATTCGAGTGCTCCAACTCTGGACCCGCCGGCTACTTTCTCGGTTTCAACATCTACCGGGACGGCACAGCGAGAAAGCTCTACATGCCTCAGGAGCACTACTTCCAGTCCATCCTCGAGGGATTTGACCTGCAAGACTGCAACCTGGCACGGACAACCCTTCCAACTGGCTTACGACCTGTTCCCTCCACAGGTGAGGAACATGCACTCGCCAAACACCTGCCATTTTCTCAGGTTGTCGACTCTGTCCTCTACGCATCAACCGTCTCCCGTCCCGACTTGGCTGAAGCCGCTGGCGTTCTCTCTCGCTTCATCAGCAAATGGAACGAATCCCATTGGAAAGCGGCAAAGCACCTTCTCCGCTACATCCGCGGCACAACCGACCTCTGCCTCATGTTTGATGGTGACTGCGGCAAGCGAATTCTACTTGGCTGTGCCGAGGCCGGCTGGGGAGGTGACATGGACACTCGACGATCCACAACCGGCTATGTCTTCAAGGTCTATGGTGGTGTTGTTGCCTGGAAGAGCCGCCGCCAACCTACTGTTGCTCTTTCCACCACCGAGGCGGAATACATGGCATCGGCCGATGCGGCCAAACAAGCCACCTGGATCCGACTTTTACTCCTTGATCTCCAGCTTGGACCTCGGACTCACCCATTCCGATCCTCAACGACAACAACGGCTGCATAGCTCACTCCAAGAACCCGGTACACCACGACAAGTCAAAGCACATTGCCATGCGACACCACTTCCTCCGCGAAAAAGTTGAGAACAGCTCAATCGACTTGTCACATGTCTCCTCGGCCAGCTATATTGCCGACTTACTGACTGTCACAACATCATCACCACCAAGGACACCACAACGACATGAACAATGACCAACCACGTGACCTGGATATTGAAGCACAACCTTCGCGATGCAACAAAGGGACGCGAGGCAACCTTTGCGACGTGACGCAGGGGCGACCCTCGCGACTCAGGGGTCCAGGCTGGTCGCGGCTCGGTGGGCCAGGCTGATCTCGACTCGGCGGTCCAGGCTGGTCTTGACTCGCTGGTCCAGACTGGTCTCGACTCTCTGGTCCAGGCTGGCCTCGACTCAGCGGCCCATGTGATCCTCGACTTGATGATGGCAAAGGAGGCCGAGATACGCGAGGCTCGCGATGGTATAAAGGTGGACTCGAGAAGGGAAGGTGTTCCCTTGTCGAATCTTGATTAGTCATTCATAGCTACTAGCTCTAGTACTCTGCAGTGACTTGCTGTGCCGGCCAACTTGACTTAGCTACCACAACGGTCCTCAAGTCATTCTGTCAGCGTCTGCGAGGTTCGCACAACTCGATCTGCCTCCAACCTTCTAAGTCATATACTTAGGAAGGTCTTCGAACCTCCGACGCGCTAGGTCAAATAACAAGGGTCCCTTGGCCGGGCAGCTCCCGTGACACTGACCAAGTCACTTTCGGCGGATACATTCACTCGACTGTGTGAGTTACTTGGTGTCATCCGGTTACCTATGCGTTGGGGGGTGTCGGAATCTACGCCTAGTTCACCGTCTGCCACACTGCCACATTCACTGCCATAGCTAGTCACGTGACCTGCAGGTTTTCACCTGCATCTTCAGCATATTCCCACGCTTCTATCTTCGTCTCTCTCTTCTACATACTCATCTTATGCACTCATATCTCGATATCCTGACAGTGCGGAAGAGTTCCTGCACCAGAGTCGCTTGCTTTGCGCCAACTTAAGCCGAGAATGTGTGCCGGAGATGCGCCCATAGTAGAGCAGCTTTGGATCAAGCGGGTCACGGCCATCCGCAGGGAGAGACGAGTGTCATGGACCACCACAGAACCAATGCTTTGCTTATTGCCTTCATACCTTTCATAGTTCTTCGCCCGTTACCTTCGCTTCCCAGTTCATGACCATGTGGCACCATCTTGCGCCACCTCTTGCCGTCCGCTACCACTTGTCGCCACCTTGTTCCCACCTGGCACCACTTGGTACCACTTGACACCACCTTGGTACCACGTGGCACCACCCGACCTCACCTCGGTCCAACCTCGCACCACTTGGACACCACTTGGGTGCCACCTGATGGAGCACGCACCACACGGAGGATTCTTGTACCACCTGATGCCACGTGGTGGCCTTTGTAGACATATATAAGGCGGAGCGTTTTGACTAGAACAGACCCCCAGCTATGGATCACAATCACAAACACCCCTCACATTCACACAGCTCCCTCCAGTCCAGTCCAGTGACAAGTCAGGGGCAATTTGTCAGAGGACTCACTTCGACTGCACGACTATATGCGATTTGACCTATTCGACAGACGACTATACGCGAGACAAACATTCAACACAACGACTACATCTCGCATACATCGACATGTTACCATATCGTCTCACCCTTTGAATACTCTCGGCAATCCGACGGCTACATTCGATTACTCAATCCTGCGATAATATCGAGAGGCTATCCTCGACCCCGGAAATGGTAATTCGGCGACACCACGACATGTCTCGAATATCATGTCTCAAAACATGCCATCGCCGCTGATCGAGACATGTCTCTCCATGTCTTACATGCGGCATGTTTCGGGTTCGACCGGAGCCTACGGAATTCGAGAAGGCCGAGGACTACGAGACTCGATACGACCGAAGCCTACGGAATTCAAGATGGCCGAGGACAGGCGACAGAGGTATAAAGGTCAGAGACGTGACTATCGAAGAAGAGGTCTTTGAGAACTCCAAATTGTAGTCCGCTGTAGGTTACCATAGCATTCCGTATCCCTTTTGCTAGTCTACTGAAATCATCATACTCTATCACAGCTACTCGTATCCGAGATACCGCTACCTCGACCAACCTTGACTTGGCTGTCGCGCGACCCCCAAGTCATTCTGGATAGACTACTCTCGTCTGGTCTTCGCTTAGACGATTCGAGGTTAGCCTATTCTAGAGGTCGGATATACGGGTTCCTTGTTGGTCAACGTAGCACCCGTGACACTGGGTGTGGTCCACTTGATAACCATTTTGTGAAGAAAAGTAGAAGGGGCAAAGTCGATAGGTAGCATAAGCTGTGTTGTGTGCCCAATGGGTGATAGGCGGTATCCGGGTCATAACACACAACACGGTTCATGACACGAAGACTACAATTCGGAGTTCTCGAAGGACTCTATGAATCCACCCATGTCTCGCCTTTATACCTTGCTCGCCTTCTTCTCGAGCGTACTCCTCGTTGTTGGATAGAGCATTCGAGTCTCGGCTGCCGGTCACCGAATGTTGAATCCGAGAGGGTTCTTACCCCAGACACGGGAGTGGCGTACATGGGACGCGGGCATGGCATATGCGATACACGGGAGTGGTGAATGCGTCCCTGGTGGCGCTCTCCTTGTGATAGTATCCGAATGCGGTACTGGTCGTCGACGTAGTCGTGAGTCGACCTGATTGTGTCGGCAAGGATGCGGCGGTGGTCGATAAGGTCGAGCTCCGACGAATCATGGATCTAGTCATCGTGTAGTCGTCGTGTTATCCTAGCATACTCGAGAGTAGAAGTGATTTGGTCGACTTTGGTCGTGTATTCGGGTGTGTTAACGTGAGTATCCTGACGTGCGAGTCCTCTGACACATGGGTGGGCACAGATATCATGGAGTGAGACAATGACTTGCAGACAAGATGCGGTGAAGTTCAAGGGCTGGCAGCCACACTGTTAAGGTAGCTAGCTAAATGTCCACTTTATGGCCCCACAAAGTTGCGGCTGTGCATAATTATTAAATGTGCAGAGTCAAAAGAGTTGCCGCTGGGCACTTGCTAGCCTGACGAGTACACGCCGAGCCCGCAAGAGTCCGTGCGGGACAGCGTGTCGTTCGTGTTCGTGGAATGTCAATGGTGATTGACCAGTGAGAAGACAGACATGGGTGAGGAATCAGACCGGGAAAATGAACCAGAAGGGCTGCACGGTACCGGACTTTACTCATCGTGCAACCGAGGCCGGGAGCATGTACGAAGACGGTTAGCATGGTGCAGTATATGGCAAAAGCCTACACTTTGCTTCGGCGGAGAAGCGAATCAATCCAACCGCTGCCATCCGACCTCGCCTTTACCGCCCGGGTCGCTGGACCCGTCGTCATTCTCGTCACCAGAGGAAGCCACTAGGTTGCGCCGCTCCGTGGCACTGCCCCGTATGCTCGATCTTCGAGGGCCATGTCCTGCTTTCATCCTCTCGAGCTCCTTCCCAAAGCCATCAGCCGCCCTCGCCACGCCGAATCCGAGCTCTTTGATGGACCGGGACAGCTCGTCGGCGGTCCGTGGGGATTCGATGAGACGAGAATGGGAGGGCGACAGTGGCGGCAGCGGATCCCGAATCTCCACACACCACAGAAGTGGGCGTGATGTTGAGACTCTGACCACCGGCTCGGAAGGCACGAGGTGGTTCGAGGTTGATACCAAACCATCGAAGGAAGTTTCACCGTCTCATGGTCAGTAGGGTGCTATGAAGCGGCGCTCACCCAGGTTCCACCTCAAGCCATTCGTAGTGACGGTAGCTGAGTCTATGCCAACCGGCAGGATCCCGCACGTCTGACCCATGGTCGTGTGGTCTATGTCGATCAGATGGGAACCCTGAAGTCAGCTTTCTCAGGATCTGCAGACGTACTTTGTCCAGCACCCAAGCAAGGCTTTCGCCGCTGAGTACGAAGACTTCTGGTCGCGTTGACCGCAGTTTGTGCAGGAGAGCCATACTGTGGACGGTCTGGTCGATCCTCCCCGAGAGCCCGCCGAGAAGAATGAGAGGGAGCTATGGCTCAGCTCCAAACGAGACAAGGCGACAGACTCACAGTCTTTCCCGA
The DNA here is from genome assembly GCA_001600855.1 of Saitozyma sp. JCM 24511. Lineage (NCBI taxonomy): Eukaryota > Fungi > Basidiomycota > Tremellomycetes > Tremellales > Trimorphomycetaceae > Saitozyma > Saitozyma sp. JCM 24511. The sequence goes on along the minus strand of BCLC01000004.1, from coordinate 800,169 downwards.
GATGTCCTCCAGCGCTTCGACTTCGTCCATGCACTTCATCAGATCGGTCGAGTTCTGATCACTGTCCTCCTTGACAGACACGCCCTGACTGTCAGCAGCGCTCATGGCAGGAGACACACCTTGGAAGCGTAATATGTTCGCACCTCGGGGCGGAGAGAGTCTAGATCGCCCTTGATGGCGTTTGGCAGGAAGCTGCAGTCAGCCAAGAAGTCGTCCAGTGGCTCACCTGGCGCGATGTTCGGCATCCAGAAGATCGTACAGCCTGTTTGCACCTCCATCTGCACAAATTCTGAAGGTGCCTGCTCGAAGATCAGCGCGAGAAAATGGGAAGGGAACAAACTTGGCTCACACGAACGCCAGGCGCGGAAGAATATGTCGGGTCGAGTGATTGGCTGATTGAGGATGATCATGGCGTAAGGGCTTGACCTGGTCGGGCTGAAGATGTCGACACAGCTCCAAAGACGAGCGCTTGGATCTGAAGCGACATGTCCTTTGACATGCGCCAAGAATCTCCCTGGTATTCTGATTGTCGATTTACGACGATGAGGCTTTGTCGACACGGGTGCACTGGATCGACGAATGACGTGAACAGTAGATGTGGAAGGGCGGTGTTGAAGCTGTGAGGCTACGGCAACGGCAGCGGCTGCAGAGAGGCTCTGCTGCATGAGGAGCGATGGCGCAGCTGTGCTGGTCGGATGGAGACGGGTAGAGCTACTCCTGCTCGAATCCGAGCTCGCACTTGCCTGGCGTCCCTTCCCAAGTGACGCTCTGCGAGGGGGCAGCGGAGGAGGCAAAGGCTTGTCCAGGCCAGCCCGTCGAAAGGGGTTGGACGCATCGGTCGACTTTGAGGACGAGGCGACGGGGGAGGAGGTAGCGTTGACCGGGTCGAAGAACGGGTTACGCGAGGTTGAAGAAGCAGGCATTGGTGCTGAAGTCTGCCTGGACAAGAGCAGCAGCGTGAGGCGACTTGAGCGAGAGAGAGAAAAGAGAGAAAAGAGAGAAAAGAGAGAGAGCAAACAGAGAAAGAGACAGAGAGCAAGTGGTTTGTTGGCAAACGGTTAACCCGTAGTGCCGTGGTCACGTGAGCAGAAACGATTCACCTTCAGAGTCAAGGTGCGCGCGCTCGCTCTTGGCTATGTATGCATGCATGCATGCGTGAAACACTGGGCTGATTGGAACGGTCACTCGCCCTCTTCGGCCCCTCAGACCTGCGTGTCCACTCGTGCTGCCCCTTCGTCGACCTCAAAAGTCGTCTGGTATCAGTCAGCTCAAGGCCAAACACAACCCACGCACCACTTGAGGAAGGTATGCCCCTGCGCTCAGGTCGAGCACCCAAAGGTCGTCAAAGACTGAGACCCCATTGTAACCACCGGAAATGAAGATGCGGGCGTCGTGGAGCAGGGCAACATGATATCCTCGACCCGGGGGAGGAAGGCCTCGGGTGTGCTTTGTCTCCCACTGCAGGGTCACTTCTGTAAGCCTTTTGTTTCACCTGGGGGACGCACCGAGGTTGAATAGAAGAACATCCTGAGCGTATGTTTGGCCGTTGTGACCGCCGATAATGAACAAATAAGAGCCGACCTGGGTGGAGGTGTGCGACAATCGGTTGTGCTTGATTTCGGTATTGAGCAGAGTCCATGTGAGTGTCTCTGCCGATCAGCGAGGCCGACAGAAGCATGACGTACGAAGGTTGAGAATGTGGACATCGGCAAAACTTGCGTGACCGTCGCTGCCTCCGAAGATGACCATCTTGTCTCCAACCAGATTGGCCGTGTGATAACCCTTCTTCTGGGGCAAGTCGCCTCGCGTACGCCATTCCTGCCAGGTGAGACGAGAAGGATCCGAGACGTCCAGCGCCCATACGTCGTTGAGCGCTGCCTGTCCATTCCCGCCTCCAAACACGACAAGATAGTTGCGATAGAGTATGGTGGTGTGCGCGCGGCGAGGTGGGGGTACGGCACCGCGCGCCATAGCGGGGCGCGAGAAACGGCGAGTGACCGTATCAAATGTCCAGACGTCGTTGCTATAGGTTGGACCATCGCCGCCCCCAAAGATGTAGAGCTGGTCGCCCACGAGCGTCGTGGTATGAGCACGAAGCGGAGGCATGGTCTCGCCCGTGGTGTCCAGGGCGGTCCATTCCAAGGTCTCCGTATCGAACCAGGCGGCACCTCTCCAACAATTCTTGCTGTCCACGCCTCCGAGAAACCAGATCCGGTCACCGACCAGAGTGCCGGTGTGGGCACGCAGCGGCTGGCTCGGGGGCGTCCCATGAGAAGGAAGAGGTGAGAAGTACATTGTAGCGGCGGGTGCGCGGGAAATCTTGCCCGACGGCAGTGTTGCGGTTATGGGCAGACTGCTTTGTTTCCGGGCGCGACCGTGTTCACGGTGGGATCGTGTCATGGCTCGTCGTCGGCGAGTAGTCTCGTCCCCGCTGTCCGTCTCGTCTTTGGCTCGCACGGGAGCCGCGAACCGCCTGTCGGTCCCGTTGGATCTCAGCTTTGCTCCTCCGTCATGTAGTTCCGGCGTGGCGGTGATCGAGTCTTTGCGTCTGGGAATGCCCGACGGAGGGCCACCGGAACCGGGCCGAGACGTCATGACAGGAGAAGAGACGCCAGGCTGTGGTGACATGGAGCGATCGAAGGCGCCGCCAACGAGCGTGTTTGACCCGGATCCCATCGTCACATCGCGCTGCCTCGAGCTGGAGCGAATGTTGGGCGCAACAGGAAACGGTGAGGGAGCTGCTTCGGGGGGCGTCGCCTGGGCGAGATGTGATGGGTATGTGATAGGCTCCAGCGAGTCAATGTCTGGTGTTGCCATACTGGGCAGAGCGGTGTCGGGAAAAGGTGAGAGGGAAGGTGCGTCAACTTGGACTGGACTCGGTGATAGGGAAGAGGATCGGGAAGGGGGGAGGAGGTTGTTGATATTCAGACCGGCATTTGCCTGTCTGCCCTGCTCGGCGTTATAAGACTCTGTATGATGAGGAGGCTGGATACGAGACCCTGCGTCGATGAAGGCCCTGAGGGTCCTGTCGTCCTCCACCACCGCGGCGGAGAGCGACGCTCTGTGCTGTGACTGGATGTGTGTTGCCGGAGGAGAAGACGTTGATGACGACCTGTCACGACGAATCCCGAGAGAGTGCTTGGTGAGGCCGGGCAAGGGCAGAGGTAGACGGCGGAATGTGGACGAGGAGGGGACGTTGCGACGACCTGGAACGATAGGGTGTCAGATGGGACCTAGAGTGCCACGGCATGAGATGTGGGGGGGGGGGGGAAGAGAAAGACACAGCACCCAGCACGCACTCGGACCTGGTTCTCGGGAATTGTGGTGTTGACTACTGTCACTGTCCATCCAATGCCAGATGCTGGTCGCGGGTGATGTCAATGCCAAGTGCCGGGGCTGGAACAAGAAGAGATAAGAAAGTGAGGGACGGGGAGTGATAGACGGTTAATGAGAAGAACGAGACGAGATGAGATGAAGACGAGATGAAGGATGCAAGATGCGGGCGTAATTCACAACCCACAACCCCCGAGTGTTCCTGGCCCGCCGCCGCCAACATCTATGTCTGTCTGGTGCTCTACGAGCAGCAGTACGGATGGATGCTTGCTCTTCGCGGCCATGGGCGTATACATGCATACAACAGACGTGACAGCTCTCAGAGAAATCATCCTTTATCGCCGTTTCCGACCGACGATGTCCTTGTCAAAGCGCGCTTTCTTCGCCCTGGTCGCATCCCCGCCGCTTGCCCTCTCTCGCTGAGATGCCTTGCCTCTTTCGAGCAAGTCCGCTCTGCGTCCCATGCTTTGACTAACGTTGTCCCACACACCACGAGATCCGCGCGCGCCCAGCACTCCCTCGAGCTCAGCCTCCAGGCCGTTCTGACGACGGGCCCGACCTCTCGCAGAGCCGCCCACGCCGTAACCCAGAGCCAATGCCTCCTCGTCCTCTCGTCTCCGCTTGGCTTCTCGTTTTGTCGTCACCAGTCGGGTCATGTTTTCCTCCTCAAATTCGTTCATGCGCTGAAGCTCGGCAGCCCGCTTGGCAGAGATCGAGTTGGAATGTCGATTGACCTGTACAGGTCGTGTGGAGAGACCAGAGGTGGATTCGAGGAGCGGTGCTCCGTCCATGGTAGCGGCGAACTCGGACAGCAGAGCAGGCGCGCGACGTGCCTTGCGACGAACCTTGTCGTCGGCCTCGCGGTAAGGGACAGCTGCCACGCGCGGAGGGCGATAGACCGCTCCTGCGGATGACTCGGCTCGATCCGACTCGTCCGCGAGTCGCTCGGGCTCGGAGATTCCCATAGATGCGATGGCCGACATATTCGGTCGGAAAGCCAGTGGATCTGACGGTGAGCAGGGCTCACTCAGGGGAATCAGCAGTGAGGAAAGCCTCACCTTCTTCAGGTTTTTCCACAACGGCCAGGCCCTTGGTCTCCTCTGCCTCTGCTAACCCAACCAGCTTTTTGATCTGGTAGTCGAGTTTGCTTTCCAGCCCGCGAACCTTTTCCAGTGTTTCGGAACCGAGCAGGAGCTCGCCAGCGAGTCTGCTAATCATATCGTCGCTGTTGGATGGCACGCCTCCTGATGCTAGGGACAGGGATGCTGGGGAGCTGCTTTCCGCGTCGGGGTGATAATTTGACTGCGTAGAAAGTCGTAGAGCGAGGAGAAGGACGAGGTGGTGGAGCGAGGATAGCAAAACATGAGGCCTGGCCAGCAAGAGCGAGAGACCCGCTGAGAGGTCAAGGGAGGGGTCTGCATTGCGAGATCTGAGCGTGTCAGTCGTTCACTCGTTTCAGGTTGCCTACTTTGTGATCAAAGGCGCAGCGGAAGACTTTGTGGCTTCTACGGCGGTTTGGAGGGTGGTCAAGGCCTTGAGAACCTCGGTGGGTACTACGGTCGAAGCGGCCTGCATGGCTGTGGGTCCTGAAAGATGGTCAGCTTCCCGTGTCTTTGATGTTTTCTGTTTGCATAGGATCTGGAGTGGATGTCCCCTCAGTCGCGAGTTTTCTAGGCTCGCTCCGCCAGGCTAAGGCGGAATGGTGCGATTAATCAAGTCGAAGCTCGTTGAGCTCAGTGCCCAGTGCGTATCATCTTTGGGGGTTTCCGAGACGTGAGGGAGCGAAAGAAAGGGCGCCACGAATAGCGGCTCACCGAGGCCAGACTTGGCCGATGGAAAGTCGAAGGCGATGCAGGTGAAGAGACTTGACTCGATGGGCCGAGGGAAGGAAAGCAAAGAGGAGAAGAGGTGGGTTGGATGGGGTTTGAACTTTTCGCGTTTGGCCAGGTTTTTCAACGGGATCAAATTTTAGACGGAGCCCCGAAGGCGACGGCGACGGCGACGGCGACGGCGAGGGTGACAACGGTGATGACGATGACGATGACAACGACAACGATAACGACAACAATATCATCACCCTCACGCGCAGGCCGCCTGACGCGCATGGTCATGACAGTCCCATCATGCTGACCCAGCATCGATCAACACGGGAGCGAGGGGGGCCTTGGTCAGAACCACACCTGCCTAATGATGGGTCCTATGATGTCGTCGCTCTCCGGCCCAGCGACACAGCGACACTGTCGTTGTCGACCAACAGCACCTCGGCCTCGGCAGCTCTCGCAAGGTCTCTGTTTCTGTTCATGAGTAGGTGACGCTTTCATGTCTGCGGCCGGCAGCTCGCTCAAATGCCTCTGATCTAACCGCGGTTCAGGTCTCATGTTCCGTCGTCCGTCAAAGCTCTTTCGGCCCAGCAGAGGTGAGGCCAACCTGTGCGGAGATATTGCTTAACTCTCACAGTGGATACGTGGGGAGCACTTCGTCAGCTAGCAAACGCCGCAGACCAGAGCTTGTCCGCAACCTTTCTCCGCGACCTCCTGCGCACAAAACGAGGGGTGGGTGGTCAACGCGTCTCGACCCAGCTGAAGCAAGATGCTCGCCGTGTGCGCAACTGTCCTTCCGCCGCTGGTCGTTAACACTACATTGGGCTTCCTCTTGTTCACGTCCCACTCCTTCTTCTCCCTCAGTCTCGCGAGGCTTCCTTTTTTCCAGAAACAGAGACCTGGTGGGAAGACGGACCCACCCGTCGATTTTGAGCCCAATACAACGGAGGCCGAGGAGTCGATCACCTTGGAATCCCTGCTGCAAGGGCCCAAGGTGATACCTCGACATCCCACACTGCTGTCAGCGCTCGCCGGAGCAGGGGCAGGCATTGTTCAAGGCATCGCATTTACTCCTATTGAAAACGTTGTCAGGTAAGGCATGCCGGGTGGCTGCACTGATCAGGCAGATTACTCTCGGACTCGGCGCAATCTCTCACATTCTCGCTCGGACGAGCACTGCATTTGCCCATGCGCTCCGCTCAGGCGGCCAACTTCACAGTGCCGGCATCACCCCTGGAGGCTGTAAAGACATTTTTGTCCAGCGATACGTGGCGCAAGAACCCCTCGTGGTGGACTGGGTGGAGGTGGACTGTCGGACGTGATGCGTAGGTCGAGTCGAGGAAGACGTGTTGATTTGATTCAGTGTGAGCTACAGCTGCTTCTTTGCCGCTTTCGACATGACCCGGCGAATGGGTCTCCGAGTCAAGGCCTTCTTCGGAGGGGGCGGTCCAGGCGATTGGGACAACTTCATCACCTTGGGCTTTCCTGCAACCTCTGCCGAGCCGAGCTCAACGCCAACCGTCGCACGGGTCGCTCAGGCGACTACCATCGTGACGGGAGGGGTGATAGCCTCGCTGGCGGCGGAGATGGCCGGGCGGCCCTTCAAGGCGTGTCAGAGGATGATGCAGCAAGCCAAGCATTCGGGCTCATCGACCCGCTCGTTTGAACCCATCGTCCAAGCCTATAAGAACCGGGGTCTGCGCCCATTCCTACATCCCAATGACGCACTCACCTACAGCACGAGCGCGAGCTTAGACAGCAGGCTGCGACGCAGCTTGAAGCGAGTAGGCTGGCGACTTGCTGCTGTAGGTCCGTGGGGTATGGGATTTCTGGTTTGGGCTTGGGTAGGAGGAGAAGTATGATACCCGGCACATGCATACCCGAAACCATCTACCAGATGCCTACCAATGTCCCAAATGTCCATGTGACGGAGATCAAGCCAACGGGAAGAATTCCGATGTAAACGATGAGGTCTTGCCATAGTCTACGGCCCAACCGACGCCTCTGGAGCTGGCGCTCCTTTCTTGCCAACAGCACATCCGATGCGGGATCCGCAAGACTGTCACCACGACTGTGTGACGGCCTGATGGTCCTTGCGGAAGCCATCTCCGACTCGGGCAGAGGTTGAATGTGCGAGGGGATGATGATCGAGAGAGGCGAACGGACATGGAATGTGATGATGAAGAAAAGAGCTGATTGTTAGTACGCGTCACCGCCAGCGTGACTCACAAGGCAGCACCCAGGCCACGGACAAAGTCGCCAACACGCCGATCATCTCGACTTTTTCCGCAATCATTCCTCCGATGCAGGCCAGGGTGAGGGTGAGAGCCCAAAGACCGAAGCCAACGAAGCGACCAATCCGATGTCGCTCTCCCCGTTCGACTCCGAGAGCCTTCAGGACGCTGTCTCGCCCCCGGAGAACCCACATGTTGCACGATCCAAGCGCAACAGCGCACATGAGTATCCTGGCCAGGTTGACCCATCCGTCATCCGCCGGGAGTTGTTCAAAGATGCCGGCGGGGTTGGAGAGAGTGGAGGGTAGCTCAGCCGATGATACGGGGAGCAGATAGTAGGGCACGAGAGCAAGCGGAAGACCCAGAATCAGGATGATGGTGGACGTGCTGAGGCATGGTATCGGAAACTGCGAGCGCTTGCCACGAGCAAGTTGTGCGTGGATCGGAAGAGTGTTGAGCTGAGGGGAGAGGAGGACAACAAGGGTCGCTTTGTGTCAGCTTGGTCACCATCACGAACCTACTCAGACCTGCACCAGCACTACCACCACCTGACAGGCCAAAACGACGCGGTTGCAGGTGTATCAGGCTCCGCGAGACGACTTGGTCGGGTTCGGCAATTTGATCGAGGGCTTTTTTGAACTCCACTGTCCGCCCGATGACGAGAAACGCGACCACCGGGAGCAGCAACGCCACCACGGCTGGAGCGCGGCGAAGGCTTCTCGTCATCCGCGATGGTAGTAGAGATGGAAGTAACTGCTGCTCAGCGAATGCTCGCCTTTAGCCGACTTACGGCGAGCGACGGCAAAACGGTCCAGAGAATTCGCGACGACAAGAAGCCGATGGGGAGGTATGCCTCTATCATGGGCTCCAACAAGGGATGCAGACCTAGAACGTCAGTAATGACAGTAAGAAAAGTGCTCACCTCTCAGCCACGCCACCAACATTCCGACAACAGAGCATAGCACCGCAAAACGCCCCAACCAGAGCCCCTCCCGGGAATGATCACCAGCTACAGCCGCGAACACGTCCTCAAAGGTAGGCGCCTTGAGATACCAAGCGAGATAGACGATGACAATGTGAGAGCAAGCAGATAGACCCGCTAGGACGCAGAGAATTGGGATGAAGAGAGCGACGCCAGCTGGGAGGAATTTGTAGGGCAGATGCGCCAACACGGGCAGAAGAGGCAGAGGATGAGCAAGGATGAGGGGAGGTATGATCTGAACGTCAGTCAAGTCTCACGACACGACTCACCTCTAGCAGACTCCTCTCATTGTTGTTCTCGCTGTCATCCCACCTTCGCCTTCGCCTGTGCCTGCGTCCCGACACGAGGGGTTCTGCCGCATCCAACGCTGAAGCATCCTCGTCCTCGAGCGAGTCATAACCTTCGTCACCGTCGTCATTCTCAAGAACCTCGAGCATCGATTCGTCGTTGAAGGAGTACCTTGAGCCATAGCTCAGGCTGCTCGAACCGCTCTGAGGTTCGAGCTCCTCGATTGCGCGGTCGATGTCGATGGAGTCGGCTTTGGGAACTGCGAGCAAGGGAGGCGAGTATGAGGCGGAAGCGTCGTCTCCGCTATCCACCTGTGGGGTCTCGACACCAGTCCACCCAACACGCGACGGAGTTTGATCGGAAGCAAGGACGTATTGCGACGGAGGGGTATCAGGTTCGGCCACTGGCTGGCCGTTGGGACCCGAACGGGGCTTGGACGGGGTCTGAGGAGTCATGCGCGACGGCGACGGCGACGAAGAATGGCGGTCGATGAAAGGAAGGGCAGCCTGCCAGGCTGGGGGCCAGAGGGACGAGGTGGAGCGAGAGGTGAGCTACAAAGCAGAGTGAAAGATGATGTGAACGCGTGAAAGAATGAAAGAATGAAAGAATGAAAGAATGGATGCAAGTGCCTGGCTGTTGATGATCGCGACGGAATGGGACGGCTCAACTGCAACAGTATATACTTTACACTTGTCCTCGCTCTCTCTTCCTCTTTCCCTCTTGACGAGGCGCTCTCTTCGCCGCGGACCGCGTTGTCATGGACCCGCCTCGGGCCCAGCAGCGCACCTTTCGACGCAACGCCCACGTCGCCTACTTTCAGAGGTGCCTACGGGCTCTCCCAACGGCGGCGCAGGGTCACGATCCCAACAGGTGAATCGGCAATCATCGCAGCATGATGCATCTGACGGATCACTCACTTCCTTCAGGATCACCATCGCGTACTTTTGCTTATCCGCATTGGATCTGCTTGGGGCCCTCGACGACCATGTCGCGTTGGATCAGCGGCAGAGGTGGGCCGATTGGATATGGAGCTTGCAAAGTCGTGAGTGGGCTGGCGCCAGCGCATCGACTGATGATGCCCTCAGCCAGTGGAGGTTTTCGTGGATCACCTTACATGACCACACTGGTGCGTCCACGACGTGACTGATCAAGCTCAACGGAACAGGGGGACCACACCTCTCCGCCGCACCTGCCGTCCACTTACACGGCTCTCATGACGCTGGCAGTTTTGAGGGCACCGCTTGACCGGCTCAACGTCCCGGGACTGGTCAGCTTCATCAGTTCCTGCCAATGTCCCGATGGCTCGTAAGTGCACACAGCACAACGTGACTGACTCACAACAGCTTCTCGCCTTTGCCCGCCGACGACGGCTACATCTCTGCTGGTTTCCAGAACGACGTCCGGATGAGCTACTGTGCCAGCGTCGTCGCGGACGTGATCGCTGCCGGCTTGCCGACTCAAACGCAGACTGAATTCATTGCCCGGTGCAAAGTACGTGTAGGGGATCTGTTCGGCTGCTGAATTTCAAGACTTGGGAAGGAGGCTATGCGTCTCGCCCGGGTGTCATCGAGTCTCAAGGTAAGCTCTTGAAAGAGAACAGGCTGACAACAGGGGGAACCACGTATTGCTCCGTGGCTGCACTCTCCATGATGGGCGCGATTCCGGAGGATCCAGACGCAAGCATCCGTTGGCTGCTGCAGCGACAGATAGGGGGGTTCCAGGGGAGACCAGGGAAGCTCGAGGATGTCTGCTATTCGTTTTGGTGTGGAGCAGCCATAACAGTGAGTCTCGTCGTGAGGACAGCCTGACGATCAGATTCTGGGCCACGCGGGTCTCATCAATGGCGAGGCCGATCGAGCGTTTCTGCTTGCCGCCCAGTCACCCTTGGGAGGGTTTGGCAAAGAACCCGACGACTACCCAGACCCTTTCCATTCCTATCTCGCGCTCGCCGCTCTGGCACTCTCGCACCAAGACGGCGGTCTGAAGCAGCTCGACCCGAGATGGAATGTCAGTCGAGAGACGGCGCATTGGTTGCGGGAGGAGATGATACGTGTATCATAGGTAGTACAACAGCATTACATGATAGAAGGCTCAACGCTGCCTGCCAACCCAGCACAGCCCCGTGACGGGCAGATCATTTAAGCGAAGGTTGCCGTCGACGCCAGACAACGAGGCTCTCACACTGGCTGAGCCCTTGATGCCGGCTTCGGCGCCGCCTTTGAATATGACCTTGCTGACAAAGCCCGAGAGCACGCCGTCGCGACCTGGGAGGATATCGAGAGGTACGTCGCTAAGCGGAGCGCGAACGATAAGGCGGTGTGGGTGTAGAGGGTCAGTCGCCTTTTCCGTCGTCGCTGCGAGTGTTGCGTTTGGATGGATATGTCCAAACGCCCTCGGCGGGAAGTCTTCGCCGCCGTCGTCATCCGGCGCAGGTCCGTCAAAGACTAACACGTCCGGCTGAACAGCCGACACGTCAATGTCAATGCCGGCTAGGTTCTCCGGCAGCTCTACTTCTGCGATGACTACGCCTGAAGCCAGCATCTTGCCGCCAGACTCGGAGATCCGCATGTGCTCGATGGATACGGACTTGATGACCTGAGGAGGGGGCTGAGGGCCAGGAAATGCCAGGGGTAGGGAAAGTGATGGGAGGGACGCGAGGAGCCATTGAGGAGGGGGAGTGTAGGAGGGTGCGAAGAGCGGCAGCTTGGCCAGTCCCCGGACAAGTATGGGGTTGTCGAGACCATGGAGATAGTTCTGTAGGAAACCTGACAGCGGCGCCGCCGTCGACTGCAGATCGGCAACGATGTGACCCGACATTTCGACATTTATGTCGACATGAGGTGTCAGGGATACCGGCTTGGTGACAACTTCGGCCAAGTATTGTTCAGAGTCTGCGCTAGGGATTGAGATGCTGAACGGGAGTCCATAAGGTATCGACGCGTTGACATTGGGTATGATGTTGGGTGCCGCTGCCCGAGCCGATATAGTGAGTGCTTTGGGGGTCGTTTTGAGCGAGTAATCTCGCAAGGTGACGAGAGACGATAGATCGAGGGGGTGACCTGGGTGTGGGAGCCCGGGAAGGCGAGGCACTACCGGTCAGCCCGGGTCAGGATAGGAAATGGTCGGGGGACTGCAACATGAGACACGCTGCGAACGGAGACCTACCAGGCAGATCGATCGCAAGAACCAGGTCGTCCTTGAGCACGCGGGCGTACCTGGACCACCAAGCGCCTGGTAGCTCGGCCACGGCCGTAGCAGCACCCAAGACGATGTGAGCTGTGCCTTCGGCCCAGGCGTGTTGCACGAACTCCCAGAGTTCTCCGGTAGACGCGATAGGGCGGACCAAGGCGACGAAAGATGTCGGCAACAACCATTGGGGGATGTCGGAAGGGTCCGTCATTGGCACGTTCTTGACCAGAGGAACATGGAGCGGGGTAGCGATGTGCACGGAGACGAGCGGCGGTGAGCTAAAGTGCTGCGGAAAGACGTAGACACGATCAGGAATGGTGACTTGCACCGTTTGCGAGGGTAGAAGGGCAAGGGATTTGCGAGCCGTCCAACGTCTCAGGCGCTCCCACCACCCCGCGCCGAGACCGCGATCGCCGCGCTGCTCGGCGGCTGCCCGCTCCTCGGGAGTAGCAAACCCTTGGATGCCGAGCGCACGGTCGGTGTCGACCCCACAGCGTATCGTCACATTGAGCCAGATCCCTTCGTCGGTGACGTTGAGCACCGAGACGTAGTCGGGGGGAGTGTAACGAAAGGCGGTCTGGGGAAGAGACGAAAGTTCTGACTGCGATGGCCGGAAAGATGCGGCCAGCAAGGCCAGAAGCAGGACGGCGGACAGTGCGAAGGAGAATATGACGATGAGAGCTATGAGCAGGATGGATCGGAGTCTGGACGGGGTCGTCGTCGACGTAGGATGACTGTCGGGCGAGGAAGGGTTGATCCGGGATGTGGAAGGGCCGAGTAGGGGATCGTGCTCGGTTGGGGAGTGGGCGGCCCTACGCTTGCCCTTGTCTGGCCTCATGCTGGGTGGGCCGTGCTTGTGGTGTACGTGAGGTGTTCGATGCGCGAGCTGCTAGGGGGACATGGACATGGACATGCTGTGGACTGGGGCGGCAAGGATGAGAAGGGAAGAGAGAAAAGCGAGCGACTGAGATGGATGTAACGACGGGAAGAGGGCGGTCGTAGCGGTGCCTGACGAGGCGACAATGGACAAGGGCTTTTTCGTCGACAGACATGATCCATATCTCTTGAATCGTCGGCGACGCCCTCACAATCTCACTGTCCACGATGAGCGCCAACGTCAACGTCAACGTCAACGTCAACGGGGAAGGCCCCTCGAGGCCCTCCTCGGTCCATGACGTTCCCAGGTCACTGCGGGCTCGTCAAGATGTGGGTAGAACGCTTGTTTTGACTACATCTTCTGGGCCAGTATCCATCTGATCATTCGCCAAAGGGCAATGCCGCGTTCAGGAAGGGCAAATGGGTCGAGAGCATTGGTGCGTGCGAGCGAGCGAGCGAGCGAGCGAACGAGCGAATGTAGCTTGCTTCGCCCTTCCACGCTCACCGCCAGCTCCCAGGGCACTACACCGACGCTGCCATTCACAACCCTTCAGACTCAATCGTCTATTCCAACAGGGCGCAAGCGTATCTCAAGTTGGACAAGTGAGGCGACGCAATGGCTCATCGCTCAAGTCTCAGGTTTCTAGACGCCGAAAGAGACTGCACCACCGCCCTGTCTCTCCAGCCTGAAAGTGTCAAGGCGTTATACCGGCGGGCGTTGAGCAGGAAAGGTCTTGGACGATTTCCTCAAGCGATTCAAGGTGGGAAGAGACCCCGCGGCCGATACTGACCATCAGACCTCGAAACGCTGCTGACGCTGGATCCGTCCAATGTTATGGCTCTGGAGGAGGTGAAGGAGCTGCACCAGCTTCAAAGCGAAGAGCAGTCAAAGGTAGACAAAGTCCTTCAGATCTCGGCTGACCGCGGCAGGGAGTCCAACCTACCGCACCGGAAGTGTCCAGTCGAGCTTCCCCGCAAACCCACGACAAAGAGTCAAGCCGGAAGTCGGCAGCAGACACGGTCGACGACAGAGCCGAGGCAGGATCCTCCTCCTTTGCCGCTCTGCGGAAGAATCGAGGAGCCAAAAAGTCGTCGTTTGTCTCCCTTCCGGCAGATACCAAAGCCGCCGCAATCGCAAGACCGACTTCTTTGAGATCGGAGACGCCTGTCGACGAGCCTCCCTCGTCCGTGGGACCTGCAGCCGCAGAGCGCGACCCACTACCCGCCACCGCGTCCGTAGGTCCAGGGACAGGTCTGGAGATCCTAAGTCATGTTGCGCGATGCTCTCCCACGGAAGCGTGGGCGTATCTGGCCAAGTACCCTCCGGCAGTATTGCCAGCGGTTTTGGCCAGCCTTCTCGATCCGGAAGCTCTGGGCTCGATCCTCCCCGCTCTAGCTTACGGCGCATCCGTACCTCAGGACCGGGGCAAGGTGCTTACAATCGTGGAGGGGTTGAGGGCCACGCCCCGCTGGAAGATGAACGTCGCAATGCTCAGCCCGTCTGAGCGAGCTGCAGGTGCGACGGCATGGGCAGCGGCCGGTGGGGAGGGAAGCTGGTCATGACTGCATGTAGAAGACTCTTTGCACTTGGATGCATGCACTGCCGGCCATTCGTCCGTGATCATGATTGTTGGCGTGTGGGAGGTTCAATGCCTATCGGCAACGCCGAGGGTATGATGGAATTACGGTGACTGTTACAGGTGACGCCCGCGTGATCGATGGATGCAAGGAATGTAGTTTTTAAACGACAGTATGTGAGTTCTCTAGGTATCTAATGTCATGCCTGGTGCATGGCTGCGCCGTCAGCGCAGATCGGGACGGGCAAACGCACGTTTCGGACCGTCTGATGCCCCGTTTCCCGACCCGTCTGATGCGCTCGAGATGCTGGCGCGATGACCTTCTACCCTCGCCGCTGGGAGCGGTTGTGCGGCGCCATAGTTGTACGGCATGTGCGCGTAAGCAGGGTACGCGGCAGCCTGTGGCTGGCGGCTGGACATGGTCGTGGGATCGACAACGCCCTGCGCCAGGAGATCGTGTGGTGGAGACCGCCTTCGCCCGGGTGATGCTGGCCGGTACGCCCGATCGTCGTGAGACTGACTCAGAGGGGTCGAAGTCTGAGTGCGAGGAGGATATCCGTTGGACATAGCCTGGTAGCCCGGTGTGAGCACGCCGTACGAGCCTTCGCGGGAATGCCCGTTGAACCCCGTTTGCATGGGGCTGTACATGTGCTGCTGCCCATGCTCAGCGGCGATGCCAGGCGAGTAGAGAGCATGATGGCCGTGCGGGGCGCCATACGGCTGCGTCGGAGCGTAGCGATAGGCTTGTTGGTGCATGGCGCCGGGATAGCCATAGGCCGGGGAGAAAGGTTGAGGGAAGTACTGCTGCGGCGGGACCGACGCGTGTCCATTGACGGGGGAAGGCACACGGCTCGAGTTTGTCGAGGCGGACTGCGGCATGGCGAGGTTGGGTGGAGGGATGGGGTAGCTGGGGTAGCCGCCGTGCGCCGGGTCGTACATGTAGGGAGCGTAAGGCGCCTGGCTAGTCGGCGTGGCGTAGGGTGAAGGAAGATGTCCAGTCCCGGCGGACGTCGTTGAGGATGGCGTACCAGCGGCTGAGCCCTTTGATTTGCGGGGCGCACGAGACGACGAGGATTTCAGTCCTGCCGCCTCCATGGCAGAATTGACGGCTGCCCGAGCTGCGGAACCGGACCCTCTACGGAGGGTGGGGGAGAGGTGCGTTCGGTAGCTGACGATCAGCCAAAAGTCGCAAATGAGAAACTCACTGTTGCTGAAGATTGTCTTGTCGACTGGTCCTAGTCTCGCAACCGGGGAAGGGGCACTTGAAAGCCTTGACGCCGGTGTGAATCCGCTGGTGCCGCTGGAGATGGCCACCGGTGGTGAACCCTCGCTGACATGTCTGGCAGACGTGAGGCTTGGCCTTGCCTTCAGCAGGCCCCGTCGCCCCATTTTTGCCCTTTGTCGGGGTGCGGGTCTCCTCCACGACGTCGTCAGGCTTGATGTCGCCAAAGGGGGCTTGCGCCGACGGAGGTGGAAGAGGGTGGCCAGCGAGTTGAGCTGTCTGCGTGTACGCCGGAGGCAGGTGACCGCCGTGTGTGGGAGAGGTGTCGGTGGACATTGCCTGATGCGATGAGCAAGGGTCGAAATTTTGGAGAGTGGGGGGGCACGCGGGCCGAATGAGCTGGAGCGAAAAGGGGGTAAGAGCAGACAGAGGACGCGATGGAGGTGAAGCAACGACGGGGAGCAGAGGGCAGATGCCGGAGGGCCAACGGATAGGGAGAGAATGAAGGCAAGTGCAATGTGAAGACTGATGGAAAAAGGTCAAAGTCTGGCGAAAGGGTCACGATGAGACCGGGGGGACGGGGGTCACGTGACAGGATCAGAAAACGCCGATCCAGCCAGTGGCCCAGCAGGCAAATGTATATAGGTATGTATGTATAACGCATGCAGTGGAATGGCGCAAAGGTGACGGGCATGAAGTTGGTGCAGGGCAAGTAACAGTAGCAGAGGATGGAGGGGAAGTGAAAGTTCAGTAGCAACGATGACAGCAACAAGGGAAGGGAGCAGAGGCGACACGGCCGACCGCGAGGAAAAGACGAGAGGTATAGCAAGGTAAAGTAGGGCATCCTGCTTGAGGGCAAGCAAGGTGGAGCGAAAGCAAAGCGCAACAGAAACTCTCGCGAAATGTCCGTAGAGCACTAGCTCTCGGGCGAAGACCCCGCGGGCAGAGAGGGGTGGATGGTATGGTGGATGAGAGTCTGCCCGAAGCCAAGCCGCGGAGCAGCCCCAACAAGGAGGACTCCACGGCCCTGTCCGTCCCACCTCACCGCACATCAAGCAGCCCCGTTCAAAGGCGGGCGAGGCCCTCGCCTCGCCGCTTGACGGCCACCAAACGACTTGAGCGGCCTCTGTCGAGCCAAGGCAAGTATGCGAAGGTAGAAGGAGAAAACCCCACAGATGAGAGGGATCGCCGACGCGAGGATCGCGCCGCCCCCCGCCACTTCCCCCCGTCTCCCCCTCACATTCCACAATGTAGAATCGCGAAAGGCTCACCGAGTGGTTGGTTCAGTCTTGTCCGCAAGAGGACCAAAGGTCTCCGAAGTCCGTCCCCAAGGTACTGTAAGCAAGCCTTGCTCACGGTCCAACTCCGCGAGGTCTTCTTGGACGCCGCCGCGTACGCCGATACCTTCCGATTGCGCCGAGCGAAAAGTCAACCGTCGACGATGCCGTGGGTCTGAGATGCCAACTTATGCCTGCGTTCCAGCCAGTCGGTGCTCGCCAGTCGGTGGCCTCTGAACGTTGCTGAGCTGGTCGTGTTTCACGAGTTTTGATGAGATGTCGAGGGGTAGAGGTGGAATCTACTGATTATCTAGGGTCGCTGCAGGAAATTCCTCGTCGAGCCCGTCGAGCCTGTTTCCTAGATGTAGGGTCCCCGAATATTTTGCTGGACAGCGTGAGCGCGAGCGTGAGCGTGACCGAGGGTAGGGGGGAGCTACAGTGGAAAAGAGTTGGGGGGGCGGCGCCTCTTGTGGGTGTTGGATGGGCCGATGCATGCTCCCAACTGGTCGTTTAAGGCGAAACTGGAGAGGAATCGGATGGCTCAGACCCCCTGAAAAAGCACGCGACTGGGCAGAGGGCACTGGCAGCGCAGAACGAGAGGGAGATAGCATCTCTACTCCTGGCCCCCTGGTCCTCGCCGGCCGACGCCCCGCAAGGCGCAAGGGGCGCAATGTGCTCACCTGCCGCTACATGTTGAATGCATGAGGGTCCGGAGGGTCCACATCGGGACCCTCTGCCATCCCCCCTCCCCTCTCCCTGGTCACGGTGGTGTTGACGTACGCCCATTCGATCTCGCCTTCACCTCTCAGTCTGCGCCCCGCACGCTGACCAACTGCCCACCTCGGCTCTGCCCGCGCGGCCCACTGCTGCCCCACTGCCCTCTGAGGCAGGGCGGACCCCTTGAAATTCCCTTGGCTGTCTCCCCTACGGTGTTTTGCGCCTCTCGCAGCCCGGCCGCATTACCCGCCGAGACCTTCGGACGGGACCGTCGGCGGTCGGACGGGCTCTTCAGTCTCTCCACTCTCCACAGCTCCGGTCCGATCCAATTGGTGAGCAGGCAGTTCATTTTTGGCTTTTAATTTCCGGTCCGTCCCATGTACTAGGCGGGCGAGGCAGTGAGTGGCCTGGCTCGCCCTTCGCCTCCCCAGCCTGCCCCCTGCCCCAGACCGTGACACCGAGGTCCAGGTCAACCGCACTACCGGCAAGCGCATGACCCAGCGGTTTGCACTCTGAGTCTGCACACTTGCACAGCCTCGTCCCCGGCGCGAGATCCCCGCATGTATAATGTCATCGGGTGACCCGGCCGTGGCTTCGAGACAAGGACACGGTCGAGGGCAGGCCAACACCTGCGATCTCTCTTTCACGGCCGCCGCCAGCAGCGTCGGCTTCTCGGCTCCCATACCGCCGAGCAAAGAGCTCGAGACCTGCGTCGTCGCTCATTCGTCCCCCGCTGCCTACTTAGCTGAGTGTTCCCAGGCCCTCTGACCGACCCCGCCCAGTGTAGTCCGACCTTGAGAGCACCATGCGTGGCAACATGTCTCGGGCGGGCGACACCGCACGCGCGGGTCTCTGCCTGTGGCTCCCACTCGCGCCGTGGTGCTACACCCGCTTGGCAGGCCTAGTAGAACAGCTCCGGGCGAATCTCCACATCAGTAGAGCCTTTGGAAATCCCTACAGTGCATTCCTCATCACCGCATGCATAATGTCATGTACTTGATTGTCGTCACGCTCCACGCTCCACCTCGAGCCCCGTTAGACCCGCCGTGAGCTCTCCAAGTCGGCGCAACAACATCCTTCGGTAAGCTTTTCCAATGCCGGCACCCGGAACCCCATGCAAACCGTCCGGTTGCTGTCCACGCATCAGAAGACTTGCTTGCGGGCCGCATATCCGGTTACTCACCGTATCTGAATCCTCGATCCGTTCGAGCGTGCCTCGCAGCGAAGCGGCCACACGCTCAAGCACCTTTGCCATCCCTGGACTGGCCCTGGATGTCGACACAGAATTGAGGGACGCAGAGAGCTTGTCGGGTCGGAATGACTCATCTCGAGCGTCGCCGGCGTAGAACAGCAGATGTCGCCACAAGAGTAGCAACAGGGCTTCAATCATACCTGCGGTCAGCACAATCGGTCATATCGAGCCTCACTGTAGACCAATCGGCTGTGTGCGGTGAACTTCGCCGTCACTGTGTCGGCATCGACTGGCTCGGGACCCAAATCGACCGATTCGACTTGCTGCAGCGGATGAGACCCTGACATTAAGGTAATACGCACCCTCGCAGCGTCACCGTCGAGTCCGCCACTCGACTCGAGAGCTTCGACAACACTCTCATACTCGTTCATCAGATTCTGCACCGTTTCCGCCAGACTTTCGACGAAATCCACTGCGAGGCCAAGGGATGGCGCAGAGGCTGTGTTGCCTTAGCACGGCGTAGTCGATTTACACTCACAGATGTACTTTGTGACGCCATCACTGCCCCGCGCCCCTCCGATGACGAAGGCGGGATATCCCGAGCCCGTCTTGAGACCCGTGGTCGTTGCGAGCAGGTATGACAAGACGACTTGATCGAGCTCGAGAAGGTCGGTTTCGGCTAAGTTGGCTCAGCACCGCAGCACCGCAGCACCTGCGCTCCTGGCCCATGTTTACTCACGACGCCCTTGCTGACTCTCGAACGTTCCCAGGTCGAAGAATCTCGCAGCAACTGAGAGCACAGCTAGGTGGAACGCGCCAAAGCCAGAAGGCGAGCGCTACAATTGTCAACAAGGCTCGACCCAAACTGAGCTCACCAAGTCCTCTGTTGGCACTTTGTGAACTACCATGGCCAGGATCGCGACCACGAGTCGGGTCTCCTCTACACCGGTCATCGTGTAATACTGTTGGTTCTCGCGCAAAAGCGAAAGCAGTGTTTCACGGTGGGCGTTGAGAAAGCCAATAGCCTGGACGTCAGCTCGGCCACCTTTTGAACGCACCTGACCCGCCCCAGACCGAGCAGGCGAAAGATTCGACAACACCCTGGCCAGCAGTTGCAGTCCACAAATTAGCACGCGATGCTGCCGCTGGATGACCTCGTCGTCACCTGAATGTAAGCGGAATCGGTCTTATCCACATACCCATCGACTCCTCTGACAACGGCTGCACCATCATGAATGCACACGTGGAGAAAGTTTCAAACAACCCCGCGTCGAGAAGAGCTTCTGCGCCCGTTTTCGTCGACGCGATGGCCATGAGAAAGGCAATCTTGGCCTCGTAGACCCAGTACGCGTGGAGATTGTCTGGCATCAGCCAGGGCCGCTTTCGTCGACTCACCGAAATCCGGACCGAGGCACTCTGAAAGGGCAATCTCGCGGTCCTTGATGCTTGCCACGAAAAGAGCAAGGAACCCGTTGGCGCTGATTGGCGCAAGAATCTGCCTCTCGCGCTGGGTGTGACAAATGGAAACGATTCCGCCGAGCAGAGCGAAGCATTCCGTTTTCCAGACATCTCGGTCGTCCATGGCGTCACGGCACAGCGTTGACAGGAATCGATCCCTGGTAGCCAGGACTGAGACCGTTGCTTGACGGAGTCCCTTGGCGCCGGCTTGAAGCGTGGATTGCCCTCCCAAGGACGCCACTTCTGCTGCATCGTCGACGGCGCGCGATGGGGTGACGAGCTGGAGATACTGGCTCATAGAGGCGTAGAGGTTGCCGCGGGCGGTCTCCGTCACTCCAGGAAGTGTCACTGCGTCCAATATTCCCCTCATCACGGTCGCCAACCGCTCCACAGGCAGGTTGACCCCGTCCGTGGCGGACAGGACCGATATCAGGGTCGTGACGGTGACGAGTACCGATTCGCACAGTATTTCGAGTACGCCGGGCGCAAGATCGGCTTCGAAGCGATTCAGAAGCGCGTCGAGCAGCCCAAACAGAACCGCTTCTTGCTGTTCCTCTGCGACGTGGCGGAAAAGCATCGTGAGCGACACTTTCAGCGCTTCGCTCCACGCCGTGAGCAAATCGCCCTTTGCCAAGGCGACGTTGGTCTCCCGGTTTTTCGCCCCAAGCTTTCGAACGACGAATTCAATCTCGGCCGCCACCGCCGGTGTGCCCGGTTGCACCGCACCCTGCCGCTCCAGCTGTCGCCGGAAGGTCTGCATGGAGCGTTCCAACGCCTCGAGGTCCCACCAGTCAACGTCCGGCCGTTTTAACTGGTCAAAGTCAAAGCCGGAAAAGAATTCGAGGTTTCGAGCAGTCTCCTGCGTCGGGGTCTCCTGCCACTGGATGTCGATGTTGCCGACGAGACTGATGATGAGGGGCGGTCTCACCGCAGAGCCTTCCTCGTCCTCCTCGTCTTCAAAGAGGATCTCGGCCATTCTCTCCGCCGACGGCCCGTGTCCCTCGAATGCAAAGGATTCCAGGGCGGCGCTCGAGACGATCCACCGCTGAAACGCGAGGAACGCCACGAGGATCTCTGTAGTGGTGATCACCCGCTCGCGGCCGATTGCCACGCCCAGATCCGGTGCGTCTTTCGTAGCAGGTGGGATGAACCGTGGCAGCGACGCAAGCTGACGAGGGAAAAAGTCGGCGATGGATGAGGCGTAAGACATGGTGGCCCGTCCGGTGACGGGATGCGCGAACAGCTGATAAACGAGTTGGGCATTCTTTGTGGCACACGTGGGGTGAATGACGAAAAGATGCTCCTCGGTGAGCTGTCGGAGGACCACATGGAAGCAGGACAGGCGGGACTCTGGCGAGCGAGGATCTTGCAAGCCGAATTCGGGCGCTTTGTAGTCGAAGCCGAGCAAGAAGTGTGCGAGATTGGGTCGAGACGAGGTCGTGCCGTCGAGCAAAAGGTCGAGGATTGCGTGTCGCACCAAGAGCGGATCGGCGGGCCCTGATCCATCGAGCACCAGAGCCTCGGCATCAGCGACCTCCTTTGCGTTGAGATCCTGCCCATCCCCGTCTAGTCGGCTACAGAAGCCCTGAGCGATCCGGATGGAGTCGTCCGAAGCGTCGATGATGCCCGCCAGTCGGTTGATCGAGGTGGAGTACTCCCCACGAAAGACGTCGCTGCGACTGAAGACGGGGGACGAGGAGAGAAACGCGATGATCTTGACGGACACGAGAGCCGCCGTGAGGTCGTCGTCCCCGACGAGCAATGCAATGGCATTGACGTTCGACAAGCGGCCCAAGAGGTATTGGTCGAGGCTCTGTAAAGCGAGTGGGCGACGGAAAGTCGAGCCGCGCGACGGGTCGGACAGGGTGAGAAGCAGAACGTCGGAAAAAACGAGCTGAATGTCGAGTACACGCTGGTATATGCGCAACACGGAGAGAAGGACCCGTTGCACGTGCGCAGGCCGTGGCGTCATCTGCGCGGCGTGGTCAATGACAAGCGCCAGTGATTCGAATATGTCTTGCTCGCTAAGAATGCGGAGTAGAACGAGAAACCCGGGCTCATCGGCAAGAGCCGAGGCGATGGGGCCGATAGACCGGCTGGCGACCGAGACAAGCTCCGACATGTTGAACGCAAGCAGGGCTTTCTCGACAAAGGCAAAGATGGCTTCCAGTGTCTCCCACTTTTCGTTCTCCTTGACGTATCGCCTGTCGACACAAAGTACTCGGTCGAAGATGTAGTAGAAGCCTCGGCGCAGGGCATTGTTGAGACGAGGCGTGGAATGTGCCGGGGTCGATGGGATCAGCGTGGTGAGGAACTCGATATAAGCCCGGGTGCAGGGATACGACTGGAGATCCTGCTCCGCGTATTCCATCTTGGCTATCCAACCGATGGGTGTGGGTATGCGCGAGGAGCCGAGGTTGCGGGTATCAAGCGTAGGGTCGGCGAAACTGATCCGCTCATAGTAGTCGAGGGCTTTGTTCGGCACGTCATCGGCGTCACCCGTCCGCTTGCAAAACGCTGTGATGGCTTGGAGGATGACCGCCTTGAGGTCGACCGGGACGTCGCAATTGACCAGCTCGAATAGCTGTTGCAGGGGATGCGTTTTGGCCTGCAGCAACGCGATCCTCGCCAAGGGCGACCACTGCACCACCGTCGCCAGCAGCTTTGTCCACCCTTTGCAGATTTCCACCTCGTCCATCGACATTGGGTCAAGGCTCGCGACTCGCGTAGACTTGATCGGCTCGAACAGGTGCGGCATGATATCCGTGTAGTGCTGATAGAATTTGAAGAGGCCCGACCACTGCAGACGCGTATCCTTGATGCGCTCGTAGCACTTTGCCGCGCAGATGGGCCCGGTCGATATCGCCACCATTAAATCCCAGTATGCGGGGCCGGGCCAGCTTCCTCGGGTGTCGAGGACGGCGCTGGTGAATGCGGTATTTTCCCATAGCTCTTCGGCGCTGTCAGGGGGGAGACTGCGGTACACAGCAGAGGCGAGCCAGAGAAAGTCTTGGAAATGAGCCGGGGGTGGTGCCACCTGCGACCGTCGCGGGGCGTCCTCCTCCTTGTTTCTGAGATTTCGCAAAAGATGTTTTTTCTCGGCGATGGAACCAACGAGTTGCCGCAGCTCGACAAACAGAAAGTCATCGTTGACAGGATCGAGCCGCGTGGCGAGTTTGGCTAGCGCGTCCTCGGCGCCTTCTCTCGCCGCGTCCCGTTCCTCGAGCCCTCGCTCTCGTCTGACGATCAGGGCCAGCTCACGCAACAGGCGAAGAGCATCCCCAGAGATGGCGTCGAGGAGGAACTGCTCGGTCTGCTGAGCATCAACACCGGTTTGAAGCACCGTATTGTCCTGCCGCAACGCCGAAAGGTAGAACAAACACCAGGCGAGTTTGGTCGCCTCGCGCAGTGAAGGGATCGACCACTGTTCCTGTAGCTGCACTGTCAACCGGCGCCTCCCTTTCAGACTCACCACAAGGCTGGCGACGAGCCGCATGAACTTGACGTCCCTGCTGAAGTTTTCGAGTGTCTACCGTTAGCTGGCACTGGCCACCACACTCACGTCGTATCGAGCATCTGCCGGATCCAGCGAATCAAGGGGTCGAATGGTCGAGATGAACGATCTAGGGGTGAGCTCTGCTCGCCAAGTTGCACTCACGCCAGGACCATTCCCGTCAAGCCGTCCAGCCGATCACACTTTTTCAACCAGCGCAACATCTTGACGACATGACCTCTCCCCAACAGACCTGCCCGAGCTATGGCCGCCAGGATGCCAACCAGCTTGTTCTGCTCCGCTCGCAGCGCAGTTACGCGAAAACTCAACAGCTCGTACTCGACTCCTCCCAATGTTCCGCTCCTGACCAATGTGGCGAGCTTGTCTTGGATTGCGTCCACCTGGGAAACGATGTGATCGACCAACGTGCCGTCGCCCTTGCCCAGGATGGATGTCTTGGTTGTCAACAAGGTCTCGACCCATTCCCGCAAGGTGTCGAAGGGGGGGGCCACGTCTGCGTCTGGTCCGATGGTGGAGCGTAGCAGCTCGCGCAGGAAGTCGAGCATCTGTGCGGTCCATTCGTGGAAGGTGAAGATGGAGATTTCAAGTGTGGATCGAGACGGATACCGTGGCCGCAGCTCCTCTGCTTGGAGCGCAAGAGTTGCGGCGAGTCGTTGAGAGACGTGCAAGTAGGTAGAGATGGAGTTGACGGTGGCGAGCAGCTCCCCAGACAATTGCAGCGAGACGCCTGACGGGGTGACAGTGGGGCCTACCAAGTCAGCGACAGCTCGAGAATGTCGACAGCTCACGTGTCTCCACCACCTGCTTGTCCAGGTCACTGGGACCAGGGAGGTGTGTCAGCCCGAGGAGCCATGGTTTCGCCTCGTCGAGCTGAGCGTATAGTCTCCGAAGTGTCGATGTGGTGGGTTGAGAGTTGATGCGCGCGAGGAGATGTTGAAGCTCGGCGAACAGGGAGTGATCCCAGTCCCCGAGGGGTAGAGCTGCAGAGTCCATGGCGCCGCGCAGAGGTCACAGAGCGACGGGAGCTCCACTCCTCGGCCTGAGAGAAGGGCGTCGGGGTGGTTGAGACCGGGACAAGAGAGAGCAAGAGAAGGAAAAGGTCAAGGAGAACGACGAAACAATACAAGAGGAAGTGGTGTTGGGTGGAAGGATCACGTGTCACGTGACAATCGTCGCGATCCAGCGGGATCAAATTGACTTGGGTGGCGTCCCAATTTTGATCCCGTCGCCACGCCGCGCCACGAGACAAACAACATCTCATCTCCTCCCCCCCACTCTCACCTTTATATATCATTATCACTACACATCGCATTCCTGCATTCCATCCATCCTCAACTGCAACTCCGCTGTTCAACATCTCTATACCATCTCAGCACAATGTCCTCCAAGACCACCGGTGGAAAGGGCGGCAAGTCCAAGACCTCGGCCGAGACCAAGGTGTTGACGACGCGATCCTCCAAGGCCGGTCTTCAGGTGGGTGGCTGTCGTTTCATTCCATCGTTCACTTGTCATCCACGCGAAATCGACGCTGATTCGCGACCCGGCAGTTCCCCGTCGGTCGTATCCACAGGTCAGTGGCATTGCCAGCTCTCAATGCGTTGGATGCTCTCGGGACCGCACCCCTCTCCTCCCGGTCTGGCCGACGGGTGAAGCTCACATCTCCATCAGGTTCCTCCGGAGTAAGAACGCCAACAACGTGAGGATTGGTGCCAAGGCGGCAGTCTACGTCGCGGCGATCATGGAATACCTCACTGCGGAAGTGCTGGAGCTTGCAGGTGCGTCAAGCCGCTGAAACCAGACTCTCTCGTCCTGACCACCCGCAGGCAACGCCGCCAAGGATCTCCGTGTCAAGCGTATCACCCCTCGACACCTCCAGCTCGCCATCCGAGGTGACGAGGAGCTCGATCTCCTCATCCGAGCCACCATTGCTGGTGGTGGTGTTCTGCCGCACATCCACAAAGTGAGCGCCTCTCAGATCCGGAAACGTCGAACCAGGCTGACTCTGCAGTCGCTCGTGACCAAGGCCGGTGGTGCCCAGCCCGCCGCGCTCAAGAAGGTCGGCGGCGGCAAGGCATGATGTGGTCTTGACCATATGTGATTCTCCTGAGCCAGTGGAGCGTGTCGATACCCTTCGTACTTGTTAATAGCCTTTGCCTTTGCTTTTGTCTTTGGTGGATCGTCGGCGTGTCTGAATTTGAGAGTATGCAGCCGACCTATCGTTAAGCGGCTTCCATATCGTCTACCCGTCTAGCCATCTCCTGGATCCGGCTCCACGCTTCACAACCGTTCCATGTCTCGCCATTTGAAGTCGACTCGAGTCGAGGAAGGCCCCTCTGTTCGATCGCGAACGAAGCCGCCGCAGCGGCATAGATGTTTGCTGCGATCAGCGATATCCTGCAACCACACCAACCTGTGCGATAATTCCCGTCCGAGGCCAGCAGACCCGCGCACAGCCCGCCAAGGAAAGCGTTGCCTCCGCCTGTGACGTCGACTACCCTATCTTGCTCCGTCCGTCTCCAGTACGCCGGAACCCACCCCTTCCATCCCGTTGCGATGGTGTAGGACCCCAACGCGCCAGCTCGGAGCACCAGTGCCGGCGCGGCGTCCGCGTGCGCCTCTTTCAGTTTCCGGTGGAAGATCTCGGCAGCGTGGACGACATCGTCTTGTGTCTCTTCACTGCGCGGTAGCGACAAGACGGTTTGGAGCTCGATGAGATTGGGACTGATGGCGGCAAAGTTGGGAGCCAAATTGAGCCAATCGTCGAGCTCTTGCGAGGCGCGGTCGGGCTGAGGGTCAGCTCATTGGAAACTGTTGGGCCCACCTTGATGTCGAGTGGCTCCCAGATCATCCTCGGTCGCCACCCCTTGCCGATGCCATCGACCCCTGCCTCGAAGATCTGCCTTGCCTCTTGCACCAGAAATTGGGCCCGAGGTATCCGGACAACCACATGTACCCATTCTGGATGATGCGGCGTAGCAAACGGCGATGGTGGGACGAGGAGGTCACGCAGCGACAGATTGAGCTGGGGTGAGAGGTACTGGAAGGTCTGGTGCCCTTCTCTGCCGAGCGCGTCAGAAATTGGCATATGCAGAAACCCACCCGATAGCGGTGCCAGAGTAGATGTTGAGAGCCCGCGTGGTCTTGCCATCACGACGTCTGAACCACACCATGTCTGCACCGAGAGCCTCCAGCTGGTCTGCAAAGTGCTGAGGGAAATCGTCTCCCCTGTCAACGAGAAGAGCGCAATGGGAAGGCGGTAAGAACAGCCGAGCAGCGGTCATAGCTAAGATGTCAGATCACGGCGAGGCCGTTTCCGTGCGGTACTGACCGTGGACACCGCCGCCGCCTATCTATTGGCTGCGGTCAGTGAGCAGTCCCAGTACGAGGAACCATGGACTCACTGCCTCCTCATCGATCGGAACGGGCTGCCCGCCCTCGTCCTGCACCTCGAAATGGTCGATGATGAACATGCCTGAGCGTGGTCAGTGGACAGATAACGGCAGCCTTGGAACTCACTCACCCAGGGTGCATACCCTGCCTTTGCCTTTGAGCGAGGCAGCAGTGGGCCGGACGAGCGCGTCGACCCGGCTCATGACGATGAGGACGCGAGCAGGGATATGTTTGAAACGACAAGTGGAGATGTCATTTGGTGACAAGATAAAGAAGCCGCCTCGGACGCTCGGAAGCCAACTCGAGCCGGGGACCAAATCTCGAGCTTCATCTTGATCTTGGATCTTGTCATCTTGTTGCTTCCTCGCATTTTTCGGCTTTCCACCTCGTTCGGTCCACAAGCGAAAGCAATGGTATGTGATCCGCTCGCCCATGCCGACGGGGTATTTGACTGACGTATCCAGTCTCTCGCCTATCTGCAGCAAGAGTCTACGCCTCGTACGGACTCCCTGATCGTCTCTCGCTCCGAGGTTGCTGACCTTTGCTCAGTACATCCTGACGACATTTGGGCGCTATCATGGACTGCGACCAACCACCTGGTCTCTGGCTGTGCCGATGGTCACCTCCGAATCTTTGATGCAGCCGAGCTCGCTGCACCTGTGTACGACATTCCTTCCAACCCTTTGGCCGTCACAAGCGTCTCGTGTAGCCGCGATGGCAAGCGAGCACTGGCGTCGAGCTTGGACGGCAGCGTAGTCCTCGTCGACACCTCAGAGGGGAGAATATTGGGCAAGGTGGAGACCGGGAGGGAGAAAGCTGCTTCGGGAGAGCAAGGTGAAGACCCACGGGTAGTGACAAAGCGCGTGCCCTAACAACCATAGAACTCCCCGCCTTCACTTCCGCGCTGCACCCGGATATCAAGTGCTGGGCTTGGTCAGGTCGCTCCTCGAAAGTAGGAATCCGTCCGATCATGGAGGAAGAGGCATCGAATGACGAGGAGCTGGATGGGTCGGCCGCTGTCGGACGGGGACCATTGGGAGGGGAGGGCGGGGTCATTGACACTGGGAAGGGCAAATTCACGATGAGCCTGAACTTTGTGAGTGGTGTCGACACCGCTCGAGCGTCGCACACTGACCGTGTCAGTCGCCAGATGGACGGTCACTGGCTTTGTCCACCGAGATCGGTCACATCGTCGTGGTGGACACTGAAACCCAGAACGTGGTGGCGTCTTACCAGTCTCATGCCATGGCCGTGAGGACAGTAGCTTGGTCTCCGGATTCTCAGGTGGGCCGAGCTCCATCCCACGGCTCTGCTGACCTATCCAGTGGCTGTACTCTGGCGGAGACGACCACCGCATCGTTTTGCACGACGTCAGGGCGGGGTCCAAGACCGGTGCGGGAGGCCGTGGTGAGGGTGCAGTAGCGAACATGCAAGGTCACCAGAGCTGGATTCTGAACGTCGCCGCAAGTCCGGACGGCAAGCTGCTAGGGAGCGGGTGCGTGGGTGCTTGTCCTCGGTCCGACTCGAGCTGACTGAAGCAGGAGCGCAGACAGCACCGTCAAGCTCTGGGACGTCGGCACCAGGAGCTGTGTCTCGACGAGCTCAACGGCCGGAGCGGTGTGGGCAGTAGAATGGCAGCCAGAGGGAGCGGGAACGCTCGCGCCGGGCAAGCAATTTGCCGTCGCTGGAGACGAGAGGGCGGTGACGCTGTATCGCGCAGCGGGAGCAGTGTAAGAAAGCATAGAACACGACAATTCCCATGCATCATCATGCCATGTCCAGTCGCTACTCTTTCAGATCGTTAAAGACTCGTCAAAACCTGGTGGCACGCAAGTGGGTGCACGTTTCTACCCGGCGTGTTCGACAATCTCCGTCACCAACTTGCCCTTGACAATCGTCGATTTCATCTGCTCCGGGACGGGCCTCTCCTCAAAGTCACCGCCTTCGCCCGTCGGGACGCTGATGTTGATGCTGCTGGTCTTGGACGTAATGATCTCCACGACCTCCATGCACTCCTTGGACAGGTACACCTGACCGGAATCGGTGGTGTCGATTTGAACGGTAGGGAGGGTGCCCGTGATCTGGACCTCGAAAGAAGGGGACGATGTGATGGACAACGACGACACGGCTGATTCCATCACGATGGCCGTCTTCTTGCAAGCGACTGCGAATGGTCAATCCCGAAGAGGAGCACCGAACCCACCCATAACGACCGCGTTGATCTTGCCAGAGATCTTGATCACAGAGTTTTTGCAGTTGAAGATGTGAACGGTCTGGTGTAGTTCGGTGTGCTCGATCACGATGTTCTTGTTGTCCTCTTGGTACTCCTACGCCTCTTGAGTTGCGAGTCTCGAGGCGGGTGCATGGACACTCACGACCATCCACTTGTTCCCGTCTTCCAACTCGAGCCTCGGTGGCTTCTTGGGTGTCTGAGCAAGCGAACCAGGCTTAGCTTTCACGGCTGGAGGTGTCTTCTTGGTATCGGGAACGCCTCCGGTGGCTCGGAGCTCGGGGTTCTTGTGGGTCATCTGCGATGCGTCGACCTTGCGGAGCCCAGAGGTGACGGTGCCTCCGCGGTTGAGGTCGGCAAGAAGCGCGGCGTGACCTCCAGCGGGAGCTCTGGCGGTGGGGGCAGTGGCGGGCGGGGGTGGTGGTGGAGGAGGGCCAGGTGCTGATGGGGCAGCACCCGAAGTCGGCATGGAAGTGGGAGTTGGGCTACCCTGCAAGAGGTTAGCTAGCCGCCTCGATGCGATCAATCACCTTTGGATTCCAGGTCACGCCGGTGGTATGCCACTGTTTCACATACGCTTGCAACGCGTCAAGCAGTGTGATGAAAGATTTGCCCCAAGCCACAGCAGCGGGGTTGCTACGGCCTCAGCGAAACGCCTTGGGCGAGACTCACGAGTCCTTGAACTGCTTTGTCACCCTGTCGGCCCAGAACTGCGCGGCATTCTTCATCTCGGCTACGAACGGCGCGGGAGCCGGCTCCTGCATCATATCAGCGATGACAGCTCAGATAAGTGAACCTCGCCGCACTCACCACTTGCACCCAGCCCCACGCAGAAACGCCTTCGCCCATGACGCTCAAGCACGCGCCCCACTCCCTACCCTCCTTGCCGCGACCCAACTTGTCTTTTGCCTCCATAATGGCTTGCATCTCGTCCGCCTGGGGCTTGAGCAAGGGTGCGAGGGAGTTGGGGTTGGCGGGTTTGACGTGACTAGAAGCCATCTTTAGGAACGCCAGCTGCGCATCGGCCAGCTTGGGGAACAACGATGCCTACGCGATCAGCGATGGGCGTGCAGGAAGGATAGGACTTGCCTGTTGCTCCACGACCCCGCCAATCTCCTTTGACTTGGAGACAAAGTCCGCCAGCGGACCTGCGATGATGTCCTCGGCGTATGCCTTGACCGCCGGGGTCAGCTCCTCGGCGGCGGCCGCTGGCGGGGGAGGGGGCGGGGGAGGAGGGACAGGAGCCGACGGGGCGTTGACATGATTGGCGAGGCTGTCATGGGCGTTGGCTGTGGGGGATCGGAGGGAGGAAGACGTCTGCGATGACTGAGTGGTGGCGACGTCTTCAAGGCGGGACGTGACGGCTGAACAGGTCAGTGGGGGCGACAACAGGAGGGGGCATAGACGAGGACAGGGGAGCAGGCTCGGACTTGCCTTCGAGACGCTTGCTACGGGCGCGGTGTCAGCTTTGGACTGGAGCGGGGTCGCAGTCGCCAGTCGCCAGTCGCCAGTCGCCAGTCGCTCGGTCACTCACAGGATGGTGCTGAGGGAGTGCATCCCCTGGGCTGAACCGGACGCCATGGCGACGATGAGCAATGAGCAGGGAGATGACGAGACGAATGAGAGATGGGACAAGGATACGATGCACACGGGTGGTCACCGCGACGGTCACGGTCACCAGCGCCAGCGCCACCCGCCACTCGTTACGTAATACTCTGTCACCGTCACCGGCACTGTCCACCGTTGCTGTTGCTACTCTCTATTCATTCACTGGCCGTCTCTTTCTCTTTGTTCCCTCTCAATCCCCGGGCCCGCAATGGACGCCATACGCGTCGCAAAGGTCGACAACGTCGTTCTGGAGCGACCGATCCCACCGTCAACCAAAGACGGCGTCCCCACTCGCTCTCGCCAGACTGGAACCCTGCACCTCACCCCGCACCATCTCATCTTCGACACGGCGTCCACCAGCTCGGAGACGGCGTCGGAGATCTGGATACCCTACCCGACCATCACCCTCCTCACCCGGCTGCCGCAGTCGATAGCAGGGCTCTACCCGCTTCAGATCAGGACGCGCACGTTTGGGAGCTACGTGTTGCTCTTTGATAAGGACAGGCAAGGCGGCGCAGAAGACGTGTGGCAGAGCGTGAAGGATTGCGCGGTGGCGAGTGAGTAAGAGTCGTGTCGCTGGATCACCGCTGACAGGAGCAGCTTCCGTGGAGCAGCTTTATGCCTTCTTTTACACTTTGTCCCCGCCTCTGGCATCTCAAATCGTCGCACGGCCAGCTGCGCCCCTGTCTATTTCACCGGACCAGCCGCAGCCCGTCTCGAATGCCTCTCCAGTTTCCAGCGGATGGTCCACTTTCAACCCTCGCGCGGAGTTTGCGCGGCAAGGTGTCGGCTCGAGGACCAAGGCTTGGCGCTTCACCGACATTAACAAGGACTATGCGTTCTGCCCGACTTATCCGACCAAACTCGTCGTGCCGAGCCGGATAAGCGATTCGACACTGGCATACGCTGGCAAATATCGAAGCAAAGCGCGGATACCTGCGCTGACGTATCTACACTGGGCGAATCATGTGAGTGAAAGACACAAGCGGTCGCTCACCTGCAGGCGTCGATCACGCGGTCGTCCCAACCAATGGTCGGCCTCAAGAATTCTAGATCAGCTCAAGACGAACGGCTTGTAGAGTGCATCTTCTCCTCGCATCAATCTCCCGATACCGCATACGCAACGGCATCTCCCTCCCCGTCGCCCTCCCCGTCCGTCTACGGTGCCACTTCGACCAACCTCATCATCGATGCGCGCCCTACTGCCAACGCCATGGCCAATGTCGCCGTCGGCGCCGGCACCGAGAACATGGACAACTACAAAACCGGCAAGAAGGCGTACCTTGGCATCGACAACATACATGTGATGCGCAACAGCCTGAAGGTGATCGCCGAGGCGATTACGGAGGCCGAGTCAAGCGCGTCGGGCACGTTGGATCGGGGATTGCTGCGGAAGAGCAACTGGCTCAAGCACATCTCAACCCTGCTGGACGGCGCCCTTGTGATCGTCAAGAACATTCACCTCAACGCCTCGCACGTCTTGATCCACTGCTCGGACGGATGGGACCGCACGTCGCAACTGTCAGCCATGGCCCAGATCTGCCTGGATCCGTACTACCGCACGTTCGACGGCTTCAAGGTCCTTGTCGAGAAGGACTGGCTGGCCTTTGGACACAAATTCCTCGACCGGTCCGGACACTTGTCCTCGGAAAAACTGTTTACCGTCACCGACACGCCAGACGACGACACGGACGATGAGGGCGGAGGAGCTCAAAAGGCTGCGCAGGCTCTGTTTGCCTGGGGTCAGAAACAGTTTGCGAGCAGTCATCATCTCAAGGAAGTCTCGCCGGTGTTTCACCAGTTTCTCGAGTGCGTTTGGCAGGTCCAGCGACAATTCCCGGAACGCTTCGAATTCAACGAAGAGTATCTTCTCGATCTGTATCATCATCTTTACGCGTGTCAGTTCGGCACGTTTCTGTTCAACTGCGAGCGCGATCGACGGGTGCCCGACGGCGGCAAGGCGTACGTGGAACGGACGGTCTCGGCTTGGGACTGGTTTGACAGGGTGGAGCAGAGGACTCGGCACGTCAACAGTTCGTTCGACCCGACGCTCGATGATCGGTCATCGCGATCACCGGACGCGGATCAAGGGGTCCTCATGTTCGACCCCCGGGATGTCAAGTTTTGGTACCGGCTGTTCCGACGCGGGGACGAGGAGATGAACGGCGGCAAGATCGCTGCGTTTCAGGCCTCGGGTGCGGATCTCCTCACGGTCGGCCCGGGTCAGGTTGATCCTGTCTCGGTTGACGGCGCGATAGACCACGTCACATCGGAGGTGAACGGTGGCGAGGGCTTGTCGATTCCGTCGCCGGCGAGATCTCGCGGGCCGTCACCCAAACCGCCATCGGCGAACGCTTCTCCTCTGCCTGCGAACAGGTCTCTGGAAGGCGTCAGTGGCAAAGACTCGTTCCGACCATTCACCTCGACGACCTCGGCTTTCTCTATGCACTCTAAAGCTGGGGACCAGGCCGCCTCGCAAAGCAAGTCGCCGTTACCATTCCCACGGCTGTCACGGGGTTACCCATCTGGCTCGAGCGCGAATGGCATCCCGGCGACTGGGGCTGCCGGGTCTGGAGGCGGTTGGAACTGGTCGCAACTGTCGACGAGCGCGTCGAGTGCTCTCGGGGCGTTACAGGGTGCTGCGAGAGAGATCAAGTCAATCGGCCAGGAAGCTATCGGGCAGATCCGAGCAGAGGCGGCTGACGGGGAGTCGTGGGCGAGGAGTGCAAGGGACGCGCCAGGGACACGCATTGGCGAAGGCCGGCCGTCGACACGCGGCAACGAGAGCACATCCGCGCGATCCGGCTTGCGGATGCCGTCCGAAGCGAACCCCTGGAGCGTGGATGCGAGCACCGCAAGGGTTCCTGCCAGTGTCCCGTTAGGCTTAGCGGATCCCGGACCAAGGCCGCAGACCAAGCGCGAACCGAGCTGGACGGCCAATCCTTGGGGCGAGTCGGCTATGACGAGTTCAGCCACGGCATCGCTGGCGGATCTGACGCTCCGATCAGACAACCCAAGCAGAGCAGCCACTGAGCAGGGAGGGCCAGGCGGAGATAGGGGGGAGCAGACATCATCTAAATCGGACAATCGGATCGTGTCGACCGCAGAGGATAAGCGAGTGGAGGAGGCGGCATTGGGAGGGGATCGGAAAGCTTGGGATCCGCTTGGAGCGTTGTAGCATTGTTTACCGGGATACTGCACATGTTGTTGCATTGCTCATGCAGCCGCCATTTACGATCTATCATCGCAGCCACCGCTGCCACCAGCGGACCAGAACACAAGGCCGAGCAATGAGTACCACAGCTTGGCCGGCTCCAATCTCACTCTCAGGCAGCCTTGCTGTCCTTGCTGGACTTCATGACGAGACACTCGGAGTCGCTGATCGGACTGTCAGAGCCAGTAGTCGAGGGGAAGGTCATGCCGCCCGACTGAGCGGACAGATTAGTCGACGCCTCGATCCTTTTGGGTCGGTTGTCGATGCTGCCCTTGTTGGTCCCGGCGAGGAGGCTTGCCAGAGTGCTGCTGTTTAAGCTGCCGTTGTTGGT
This sequence comes from Saitozyma sp. JCM 24511, assembly GCA_001600855.1. Classification (NCBI taxonomy): domain Eukaryota; kingdom Fungi; phylum Basidiomycota; class Tremellomycetes; order Tremellales; family Trimorphomycetaceae; genus Saitozyma; species Saitozyma sp. JCM 24511. Next base: position 765,717 of record BCLC01000004.1, on the reverse strand, counting down.
CGAGGAGGACATGTTGATTGAAGTCTGGATGAAGTCTGAATTTCGGACTGGTGCGTCGAGATTGTTGTGGTTGATGGGGAAATTCGATCCACCGTGGATGAAGAGGCTTTTTATATGCCTGAGTAGGTTCGCTCGCTATGTCTATCTGTGTCGTCCTACGAGAGATCTCTCACGCCTGATATGATATCTTTCTCACACCTGGACCTTGAACTCCGCGATTTGGAGCCGTGCGAAGACACGAAGTCACGAAGTCCACCTTGATCCGCCGCCGCCGCCGCACTCGAGCTGCCCATCGGGTTGCAAGATACCATGCATCCGTTGTATGCCGCTTCATGAACTGGGAAATACTCGCAAAAACATGTCGGTGCATCGCAGCATCTTGGAAGTCTGCGAACGTGGACAGGTGAGAGCATGCGCAAAAAGATAAGGACTGAACTGGAATACGTGAGAAATGGTAGCCTTCGAGCTTGTGTCGGCCCGCAGGGCGCGGCACATCTTGAGCGAAGTCCGCTATGTTTTATTCTACTCGTACTGTAGCTTTGGTGCGGCGGAGAGCAACTGCCGAAGGCTCTGCGAGACAGACTCGCGCGCAGTGTATCTACCGAAACGATGTCATGTAGTCATGGGCCGAAGATTTAGGTCGGGGTGAACTACTACAGCTTACACCGCGGGTGCACGTACTGCCTCACGGGGTGGCTCCATTCTCGCCGCTGTCAGGACCAACCTCGGGAAAGTGATCAGATCGAACGTCGTGAACCGTAACTACTAAACATGCATCTAATCGCTCTTCATACCCTATTCTACCGTCCGCACTCGTGACCCACGTCTCCGAGACTCGCCCGAGAACCAGGTGCGCACTGAGCGAGATCGAATGGAGGCCTTGCTAAGCACCCTCTCAATCCAGCTCTCGAGGTGTCGGATTCAGCTCGAAGGGTCGCTCTTCGAGCTTCCCTTCATCCAGAGGAAATCAGAGTCCTTGGGAGGCTCAGTTCTGTTCTCACTTCTGTGTTTATGATGCAGATAGTCGGCCAACGAGACTCCCTCCAGCGAGGTCGCGCTGCCTCCCGAGCCCGCCGTCCCGGTCTGTGAGACCTGGTTCTGGCTGTCAGTGACAGTGGCAGTAGTATCGCCTGCGCTGGAAGGCATGGTATCCAAGTTCAGGTGCACCAAAGCCGTCTTGTTCCGTGTCGCGGGGCAAAGTGTTGCAGCGGCGACTTTGAGATGATCTCAGACCCAGATCACGACTTGCGGCGCTATTTATCTCCGATTAGACGCACGCTGTCACATCTCGTCTCGCTCCACACGAAGCGATTCATTCCCAGGGAAGGCGTTCATCGGGGGAACTGCGCGCAACTCAGCCGCCGGAGAAATCGCATCCTTTCTGTGCGGGCGTCTATGCACCGAAGAGTCTCCTCCGGGATAATGTCGCTGGGTACGCTCCACCGAATCTACCAGAGAAGGCGAGACACTCCCAAGATGCTGAGAATCACAGCCGAGAAAATTTGCCGAGAAAACTGCGGTCCTTCGATGTGGCTTCGCACACGATGCCCATGCTCACGCTCCACCCAGAAGTCCGCTACTGTGGTTGGAAAGGACGCGAATCCCGCTTGGTGTCGGATATCAGTGGATGAGAACTGCGATACCTCCCCCGATTATGGACGACGTCGGAGCTTGGCATCACCGTTTGCAGCTATCGCAGGCGAGGAAACCCGCGGGAAATGAAACTCCCACATCGCCATCCACCAAGGGGCTGCATGCTTGGTGTAAACCTAGCGATATCGCCTAGTGATGAGTGACTTGGTGATAGCGGTTGAAGGCGCGGTAGCGAGGGTTGGAGCCGGCCGGTGGAACCAACGTCTTCTCAGGCCAGCTCTCCCATGCCCTGCTGTTTCGCCTCCGCCTCGAGCGCCTGCTCGCCCCATGTCCGAGGCAGGCCGCACGCCTCGAGCACCTTCATCAGACCGCCCTCCCCGACCGCCTCCAGTAATGTCTGTTCCTCCTCGCCAGACCGGACCAGCATCATACCGGCGTAGCCCAGAGAGTTGAGCTCGAGCGGTTCGTGCGGTTCGGGAAGCTGGAATGAGGGTGCTGTGCGAGGAATCAGGTGTAGATGATCGCTGCGGGGTGAGCATGCAGGCGAATGTCATCACTCACAGAGTCATGATGAGGTTCCACCCTCCGCCAGATCCAATATTAGCTCGGCGATTGGCATCAAAGGCGATGTCCAGCAGCCTCATGACAGCCGGTGCGAGCGCGTCGATGAGTTCGGAGGAAGAATCAGAGGTCGGGGGCCATGTCATCGCGGCGTGTGATGGGAGCGGGTGCACGATGTGAAGGTGAGGGAGGGTCGGATGTATCACTGCGCGATCTGCGATGCTCAGTGCGGGTCAAACCTCGCCGTAATGACCCACCTGGCCGATCAAAGCTCATCCCCTGGACCCATTCCTCGATGGGCGCCCGACCCCCTGGCACCTCTACAAATTGCAGATGCCTCCATGCCTGACTCGCTCCAGCACCTGGTCCCCCGTTGTAAAACGCGATGAGCCGGCGGGGTCGTGTGGGGTGTCGTGCAGATGCGAGCAGAATGTTGTGGGCCAGCGCAAGCTGGGCTGGGGTGGGGGGAAGGGATTGGGGTTCGTGAACAGGCGGGCAGAGCAAAAAGTGTTCGGGAAGGAGTGAGTACTGAGACGTGAGCGTCGCAAGCGCGGTGCTCTACAAGCTGTACCAGTGCCGCACCTTGTTAAGCTGCAAAGATCATCAGCTCGCTCGGCAAGTGCCCGTCATGAGCGACTCACCAACACCGACATGCCCCGCTCCCCTTCCAAGCCTTCGAGGGCGCCCACAAACAGCTCCGGGACATACGGCGGCTTGAACGGCTCCTCTTTGTTCTGCTTGCTATGCTCCTCTGGATCCTCATCCCGCTTCTGCCGCTTTGGGTCCGGCGACCCGTTCCCCGATCGCTTGACCGCTTCGAGCGCCTCCGCTTTTGCGCGAGCCTTGTCCTGCAGTGCTGGGCAGCATCGCAAGTTAAACTGGAGCGCATGTCAGCGACCTTTTCAGCGCGCGTCCCGCATCGGCATCGAGACCAGACTCACTCTGTGGCCACCGGCGTAGACGTCTTTTGCCTCGCTGGGGAAGAAGAAGAGCTGACCGCTCGAGAGAGCTTGGTCAAACTTTGCTGGGAGGTTGGAAAGGATCTCGGTGGGTGAAACGGGGTTGGTGGGGAAGGCCATGGTGGGTCGGGAGGTTCGGATGCTTCGGATCTGTCTAGGAGCGAGTCTATGGAGTCTTGTGAATGATTTCAGGAGCATCAACTGTTGCGAGGTGAAAAGCAGATGGCTGTAATAGAGAAGGTACCGTATCAAGGTAATCTCGTGACGAGGAGACAGAGCTGAAACCGAGCGACGAAGCGAGTCAAAGTGGCGGAGTGGCGGTTAGCAACCGTCGCTCGGAATGCGCAATGCTGTATCACAGCATCGCGTTGCTCAGCGACAACCCTGCTGAAGGCGACATCGGTAACACAGAAGGGACAGTAGGGGAGAGGAAGGGGGTTTAGAAAGAGCTGGAAGCATGACCCCCCCCCCCCCCCCCCCCAACTCACCCTACCCTCTCGGCAACACCTCGCTGTTCTTGCTACCGCACCATGTTCTCCCCGTTTCGCCCTCAGACCATACACCAAACCCAGTCCTCCGTCAACTATCACCATGTCGAAAAGATGGGCCACGATTCTCAGCACTCACCCCACTCCTGGTCTAGAGACACTGGGACCGCTACCAAGTGGTTGCTCGTCATCGAGTATGGGGGTGACCTGCTTCCTGCCGGACAGGAAGAGGCCCGAGGTAGCGTACTGGCAATTCTTCGGCCTACGGTGAGTAAGACCCCTGCTCCACATCGCTGATACATTCCAGGCCCACCAGCAGCTTGTCCACTTGATCCAGGACCTACTCCTCCCCTCGCCTCTTGGTCTCCATCTCTTCCTCGCTCTACCGGAGCTGGCCGTGGCGCCGGCGATCTCGGAAAGTGTGTGGCAGCACCTGTTCGCTCCACACTTTCATACGACCCCGACCCTGTCGACTGAGCAACATCGCCCCGGACAGACCTTTGGAGGTCTACCGATCGCTGCGAGACTCCTTCTCAGATTGGACAAGCATCAGGCGAGGTGGTACGAGTCGTGGAGGAGGGACCCGCTGGACGGGCTCGTGGAGAAATGGGTTAACCTGGCGGAGGCCCCGTCAGTTGAGGCGAGGGGAAGAGACAGCGAGGGTCTGAAAGGTGCAGCAGACGACCCTCTGCCGGAGGATACCCGCAAGGAGCAGCGGCCGCAGCGACCGACAGTAGACACGTTGACCTCGCCGACTCGGGTGGTAGGTGCGAACTCTCCGCCCCGACCTCGGCGTAGCCCTCTTCGTCCGTCGCCGCCTCCTTCTGTCATCTCGCGAAGGACGTCTCGGCAGCAAGTGGAGATGGAGAGTCCCATGCAAGTGACCCCCGAAACTTCACCGCAGATTCAGACAACCTCGCCCGTTTCACCGGCCTGTCCTTCGGCATTCTCAGTACGACAAGATCCTCTCGACTTCTCCACCAGCCATGTCCCACTCTTACAAGAAGCACTTGCCTCCCCCATATCCATCATGTCGCTCCACCCATGCAGTGCCGAGCCCTGGACCCCTCACACCCCTCACAACGATCCGACTCGGTGGCCGTACCCGGGGTTAGACTCACCTTCCCCGGCGCTGGGGTCCGCGCGATCCATAGCGACATCCTGGGGTCCGCCCACTGGCGGAAGCTTGCCATCCCCGCTGGATCCCTTGGGTCCGAAGGACTGGATCCGCACCCCTGATCTGGCTGAACGAAGTCGCATCTCCGTCCCGAACACTCCCCGCTCACCATCGCCACCGCCGCCCCCGCCGTCGCATGGGCATGATTCGGTGCCCCCGCCACCCATCCGGCCGACACCGTGGACTCTTGTATGGCCATTCTTTACCGCTGTCGAGCTTCCTGCTGCATCACCGATTCCACATGGGCATGTCGGACACAACCACCCTTCCGAGCCTCCACCACCTGTAGTCGTCCCGTCGAGAGATCTCTCGCCGTTACCGAACCACCGGCTTACTCCTTGTGAATCGTCCCAGCCTCGGGCAGACCTGGCTCCCACTGCAGCCCATCATGATACTCCGCCGCGCCCGGCGCGGACTCCGTCCACCTTCGTTCCTTTCGAGGAGATCGCTTTCAGTGACACCCCCAACCTCTCGCTCGCACTTCGGCCAGCCCCGACTCCATTCAAGCTTGCTCCCCCGCCCGCGAAGCGTGGTCTCCCTTCCCGACCCATCAGTCGGTCGCTTCCATTGTCTACCCTTTCCAACGACTTTCCCGAGACTCAAACCGAATTCTCGTCGACGAATGTTCGAGAATCTCGCCATGGCGATATCTCACCGGATGATACTTCTCCCCAACAATTCTCCAACCTTGGTGCCGAAGTCGACCTCGACTGCCCGATCCACCAGCCACCGCCGCCACACCCTGCACCGACATCTCGGGGTCTTCTTCGTGGCTTCTCGCTGCGAAAGACCAAACCACCTGCTCCGGAGTCCATTTCCGAGGCCCAAAACTAAGAGCAGTACCATGCCTCATCAGCAAGGCAGAGCAGACTGTCCCTCGCATCGACGGCGAGTAAGGAGCCCATTAGGCCCCTCAAACGCGTCTCGCAGACGATTGGGGGTTTCTCGGAGGGCGGCGTGGACTCAGGTGAGTAAAGTGACTTCCGTGAGACCTACTGCTGACTACGGCCAGGTCTGCCCTTAAACTCTCCACGCGCAAATCAAGGCCAGTAGACTCTAGTGACGCCGGATCTCGTGCACTGACATACGTAGGGACGACCTCGAAGAGTTTGACATGGTCAACAGCACATAAGGGTTATCCCTTTATGGAGATCTGTAAGTGTCCAGTATAACATAGCCGCTCACGACGCAGATCTACGTAAAGTTCGACGACTTGATTGCACAGAGGCGGTGCCGGAGGACCTGACGATCAAGGTGCACCGAGAAGAGTATCCTCACCTGGAGATCTATTCTCCTCAAGCGATCCTCTCTCGGGACACCATGTCACCAGAGCACGGCTATCCCAACCTCGTCATCTACCCTAAGACGAACACTCTCACAATGGCTGTCCGCAAAGCAAACCTTGCTCTCCAGCCAACCCCCTCCTGCGCTCCCACCATTGTCCATCGTCATTGCAGTCGGCAAGCTCGACTACCCAGACATTGTCCTGTACCCGCGAATGGTCAGAACGGCGATCGCTCTCTCGCCCCCTGCAATCGCCAAGTCCGTTGCCCACATCCCGATCCTTCTCAGCTGCTTCAATTATCCAGACCTCGTCATTTACCCCTCCTCGGCTGGTCCGACCGAGGTCCACCAATCAGTCAGGACGTGCCTCATACCCACCAGACATTCATCTGACAAGTGTCTCATCAAACCCCGCTCCCACGTCAGTCACTTCGTTGACTATGCTCCAGCGACTGCGCCGCTCAATGTACTTCTGTGCCGAACGACAAGGTATCCCCACATCACCATCTATCCTTTCGTGCCTGCTCCGATCGTCATTCTCCTCTCGGCGTATCAGTACCCCAACATCACCATATATCCATCTGTTGACCAAGGTCGGCTGGACCGGCCGGGACAAATCGATGCGCCGCATGGCGTCCCATCGAGGCCCTCCCGCCCGACTCATCATCTGGGTGAGCTGAAATTGTCCCGATCTCTGTCAGCCAGCAACTGATATCATCCAGAGGACCTCATCACCTACGATCTCCCACGCCGTGCTGGACACGGACGGGCCACGTCAACGTCCAGCCTCCCTTCTACGGTCCTAAGCACTCCGATCGCGAGCTCGCCACGCAGTCCGCCCCCTCTGCCCAGCAAGTCACTCCGCGAAGGGCTGACGCGCTGCACCTCTCGCGCGACGATGTTTGACCTTGATTCAGAGACCGACTCAGCCCCTTTCCGCCCTTCCGGAGGGACCGTTGCGACGACGTCAACAAAATCACCTCCACTGGGCCTCGCCCGTAACAGGAGTAGCACTCTGGTCTCGGAGAGGACCAGAGCGCTATTCGGAGATCACCGTGAGTCCGACTCTTCTCAAGTCTGCTGCATCAGCTCATCCTCGCAGACAAAGAACCCTCCGTTGTCAGCCCCGCGGTCCGCGTCAGCAGAAGTCGCACCATCACATCCGCTTCACGTCCTTCCGACATGCCTACAGACCAGCCGTCCCCAGGATCATACACTCGCGGCACCTCGGTGGGAAAGCTTCCGGCAACGATGATGAGGAAATGGATCTGATATGAGCGTGTAACGATGTGACATGCCATGCAACGGGACCGAAGATACAATGCAACCTTCTCATCTGCTCGCAGCTCCGCTCAGTCCGTCGACGCGCAGCCTCGGCACCCTGAATGCGTCAGCACAACGTCCCGGCGACACTCCGGGTAGGGCTCTAGTAACTCACCGCAATGAGGACATTCCACCACCGTGCCCTTCTTCAGTGACGCCTTGGGCACCCTACAGATGCACGTCGAGCCCTGGAAGTTCATGTCCCGTGTTTGGATGCACCTCACGCAACATAGCTTCTCGTAACCGTTCCTGTGACGGGTCAGCAGGTGCTCGATGCCGTGTGTCCGGGACCCAACGATTCAGCTTACTTCTTCCACTTCGCTATCAGGCTGTGACCAGTTCAGCAATGTCCTTCAGGAGGAAAACACGATATCTACTCACTCTGCGTCGGCGTACTTTTGCTTGATCAGCCAGTCGTACAGCTCCCTCGAGATGAGCTCGCGTTTGTAATACAGGTCGTAGATGTAGCGCGAGCGGGCGTGCGATAATCGCATGATGGGCCTGTGTGAGTTAGCAGCTGCCCATTCGACTCGGGAGGTGTGAGAGATCGTGCGCCGCGCTACTCACCAGACCGATTCGACCTTTCGTTTGCCCTCGTGCGACTCGCTCTCTGCGTCTCGCATCTTCTTCTCGTAATCCTCGAGGACATCCCTGCGGCGTCAGCGGCGAGTCGTGAGGGGGTGAGTATTGAGCGGCAGTACCCACTGAATGTCCTCGAAGCCTTCTGGGGGCGGCTTTGTTCTGGAAGTCCTGATCTTGGGCATGGTGTTGTGTTGGAATGACAGAAGAGAGGGATGAAGTATGGAATTGTATCTGTAAACAGCGGTTTGGGTAATGAGTTGGGTTGGCTGGGTCTGGGTCTGCGGCGAAATGCTTACGTAATTGTTTGCCACCGCGGCGATGTCCGCCCATCGGCCCCCTAAACACCACCCACCACACCACCCTTCTTTCTTCTCTCACTCACACACAACTCTTCTTCCTATTGCCTTTGTCTTCGGTCCTCGCTGTCTTCAATCCTCTTCTTTTCTGCTCTCCATCGCTCGATACCAGCCACAGCCACAGCACAAGGCAGTATCTCCTGCTCGGATTGCGCTACCAAGACTCACCGCCAATAACTCCTTTGACTGTCCAGGGGTTTCAACAACCCGCGCTCCTGCTCAGGCGCTCATTATGGGTCGATGGTCCCAGACAGAGTTTGATCGCGTTCTCGTCTCCAAGATCAAACAGTTGTAGTGCGTCCCCTCCTGCCAATCTCAACCGAGGTCCCATCCTGACATTTGCAGCGACGAGTGCAATGAAACCCAACCAGACGATCAAGTCACCGACACGCGGTTCCGCTCGTTCGTCAAAAACCTGAATCCGAACGACGGTGCCACCCGGGCATGCTTCCAGAGTCTGGTGCAGGTGGGTGGAAACCTTTACCACCCAAGAGGGGGGGTTTCTGAACAATCGTCACAGAGAACCCAGCGTCGCGGCGCGGCCAACCGACTTCGCCGCCGCATCATCCGGTCTTCACCTGGCCCTTCTGTATTCGAGTTTGATCGGCCTGACGAGCGCCCGCGCGCGAGGTACTATCCCCGGACCTCTGCCGTCAACGAAGACGAGCCGATTCCCCTTACTGCGTTCGAGCGCGAACCGACACCTATACCGCCCCGCGACGCCGGGGTCGGGACACAACCACCCCTTTTCCGAGGCTCACCGGACCCGCTGCTCCTCGAGGGCCTTTTCGAAGACGTCACCAGGGCGGGTTCCCCCCTCGAGCTCCCCTTCACTTCCCTACCACTTCCTCTGCGAGGAGTGTCCGCCCCTCAGTCTCCCAGCGGGGCACGTCGTCACTTGAGGCGCCGACGCTCCGCATCTCCGACTTCCGACGCTCGATCTCCTCGCCAGCCTTCAGCCAGCCCGCCTCGATCGCCCAGTCGCGCCTGGCTCGAAGAGTATCGATCGCAGCAGGAACAGGCCGGACCGCCAGCCTTCACCTCGTTCCTCTTCAACACGCTCGGCGATCACGGTTTCACGCCCAGTTATGCCGGTCGGCGAAGGGCGGAAGAGGACCTGGGAGCGGTACAGAGACCTGTAACCAGGCGACGGCTCAACCCCCCGGCTCGCGCAGACGAGTCAACCCCAGAAGGTTGGATGCTTCGCGATCAGCGTCCGACTAGCTTGCCGAGTGATCTCGCTCCGACAATGGAGCGCGACTCGCGCGATACCCGTGATACGCGTCGCGACGGGATCGTCTTTGGCGAATATCCCCCTCGCCCCTCGGCGGCCCGACACGACGCGGGTCCCGGAGCTCCGCTTGGCATCGAAGGCGGTCTCTTTGGACTCGAGGCGCACCTCGACGGTCACGCCAACACAGAGCCGGTGGAAAATATGCGGACAACCTTACCACGCTCGCCTCCGGTGAACGCCTACACGGCGCGTACTCTGCCAGTCTCACCGCCGTGGGCGGACATGGATCTACCAGGTGATTCAGACTTGGCGTGGTCCCCCGATGTGACATGGTTTCCTGCCTGAGCGAAGAGACGGATATGCAGAGAGAAAGGAGGGGGTTTGATTTGCGCATTCCTGTAGTATTCATGCTCCGTTCTCGGGCCATACTTGATTGTCCTTTGTTGCCAGCCGCATGTGCATGCGATTCTCCATGTTGTCCATAGCCCCGCATGTATGCCATTATTCCGTATCACACCAGTGATTGGTGCGATGCGTCAGATCATTCGGGTCATTGGGCCAGAGCAGGCTCGCTTCGAGCGCCGTGTGCGCGATGTCCATCCGCGAGCTCGATCTTCGAGCTGTTCCGCAGAAACAAACTGTACGCTGCTTCCAAACCATGCATCCGGTGCTATGAACAAGACCGGCCGAGTACATACGACCCACTCTGGTCATCTGAGGCTCTCATCAGCAAGCCGTCGCGAGCGGTTATTACTAGCACATTCGGACGAAGAGTTCAGACAACGGAAGTGGCCCTCTTGCGAGGGTAGGTTCGATTCCAAGGGGATGTCGACACGGATGAATGCGTAGAGGGAGTCCCATGATCATCAGAAGAGGTATGGAGAGGCGGGAGAAGAATAGGCAAAGTAGACATCGCAGACTCACGTCATTGACACACGTGCCGGGGAGCGAGCCGCTTAGCGGGTCTTGAAGTCTGCGATGATCAGCAAGGATCGCGGGTGCGATACATGTAATACAAATGAACATACAGTCGAGGAGGACCTGGAGGGCGGGCGAGTCCTGGCCGTAGTTGGTGATGACGACGCACGAGCAGCCCACGACCTTGCGGGGCTTGCCCTCACGGTCGATCTTCTACAAAGGTGTCAGATACGCCAGATACGCCCCGCAGCGATGCAACGCCTCTGGACTCACGGCAAGACCGGCCCACTGGCCAAGGACCTTGGCGTCCGAGACCTTGATGAGCTGGATGTTGTGCTCGGCGCAAAGAGCCTCAATGAGCTTGAGGTACTCGGCTGGGACGATTAGTCCTAGACTCCACACCGTCTACACCACACTCACCCTCGGTGACAGTCTCGACGAGGACACAGAGGTGAGCCTCGCGCTTGTCGAGGGCCTTGGCGCACTCGCGGAGACCACGGGCAAGACCGTCGTGGACGAGAGCGGTCTTGATGACCTCCTGGAGAGCGTCCTCGACCGACATCGGGCCGGACTTGTCGGCGACCTCGGCGACCTCGACCTCGGCGGCGGGGGGGTTGGAAGCAGTCTCGGATCCAGCGTCAGACATTTTGGATAGCCTTCTTCCGCTGTTTTAAAGGGGAGAAAAGGGAGTGTGTCTAGTGGGTTGTTGAAGGTGAGTTGGTCGCGAGATTGCGAAGAGGGAAATTGTGGTGGCAGGACGGGGCTGTAGGCGGACCGGGGATTTTCGGAGTTTGGGCGGCGATGATTTGATCCCGTAGTGGCGGTGGGGGGGGGGGGGGGGGCGCGTGGCGGGAATCCTTGCATTGATCGCGACGGCCATGCATGCAGAGGACAGTCCCGATGTAGCTTCAAGATTACAACATGAACACACTCGACTCGATAGTCGCTGGGTATCACTGCTCCTTGGCCCAGATACGAACACCGCCACGTCTCTCCGCTTCGTCCTGCAGAAGATCAAACCCATTCCAACCGCGCCACACCTCGCGGTAGCCCAGCCCCCGCAGGCTGTCTCTCACGTCCACGTCGCCCCTCTTGTTCACAGTCTCCGTCTTGCCCAGCACAGACCCAAATAGCAGCAGATGGGACGGGTGGTCGGGTGTCTCTTGACTGTCAAAGACCCTGTGCAGCGGGTTGGGCGGGTACGGGAAAACGCGCTCGAGATATGACACGGGGGATGCGTAGAAGAGATCCTGTTCAGTCTGGTGCTGTCTCGGGTCGACGCTGAGGAGCATCAGCGGAGGGCAAAGAAGAGAACGAAGGAGCGCAAGGGGCAGCAGTGTCAGAGAGCACGCCTTTGAGTGGATGAACTCACCCCAATGGCGGCTCGCAGGTGAGGAACCACGCCGGGAGGTCCAGGTGCAGAGCGCTCGCCCACGGCGTTGAGTGACAAGGCATCAGAGTCACCAAGCCCGTCACGTTGCCGACATCACCTCTCCGAAGCACATCTATGACCTGTACCTGGGCCCTCCCATGCAAGGCGTTGAGGTACAGGTATGGCAGTAGGGGTGCCAGGAGGATCAGGTAGAATGGAAACGCGGAGATGCGTGTGTACTGCCGGATCGACCGGGCGAGGCGGTAAGCGCCGAGGATGGTGGGAACGAACGATCGGAACAAGGGGGGAAGCGCGAACAGGAGTAGGGGCGGAAGGAAGGGGTGGAGGAAGCGCCATTCGGAGTGCGGGGAGAGGGACAAGACGGTTATGGCGAAGGCGAGAGCCCGGGCAAGAGTGCGCAGTCCTTCTGGTCGATCCAGCGTGCGCAGAGACGAAGGGAGGAGTTTCTCCGGCAGTAGCGTCGCCACGAAGCCCTGAGCCCACCACCACCAGATCGGGAAGAGCATGATGGGCAGTGACTGCGTGAGGTGGTAGAGCGGGTTGGTCGAGCCGTAGAACGATGAGAGGTTGAGGACGACGTTCTGATGGACAAAGGTGAGTGTGGGGAACAGCAGTCGACCTGTGACTGCGAAGTCCAGGGCGGTCGATGCTGCGAAGATAAGGAGCCTATAGTGATCAGCACCACAGCGGGTCGAATGGCGTGCAAACCTACCCAGCAGTGGCCGCTTGAACAATGCACATAATGGCCGCGCCGAAACCCTGCTTGCGTTGTACTCGCAGTACGTGCTCGCCACTGAGGTACGCCCAGAACGGAAGTGTCGTGGGGCGGATACAGACAGCGAGCGCGGCGAAGGATGCGGAGTAGAAGAGGCTGTCGGGGACCCTGCCGAGCTGGTCAGTCCAGGTGGAATCGAACCGGTCGTCGGGGTCTGCGCACCTTTCCCGGGGTACGACGTCCGGACCGATCCTGTCCATCACGACATAGTTGATGTCCCCAACATCCTTCAGCCGCACCGCATCCGTGGGCCTGATCTGAGCTAGATCTGCGTCTTCCGCCCGAGTCACATCCCGCATGCTCTTGCTCGCCACGAGTTGCCGGTCGCCGATGACCACAGCTACGGGCGTCTCGGGGCGAGGCAAGGGGAAGAACACGAGGGCGAGAGTCGTGAGGAGGGTCTCGGGGGAAGTGGACAGAGCTCGCGGGAGCAGATGCGCGTTGAAGAGAGAGGTCAGGGAGAGGAACAGCTGCAGGGGCATGAGTCGGACTCCAGGCGATGAATCAGTATGACTCACCGCGGCTGCGCCCGAGCCCGCGCCGAGGACCTTGATGGACAGGCAGTACGTTGCAAAGTCGGTGAGAGCGGCGACGAGGACGCCGATGACCCGAGGTGCGAACGTCTGCAATACGCGTCAGGCCTGGCACGGGGCAATCGCAGGGCTCGCGCTCACGATAAGACTCGTCTGATCCAGTCCAGACAGCTGAAGCCCCTTGTACACCCCCGCAAACACCCCGGGCCAGATCCACCCCCTCATTCGCCCTCCCTCAATCGCATCTACCCACCACGAGCCCGAAGCGACATGAGGGAGGTCCCTCCACTCCCAGGTGAGGTGCCCATAGCCAAACACGAGCCGGTGAGCCGGTTCGAAGGCTTGGTAGAACTCGTCCGGCTGGAAGAAGGTGTGTGGGAGGAGGAGGGAAAGGGATCGGACTGTGAGTGCGAGAAGAAGGGCCGGAGGGATCATCTGATCCCTTGAGAGGAGGCAGTGAGTGCGAGTATGCGAAGTATGTGACAAGAAGAAGTGGTGTCTGGTACAGTATCTGTATCTGTATCTGTATCTGACGTAGCGGTGCGGACATGTCAGACAACTCCGTGGAAACGGTGGCGCCGGAGGGCAGTGGCGGGGTGGTTGCGAATCTCGCTTTGAAACATGGTTGGTCGGCGGGCCGCCTCGAAACAAACAACACGCCTCGTTCATCACATCAGTTTGTGGGTCGTCACACCGCCTCGTGAGGTTGAGGTTGGGGGGTGTCGCGGAGTGAAGCTGGAGGGCGCACACGAGGCGGCGCTGATACGCGACAAGATGCTCACTGCCCCTTAATCAACAGGAGACGGCAGTAGTGGTAGTCAGGACGCTCCGCATGTGGAAGTCATTGTGGAGCCTCCCGTGCTATAACTTCAAGCCTGCGCTCGCCGACGACAGTGTTCCTAACCCCCTCCATCGTCGCAACAACACCGCCACGATGGCAGTTCCTACTCGGAACACTTACACAGGCATCGATTATATCGCGCGGGTCGAGCTGATGTATAAGGAGGTGAACTCGAGATCACCGTGAAGGATGTCATTCAAGGGATGGCTGATGACTGGAGAAGCACAGGGCCAACAACGAGCCCGAGCTGAAGGGAGAGGAGCAGGCGCATGCTATAGCAAGGAAGCTACAGTACCACATGCAGATCGCCATGCTCGAGCTGCAGGGTGCCGAGCACAAAAAGGACGACGAGGAGCTGAGCTGGATAGTGGTGACGACGAGACATGGATGGACCACGAGGATGCCGATGACGAGGAGGATTATGATGGCGATGATGCTGGCGAGGAGGATGAGGAGGACGAGGAGGATGAGGACGACAAGGACGAAGACTACTACGATTCCGAGTTCGATTCCGACTACGAATCCGACTGCGATTTCGACTACGACCCCGGACTACGATTCCGACAGTGATTCCGACTACGTCTCCTTCACCGATGATGCCGATGAATGGTTCATGCGCTTGTGAGTGGATCTCGACGGCGACCCCATACTGTGCCGAGCGCTGACGAATCCTCAGCTGGTAACGCTTCCTCCAATCCCCATGATTGGATCATGTACTGTAACGAGAGGCCATCACTTTTTACTCCTCGGTCGAGACTGCAAGAGGCAGATTAGGGGGGAGGGGGTTGAGCAGGCGAGTGGTCATGACCCTTGTGCGCGACTCGACGCCGACCGACTTCCCTCATAGGCGATACGTCATGCTGAGCCATTTCAACGAGGAGGACCGTCCGCTCGCACGTTTCAATACTGGTGTGAGAGATGCACCTCGATACGGTACATGGACGGCGCGTACGGAGCCTCCCACACCCTTTGACTCCGCGGACACGAAGGGGCGAGGGAATCTTACCTTACTTGGTTCGGCCCGGTGTTTGAGCACCGTTGGGGGGCGCAGGATTGTTGTGAGGATGGGTCACTCAACTTGCTCACCCAGCGCGAGACGAGTCGATCGTTGCGCTCGAATGCTACACGCTCTCAAACACGTGGCCGTGTAGGGGGGTTCCATATCTGGGCTTTGTTTGGAGATCATGTCCGCAGCGTGACTCTGCCCACCCGCCTGTCTGATGCCCAACTTTCCATGCTAATGAGCTCCCTTTGGACCGCCGCCGATCCCCCGTTGATCACTCAACTTGATAACGGATCACCAGGCACAATCGCGGACCACCACGTCGCGCACCACACCATCTCGAAGAAATCGATGTTGCATGATGCGGGGATCGATATGTACAGTCCCGACTCCATCGCACCCAGTCCCCAGTCCCCAGTCCCCATCTCGCGTAATCTGAATGGTATAGCCTCCTTGGAGGCATAACGACCCCTCTGCGCGTCACAGGAGCATAGCGACCGCTTAGTCCTGGACCTTGCCGGCGGTACCGGTGAGCTTTCCGGTACGGCGGGCAGCCTGAAATTTCAAAAGTCAGCCAAAAATCACCAAGTCGCGCGCGCGAGTACTGACGATGAGACCGATCTTCTGTCCCGGTGGTGCGTCGCGAGCGAGCGTAGAAGCGTGACCGATGTGTTGATGGTTACCACCCTAAGTGTTTGTCAGCAGATGCCGAGTCAGATCAAGTCAAGTCCCGCGTGCGCGGGGGCGGGCGCGGGGAGAGAGACTCACACCGTGGGGATGGTCAACCGGGTTCATCGCAACACCACGGGTCCTGGGCCAGCTGTTCCTCTTCGCCTTCATGGCGTGGAACTTGCGGCCGGCCTTGAGGAAGGGCTTGTCGACACGGCCACTGCGGGATGTCAGCGGAGGACGGCGAGACGACGACGACGACGACGGCGACGACGGCGACGATGCGGAGCAGCGCGTGGACAGAGTGTGCAATGTGGAAGCCCCGCCGACTCACCCTCCGGCGACGATACCGACGGTGCAACGGCAGTGAGACGAGATGACGGCCTTGGTGCCGGAGGGGAGACGGACGCGGGTCTTGCCGTCGTCGCCGTGGCCGATGACGGTGGCGTAGTTGCCCGAGGTGCGGGCGAGGGCTCCGCGGTCGCCGGCCTTCTCCTCGACGTTGCAGACGATGGTACCCTCGGGGCACTGGGCGATGGGGAGGACGTTGCCGACGTTGAGGGTGGCTTTCTTGCCGCAGTAGATGAACGAGCCGGTCGAGATGCCCTCGGCGGCGATGAACGTCTCCTTGCGGAGCTTGTAGCGGTACGGGTCACGGAAGACGACGGTGGCGAGGGGAGCGCCGCTACGAGATTTAGAACGTGCTGAAAGGCAAAAGGCAGGGCACGGGGACGAAACGGTTTGGCGTGGCGTGGCGTTTCAAAGCCGACACCGAAGCCAAAGCTACCGACTACGACCACCACCACGCCAACACCAACGCCAACGCCATCCTCATTGCTGGTCTCCGTCTCCGCCATCCTACCCAGCCATTCCTCGCATTGGTCCCTGCCACGTCCCGTCCCGTCCCGTCCCCATGCCATGTGCCACCCCATCGCATCGCACCAACTCACCGGCCAGCGTCGTGGATGATGTCCTTGACGACACCCCTGATGTACCCGTTCTTCTCGGCAAAGTCGAGCTTCCTGAGCCTCGCCGGGTTCTTGTTGTGGTGGGTGTTCGAGGTGAAGATACCACCCGACTTCCTCTGAGCTCGGATAACGCGCTGCGATGGGGGTCAGCGAATCGAACGGGGACGAATCAGCCAACATTTGCGCGACTCCAGCTTCATCGCAGCCAAAGGGCATCGACGGGGAGGGATAGCGAGAAATATGGATGGTGCGCGAGCACGACGTGGAGCTGCCCGAGCAATTGCGCAAGACACTTACACCCATCTTTGCTAATCAGTCAAGTCGGGTCTTGAAGGATGAAGAGCGAGAGATGTTGTGCGATGGGCTAGATAATTGAGCAACGTCCACCACCTCGGCCAGAGTGCAAGGGGGGCGAGAGGGGCGAGGCGAGAGGGTTTCCAGGCGGGCGGGCGCAGGGGCATCGGCAGCGACCGCAAAGGACGCACACAGCGTGACAAGGGTTCGGCGTTAACAAATATCTCGCAAAACGCCGGGTGGCTCCGGTTTCGGCGATAGGGCTATCACCGACACGCTCGAAACGGCTTCATTTCAGCCTCGGTCTCGGATTTGTGGCACTTGCGCCGGTGCGCAGAGTGGCACATTGATCATACTGCATCACTTCACTTCCCGTTCCCGCTCCCACCTCCTAGCGCCTTGCCTATCCCCATCGATCCCAGACTCAGCCTGATCCTCTTCCCCGCATCTTTCAGCGGCGTCGATCTTTCCTTCTTTTTCGGCGTCGATGCCTCGCCCCCTTCCGCCGCCCCCGCTGGTTCCGCCTTTGCCTCCGCACCCGCCGCAGTGGCACTCGCCGTCTTCCCCGTCGCCCCGCCCAGCGCGTTCGCCTTGACCAGCAACCCGGCAAACCCTTCGTCTTCCTCTTCTTCCCGCTGTCGCTTCGCCCTCATCTTCATCGCCATGTCCCCCAAATCCTCGGCCAGCTCTTCTGGCGGAGTGATAGGCGGCGGCCCGGTCTCTCCTTCCGCCTTTGGTGCCAATCTCGGCGATTGGCCCCCGCTCGATCCTTCCGAATCCGAACCATCGTCATAATCCAGTCCCAACGAAGGTGCCGACGACACAGTGACTGTCGCGGAAGTCGCCGTTGTCGCCGTTGTCGCCGTTGTCGCCGTTGTCGCCGTTGTCGCCGTTGTCGCCGTCGTCGCCGCCGCTGCCGCCGCCGCCTTCGCCGCCCGCTTGCTGGGCGGTCCTCCCGGTGTGACCGGCGTGCTCCGCTTCCGCTTGATAGGCGGCCGGACCTCTGCTGGCGGTTTCGGTCCAATCTCCTCGTCGTCAGACGCATTGAAATACTCCTCCTCCTGAGCTTCCGCCGCACGCGACCACGCCTTGCTCGACTCCGCCTCGATGACGGGCGGGGGCGGAGGCGGTTCGTTGAGCTGCTCCCATCGCTGAGTCATGAGGGCGAGGAATGGTCGCAGGAAAGGGCGCTGGGAGAGCACTTCGATCCGAGGTCGGTAGTTCTCGTACAGATAGTTGATGATCGTCTTGATATTGTCCTGACACAGTCAGCACGGCTCCACGCCGCTCCTTCGTAACGCACCTTTCGTATCGCCTCCAACACGTCCAGGCACGACGAGCTCAGCATGTTGTCCTTGCCTCCTTCCTCCTCGAGCAGGACGACCAGAGGCAGCAACAGGTCGTTCTTGGTGTAGTGCCGGTGCATAAAGTGGTTTGGCGTCTTCAAGCACGACTTGACGAAGCGCAGAGCCGCTGGAACGTGTCAGGACCGTGACCCGCGTGCATCTCGAGCCCACTCACTATGTCTCAGCGTCTTGTCCCGGAGATACAACAATGAGGTGATCTTCTTGGACACCGGATTGCTCAGGACGAAATACGACGCTCGGTGCGAGTGGCTCAGCACGCAGAACGACAGCAACTCCACCAGGTGCTGCACCAGCGTCGCCTGTTCCCTAGACAACTTGACGGGCGGATCTTCGCCGTCAGCTTGGCCCAGGCGCTCGACGACTTTGCTCACTGCTATTTGTAATCTCGGGAAGTTCCAGCAATGGCGCAAAAAGCCGCGCCGCGCAAGTGTCGTAGAAAAACGTCACAAAGCTCTCCGCAGTCGGGCCCTCCCTCTTTTGCACGAACGACTGGTTCATCAGCCAACTCCCCGTCACCGTCGCCGTCGTCGCCGCGCTCACCTCTCCCTCCGGGGCCGTCTCCAACAACGTCTTGAGAATATCCGACATCTGACTCAACAGCCCCAAATTCTTCGTCGCCGTCATCAACTGCACCATCTCCACGATCAACGTCTGCTTCTTCTCCGCCTCCTCCTTCAGCACGTGTCCCCGCACCGCATTCACATCGTGATCCACCACCAGGGTCAACATCTCCGCCGCCGCATGGAGGATCTGCGCCTCGTGCCTCCGGAACGCCCATTCGCACACCAACAACAAACCCCGGTCGAGCAGATTTCGATACAGGGCCAGCCGCGTCGGCACCTGGATCTGCTTGCCCATGAGCATGAGCTGGTGCAGGAACATGACCGTGTCGCGCTTCTTCTCGTCGAGCGAGGCACCTGCGTCGGGTCCGTCTGGCTGGCCATTCCCGTTCCGGAACCGTGAAAACAGCTCGATGAGCAGTGTCTCGTCGCTCTGGATGTGCCCGACAATGTCGACCTGGTTGAAGAAAATGAACCCGTTGAGGATGCCGAACGTCGGGTCGTCGAGTAGACGGGCGAGGACGACCTCTTTGAGGTACTGCAACCGGTACGTCTGGTGGATCTTGTACTGGATGCCCGCGTCCTTGATATCGACGACCTGGCGGAATTTGGAAATCTCGCTGTAGAACTGCCTGTACGACGCCTTGAGTGACGGGTACTCTGGGTCATCTGCGAGTCAGCGAGGCCTGAGCGGACCCGACTCACATTCGAGTATACCAATCACGCCAAAGAACACATCGTCCTGCAGGATGTACTCGAGGATGCCATTGTCGTTGAAGAGGACTGCGCGGTCAGCGACTCCCCGACTGTGCTTGGTATCACTCCACTCACTGATGGTCTGCATCACTGAACACAGCGCATGCAGGTCGTCCAAGCTCTCCAAATCCTCTGCCTGCTCAAACACTCCGACGAGGTGTTTAATGTACTCCTGCCCGCGTAAGCGCCATTCCAACACGCACCACTGCGCCGCGCACCTCTGATATGATGTGCTCCACGGCCCGATCTCTCCCCGGCGCCGACTTGCTCTGCATCCGCAACATCATTTCCTGTTCCCTGCGGCTGTCAGCGTGGCGTCGCGAGACACGCGGGACCTCGCGCCGAGGTATCTCTCCCACCTGATATTCGCCAGCGTGGGCAACTGCCATGGTCGGTCGTGGTTGATCGCTGCTTGCGTCGTCACGCCTAGCATGGGTGACGCTGACAATGGGGACGAGGACGAGGGGGCAGCGCTGTCGCCTGGTAGAGTGAGCAAAACCATTACAGCGGCGGCCACGGAGCAGTCACCTGGTAGACTGTTGAGATGTCGTTGGACCTCTATGATGAATGACCATATGTCGTGACATCCCTCTGCATCCTGGAAGCTCATCGCGATGTCGAGCTGCGAGCCGGGTTCCGTCCACACGATCAGCGTGTCTACATCTGTCAGCGACTCCTCGAGCGGCTCAAACGGGTTGAATCTCACCTTGCTGCCTCGTGTAGATATCCTCCTTCTCGACTCTTGCGTTGAGCAGAAGGTCATCCTTCAGGAACCCTCCCTCGCCTTCTGGCTCTCTGCCTTCCTCGCCTGCCGCAGCGGCATCCTCCGGCTCGACAACCAGCAGCGCCAGGTCGTTGGTCTCGTCAAACACGCCCCGGCAGTACCCTGTGCCCCGGTCGAACCAAGACGCGTCGCGCAGCTCGTACACCTGCTCGCCGAGCACCATGAAGCGTTGTCATTGACGTTATGCGAGGTCGAATGGACACAAAGGTGACGGGCGCAGCAGAGAAGACAAAGAATGGCCCAAGTCAGCACCGCATTTCTCGCCCAGACATTGGTCTTAACCCACCTTGACGCGCCTGCCCTGAGGGGAAGCTTGCGAAGGACCGGCATCCGATTCCGACTCCATCGCCAACTCGTCCGACTCCACCTCTTGCTCGTCCCGCTGCACCTCCATCCTCTCCTCGTCCCCGTTCCCATCCCGATCCCGCTCACCCTCCTCGACCTTGCCCTTGTCCCCCTCCTCGTCGCCTCCCTCAGCCTCCGTCTGCGTCTCTGCAGCCGTCTCCGCCTGGACGTCCATGTCGCGTGTCGGCTGTTCGGGGGAGGAGGAAGGCGCGTCGGAGGGAGATTGCGAGACGAGGATGTCGGACAGGGACTGGGTCGGTGCGAGGCCTGACATCGGGTGGGTCTGGTCTCGTAGCTGGGGTGTGATTGTCCCAGCTGTGTACCCCGGCCCTTGACTGCTGACTTGCGCAGGGTAGGGGGGAATGTGAGGACGAGACGTGTAGGAGAGATAGTCGATAGACAAGAGTAAATAGCGAGGTGGGGCGACCAACCAACCGAGTGGGATTCAGGAGCGAGGCAGGTGGCGATGGGATTCGATTCAGGTACAGAGAAGCCAATTTGATCCCGTCGACAACAGCAACACCACCGACAGCAATAGCGGTTCTCTCTTTCACCATCCCATCAACATCAACTCCGTTACTACATCCATACCTACTTTTGTCTCTCTCACATCCTCAACCCGTACAAGGCAGTGATACCGCACGCAGAGCAGGTCACAGAACAGCTAGATACACATACATGTCTCGCTACCCCCTCCTTCGCCGATAGCAGTCGACGCGATCCATCCCACGACTTCAGCTTCCCCTCCCCATCGCGTCACCACACTCATCCTTCGCCAGCTCCAGCTCCAGCTCCAGCACCGCAACCCTACCTACCTCATGGCGGGCACAAAGCGCTCAGCTTCACCGTCCGACGACCTTCCTCGAGATAACCACTACCCCTCGGACCTCTCCCTTGCGCCCCCCGCCGCGAAGCGACAAAGGACCAGGACGAGCAGCGGTTCATCCCTTCTCCAGCGAGGGGGTTTGCTGCTCAAAGCGGGTCTCGGGAGGGCTTTTTCCAGTCTGAGATTGCCCTTCACCAATAGGACACGTGAGTGCCTGCACGAACAAGCCCGAGCCAGGGGCATAGCTCCCCCCGATGCGGTGAATTTATTGCGAGGCGCTAATATTCGCCAGAGCTGGGCCAACCCCGCGCTGCGCTTCTGGATGGCAACGGCGACAGCAACGATAACGGACAGCTCCTACCTGCAGCACCACAATCCACTTGGACCTCCACTTCTCTCGCTCGAGACGCTACAGCCGAGGACAGTCCTGCGCCGCCCGCCGGCTCTTCAGGCAGCTCCAAGCTGCTGACAACGCCGAATGGCCTCGCGGAGACATACGGCCCCAACTCACCCATTGACCTCACCCGCGTCGACGACGACGACGAGAACGACCATCCTCGAGACGGCTACATCTCTCGATCCGCCTCTCTGTCACCTGGCTTCAGCAGCAGCGAAGCCGGGCCTAGTGGCTCTCGCCGCATCCCTCCCCAACCGATATATCCAGCCCTGCCCGACCTCTTACCCTCCGATCCTTCCCTCGCCTCCCCATCCGACACTCCGGACCACCTCTTCTCCCCTCACTCTCCTATCATTCCCAGTCGTCCCAGCCTCAAACGACCCGACGTGAGGCTCTATCAGCGTCCTGCAAGGTCGTACGATTGGTCCCAACCCTCCCAACTCTCCCAACCTTTCCAGTCTTCCCACTATCGCGGTCGTCCGTCGCCATCCCAAGCACTCCGCACCCCCGGATCGCCCAGAAAACGAGGGCAAGCACCTCGCGCGGACGAGCTGCGGCGAAACGTCATCACCAGAGCAGTCGAAGGCGTCATGGGAAACGGAAAGGACGGGGAAGGGCCCGAAGCGAGGAGATCGGCCAGGGTCTCCAAGATGTTCAGCCTCGCCAAGGATACAAAGGCTCCAGAGAAGCAGTTCAAGAAGCTCGGTACGTCTTGGTGTTCCGGCACATCATTGTTACCGCCGGATATAACTCGCCTGGTACCCGACTGATGTCGACTCCCAGCCCAAACGCTCGACCCCCGGGACGCATTTGCTTCGCTACTGGCCACAAGAACGCCCAAAACGCTCGAAGAGGCTCTCAAGCCGACAACGGTATGGCAGCCCCCTGACTCGCGTCTTCTAATCGACTGACTCGTCTCAGGAGGCATTCGCGCCAGAGGTCAAGTTCCGCACGGGCGATCGAGCGCGGAGAAAAGTGGCCCAACAGAAGTATGTCCTCGTTGCGCAGTCCCTGTGTCCATCCAGGTTTGCATCGGCATGCCAAGCTCACGCGTGTCCCCTCAGGACCCCTTCTTCCGTCGAGGATATCCTCGCCAGGCTCAAGCTTGAGGAGAAGGCAAAGGAGGAAGCGATCCAGGCGCGACTCCGACCAAGGGTTCCTGAAAGCCTCACCAAGGACCAGGATGCAGTGGTGCGTGAGGCTCGGGACCAACGTGTCAATCGTGCCAGAATTTCCATATGCTCATCTCCACCCCTCAGGTCAACGCCGCTCTCAAGAACCCGGCCTTCTCCGCCCGGCTCGCCAGCGAGATTGTCCCTCACGGATCCCTCACCCGCCTGCGCGGTACCGAATGGCTCAACGACGAAGTCATCAACTTTTACGGGGCCCTGCTACTCCAGCGAGCCAATACGAACCTCGCAAGCGACGGGACGCCAAAAGTCAAGCTGCACGTGTTCAGCTCGTACTTCTACACCAAAGTCGCGTCGCCACAGGGCCATTCGGCGGTGAAGCGGTGGACCAAGAAGGTGGGCGACGACTCCCTGCTCTGCACCATGCAATCCGATCCGGGCCATCATTGTACCGATTTCTTGCTTGGCGAATGTGTCAACCGCTCGCGTGTGCTGACGTGTCAGGTCGACCTGTTTGATCAAGACATGTTCGTGTTCCCCATCAACGTCCAGGGCCTGCATTGGACCGCCGGGGTCGTCGATCTCAAGAAGAAGAGGATCGAGTATTACGACTCGATGGGCGATTTCGGCGGGATCAAGGACCGGTATTTTGACGTGAGTAGGTGGCGCGTGTTTGGAGTCGCCGACTCTCGTCCGCCCGGCACGGTCCAATTGACGCGGCTGCGTTCGTGGGCGCAACGTTTCTGGATCGTCCCGTTTCGCTGACGGAGCTAGGTTGTGCGCAAGTACCTCGACGCGGAACATACCGTGAAGAAGGGCAAGCCATTCGACTTTGAGGGATGGGAGGACGCCTTCAACTTGGTGAGTGCGGCTGGCTCTGGTCCACCCAGAAAGCAGGTATTGACGACGTACCCAGGACTCGCCGCAGCAGGACAATGGCTCCGACTGCGGCATCTTCACGTGCCAGACCCTCGAGGCACGCGCGCGCGGACTGGACCTGATCGACGGCGAGTTCGAGTTCACGTCGCGGAACATGCCGTTCTTCAGGCGGTTGATGATGTGGGAGATTGCAAAGGGCGAGCTGGCCAAGCGGTGGTAGGGCGGCGGCGAGGCGCGACGGCGCGACAAGGCATCGGGCTGGGCTGCATGAACGCGTCAACGTGTCAGTCCGCTGAGTCCGTCGGCGCAAATCAGCGGGTACGGATGGATCCCAGGAGGAAACGCGGTTAGACTGGCTGCACACGGTAGTGTGTCGGTGATTGATGGATAGAAGCGGTCAGTGCGAGTCGGCGAGTCGGCGAGTCGGCGAGTGTTCGCTGTCCTCGGCTTGCTTGTGCAACAACTCGTGTCTAGTAGTTCTCATTGGGCAGCCTCAGATTCATAATGCCTATGCCTACCTATGCCGAGTACGAACCAATGCACGCCTCTGCGGCGATGATTGTGTCTTCAACTATGACTGCTAGAAGATCGCCGTCCGCCCGGCTAGCAACATCTCCGCCGCACGGTCACATACCGTACGATCACCGACAAATCAAAGTCGAAGGTCGACATTGACAGGTGACCACACGTGAGAGGTCATAACCGTCACCGTCGACCTCCCCTTCCACTTGCCTCCAGGAAACTGGCACATGCATCTTCGCACCAGCAGACCCCACGTCCCCTGTCGACTTGATACGAGTGCACCGCTCGGACTGCCCACTGTCGACTTTACACCCCTGCACCGCTCGGACTGCCCCTCAACGACCGCACCGATGCATCACGACCCACCGGTACCGCGTCGCGGCCGCTCCGCGCCGTTGCTGCTCCCCTACTGCGCCGTGCGGCGTTGCGCCGCTCCCTCGCGCTGCTGGTCGTTACTGGCGTTACCGTTACTGTTGGCGGTGGAGCCACTGCGCCACAGCCATCCCAGGATGACCTGTCCCGCGGCCCCGGAGAGCAGCATCCATGCGAACCCGGGGACGTTGGCGGTGAGCGCGGAGAACTTTGTGGTGGCGTAGATGTAGGCGTCGACGAGCCACTCGCTGACGGGGATCAGCGCTCGGCAGTGTCCAGCCCGCCAGCAAAGACCGTCGTATTTTGAAAGTGTCGCTGCTCACCGGTCCCCTCCTGGTCCATACCTGCTCTTCCACGCCGGGGCATCCCTCCACTCGCCAGCTTTTACCAGCTCATACAGACCCTCCCCGCTCGGCGCGAGTCCCGTGGGCTGCAAGAACCGCAACTCCTCTCCCTTCTTACTGACGATGACGATGGACGGCGTCCGGAACATGAGCCAGCGCGTGCACAGCTCGGGCTCGGTCACAAAGTCGAGTCGGGCCCAGTGGGTCGATGGGATGGGTGCGTCCCGCGCGAGATGGGTCGCGTTGGTGTGTGTCTCGAGGTACAAGGGGGTGAGGGGGTCGTGTTTGGGTCCGTGGCTACAGAGGGTCAGAGTCAGCCCAAGTCAGATTCTAGTCGAGCCGCGCATGTACTTGGAGATTCAGAGATGACAATGGTTTCACAAGTGTTCGTTTCCACTCGTGTCCCACCTCGTATGGATGCGATTGGACGCGAAGTGGTCGTGAGAAAACACCATCGCTCACATGATGACCACCCAGACATCCTCCTCGTCCCCGCTCTGCACCTTCTCCGCCCAGTTCCGCTCTGTCAACCGATTCACGCCGTCCGCCTCGTCCTTTGCGTCCCGCGCCGCCAGGTCCGCAGCGGTGTCCGCGCCGAGATACGCCCGCTTGACCGCGGCGATGAGGCCCGTCTGCACGGGTGACGAGGCGGGAGGGGGGGCAGTGGAGTCGAGGGAGATGGTGGCGATGTTTGTGGAGAGGATGGAGGGGAGGGAGGAGAGGCAGACGAGGAGAAGAGGGAGGAGACGCATCGCGAGTGGAGCGCGGAAGGTACCGGAGACGTGGATGGGTGATGAGCGAGGATCGTTCGTGCAATGAGCGCGGCCGCGGTGTGCTCAGACGGAGCGGGCTTCGGTCTTGATGAAGATGTTAGGACAGAGAGTCTGTGAGTGAGTTGGTGGTCGAGGAAGATTTCGGATGTGGACGAGAGGATTTCAGCCTTGTCGCGACGATAAGGTGTTGTTGGTACCGCGTGCACGTGTCCAGTGCACCACGCGGCGACAGATGCACCCACACCGCACCCCGCCACTCCTCACTTGGCCCCGTGGAGACCCCAACAAGAGCAGCCCACCATGCACCAGGACAATGGAAGAGAGAGGCGGCGCCCAGCTCGCAGCGGCCCATGACGGACGGGACGGCACCTGCTCATGCATCGGCGGCTTGATCGTGGTAATATGAGTGAGTACAGCCCAAGCCGTAGCCGCTCCACTCGTCGCCGTTCGGCCGACTACCGGCATCGATCGGATCTCGCCCATTCCTTCCCGCCGACACGGTTGTCTGTCGCCAGCGTCAGTGTCACCACTCCGAGACCGAGACGGATAGGGCGACGGAGATGGTAACGGAGACGGAGACCGAGCCGGGCGCGTGGAGTGCCCGGAAGCTGCTCTGGCAGTTTGAGGTGTGGACCGTGGACCACGACCCGACGCGCTCTGACGGCCGACTCGGCGAGAGTGTCTAGTGCCTTTGCATCGGCGACCCCCTTGGCGCCAAGGATGCCCCGTGAGACGCACACCGAGCCTGGTCCGAGACCTGTGCTTGACAGGATCAACAATGCTCAACCTCAATCTTCGACGTCGGCATCGACTTTGGCGTCGTCTTCAGCAACCGTCAACGTCAACGTCATCACCGGCCCGGCCGCCGCTTACCCTGCTCGGCGACGGGTTTGTCCATCTGCGCGGCCCCGCGGAGAACAGAGGCGTTCTCTGCATGCGGATTGTGCCTGCGAACGAGCAGTGTAGTGGTGCTGAGAAGTGCTCGTTGCCAAGGTGCAAGCAAGGTTGAGGGGAAGGGGTCGGATCGAGTCGGCTACATACTCCTGCTCTGGACAGAACGTGCGAGGGGGGGACGACGGACAAGCCAGCCCACTGCTCACATGCACGTGTGGGCGCGGAACGTCGGCAATGACATGCACGCAGAGATTAATGCCGCACGCAGGCGAGCGAGCGGTCGAATGAGCGATTGTGGAGGTGGGGTGGGAGATGGATCCCACCGTGTCAGTATGAGACAACGCCGAGAGATATCGCGCAAGGCGGTGCTGGCGCACTCGCCAAGAGGCACGTTGCGACAGGAATTATTCTTGGCATCCGGGTCCGAAGGACGGCGAATTCAGCGCAACACCGAGGGAGCACCACGACACGGCGACGTTGCCTATGCATTCCAGCAGAGGTGCAGTCACCGAGGTGGGTTGGCAGTTGGCATGCATAGCGCCGGGGGATAACCAGGGCTATCGTTGGATCTCGGTGTCGTCAGAGCGACCCGACACGATCGGACGGGTCCGATGGAGTTCTTACCACCCGGGTAATTCGAGACACCGCCGCACCCGCCACCCATCGACCACACTCACACATCCACATCCATAAATACATCCCATCCCACACCCATCTCCTTCTCCTTCTCTCCTTGACAACTCACTCTCCATCAACCCAACTTCACAACAGCATACATCCCAGACCCCTTTGACCACAACACCAGACCCCCTACCCGCAATGTCCGCCCCCACCTACAAGCCCTCGATCGACTCCACCGCCGTCGACCACGGCAAGGCCCCCGCGACGGACGACGAAGAGCTCCACCGTTATGTCACCGAAGAACAGCCCCGCGCTCAGAAGATGACGGCCACCCGCGGCGCGGCGGACAACACTCAGCTCATCGTGAGTGGACAGGCAACTCGGTCCCACTCTGGGCGAGCACGATGAGAGCGGGCTCGCGCTGATGTTTGTTTGTCTTTATTTCTTTGTTTGTACAGACTGTCCAGCCTCTGAGGAAGAACGAGTGGGTCCTCGCCTCTTTTGCCCATACCGAATCCACACCGGATCTCGGTGTGAGATGCACATGCGCATGCATATCGCTGACACGGAGCAGGATGCAGCCGTCCTATGCCCAGGATCTCGGCGTGGGCTCGATCCAGGTGAGCCGGGATCATCCGCGTTTCACACCGTGTGACTCTCGCCTTCACGACCATGCGATCTGACCACTTTCACCCTCACGACCGTCTCTCCCGTGCAACACGATGCGTCGCGATTCGCCGCACCAGGACTCACGCTGAGTACACAGCACGGCTTCTACGGTTCCATGATGAACGGCCTCGGTTCATGCGTCGGAGCCATCGGCATGATCCCCTGCTGCCCTCTCCCCAACCCCTTCAAGAACATCGGTAAGTGACATCGCTCCCTTCCCATCCCCCCTCCCCGTCGTCTTGACGACGGTATCCCCGTCATTCTCCCGTCGATCAGTAACCGCCACTGACCCCTCGTCCAGAGCAAGGCTCCGTCGGCCTCGTCAGCCGTTTCGGGCAGTTCTACAAGGCCGTCGACCCGGGGCTTGTCAGGGTCAACGTCTGCACCGAGTCGGTCCGCGTTGTCGGTGAGTGCGAGTCGACTAGTTACGAACATTTTGGGCATCGACGCTGCCCTGGTGCCCATCCCTCTCCACATACTCGTGATCACTGTGGACTTGTCGTCAAGGCAACGACAACGGGCCCCGTCCCTTCCTTCACCTCTAGCATGCCCCACGGCAGGGGCGCAGTCGTCGCCGTCGTTGCCGCCGTCTCGAGCCCCGCTGACCCCTTCAGACGTCAAGATCCAGCTCACCCCGGTCCCGCGCCAGACCGTCCAGACCAAGGACAACGTCTCGGTGGAGGTTGACAGGTGGGTCGGCTGCTTCTGACTGTGTTTCTCAGTGCTGACAATCACAGTGTGATCTGCTGGCACGGTCCGTACCGACCACTTACGCCGTTGCTACGAGTTTTCACACGTCTAACCCCCTCGCAGTCGTGTCCCCCTACCGTGCCGCGTTCGGCATCAACGACGTCCGCATCGCGCTTGTCGAGCGTGCCCGTGAGTGCTCCGAGAGCTCCATTTGTCAATCAAGCGCTTCAAGCGCCTCACGCGCATCCGCTCCGCATCTGGCTGATATCTCCTCAGAGACCACCCTGCGTCAGGTCGTCGGTGGACGTGTGAGTGTTATCCGTCGCCTGCACCCGCAATACAGCGCGATCTGACGCCCGTCCAGGTCCTTCAGAGCGTCATCTCCGATCGCGAGGGTCTCGCCCAGGAGGTTGCCGAGATTGTAGGTTGTTCTTCCTCGCTTCGACCCAAATCCCTGGAACTCCTGTCCCGCTTGCCACATCTTCTCACATGCTACTTGCTTGTGGACTGATCCAGGTGCTTGATTGAGCATTGGCTGACCCATCCAGATCGAGGCCACCGCCGAGAAGTGGGGTGTCGCCATCGAGTCGATCCTTCTCAAGGACATCAACTTCTCCGTTGAGCTGCAGCAGTCGCTCTCGTCGGCCGCTACCCAGAAGCGTATCGGAGAGTCCAAGGTTATCGCCGCCAGGGCCGAGGTCGACGCGGCCAAGCTCATGAGGCAGGGTGAGTCTCGAGTCCTGATTGCTCGGACGTGTGACACGCGCTGACAGCTGTGTTTAGCTGCCGACGTATGTCTCGGCAATTATTTTCAGCGTGCTAGTATCCGAGCTAACGAGCTACGCGAATAGATTCTCGCCTCCCCCGCTGCTATGCAGATCCGTCAGCTCGAGGCTCTCCAGAGCATGGCCCGCACTTCGGGCAGCAAGGTGGTGTTTGGTGAGTCTGCGATCCATGCGCGTCATCCACTCTTGCCCCGGTTGTGCCGTCACATGTCCCGCCGAGTCACCTCTGTTTCGCACTTTCGCCTCTCTGTACCCGGGACTCTACCTCGTTGCCTTGGTGCCTCGCTGATCATGCCCAGTCCCCATGAACCTCGGCACGATGGGCGCCGCCGGTATGGACAACGTCGCGCAGCAGATCGCCGCTTCCTCTCGACACGACGACGAGGTTCACGGCGGTCCTTCCTCAGCCACCAATGCCGGTCTCATCAGCTCGATGGCGAATGTCTAATCCGAATCCATCCGCGCCCCATCCCGACGAGGACCACGCCACGCCTCAACGCGGGGGTGTTTAGGTCCGCAATCGGACAGAGGCAAGGAGAGGGAGTTTTCGGCTTTCGCTGAGGTTCGAGGCCCCGGCACGAACGGTTCGGTTTCTGTAGCGTGTAAGCCAAGGCGTGAGACGTAATGTGTAGAAGGGGAGGATGGTGTGTGCGAAACGGAATGTGTACGAGTAGGCGGCCGGCGGCCGGCGGGCTGCAGAATGTGGTTTATCTCCTTAGGAGTATGGCGTGTATATTTTTCCCTCGAAAGAAGTAATGCGACGTAATTGGTCTGGCGCGCACTCCTTGTGGATCATGCTGTGCTCGGTCTCGATAGGAGTGTTCGTTGGGTGTCAGAATAAGACGCATCTTTACCTGCTCCGAGCTCCGTCACAGCTGAGGCCGTGCGCCGTGCGTCAAGTCTATCGTTGCGGGTGAGAGATAACGACGGCTGCGAAGCTGTCAATGCCAGTAATGAGATGCATGATGTACGGAATGTGCATGTCGTATGGAATGGACAATCTGACGAGGCGGAATTGTGCTGGACGCTACAATCTACAGTATCATCGTGCTGGAATGCGAAACGGTATACTCGTGAGCCGGGCGTCATTCGTCCTCTTCCAGAGCACGTGCCACGAGCCACGAGCCGAGCCAGCCCAGTCATCGTATTCGCGGCCGGGCGTGCGGTGGAGCCAGAGGGATCCCAACCTCAATCCCACTTGACCTGGACGAGTCAGCGCGTCCTCCTGGGCGTGACGGCGTGGCCATCAAGTCTCTGTTTCTGGGAAACCAGTTGAGTGGAGTGAGATCTCGACTACGCGACGCCGATAAATCGCCGAATCGCGCGGGACTCGACAGACCAAGCAGAGCGGGGAACGGGGAGCGAAGCAGGCACGAAGAGTGGGGGTGAAAACCCTCGATACGACCCACGACGGCTGCTCACCTCTGGATTGGCCTTGAACGCCTCGTACGCCTGTCTATCGAAGAATGAGAGCTCGGTTTCGTTCTCTGAAGGGAACAGCCGGGTCAGCGTCGGCGTCCACGTTGATGTCGGTCGCGGCGTTCATGCTGCGCAACACACGCCAATTCGCTCAGGGTGCTCAGCTTGAGCTGGAACGATATATTCGGGCTCGTATCTCGGACCGCGAACCATGGTCCCGGGTTGATCGAGGGGTTGATCGAGAAGAGAAGGTTTGCTGGTTGTTGGGGAGAAGACCCAACCCCCAACCCCCCATCCCCCACCCCCCAATCCCAACCAGCGCCTCGCGACTCGGACCGGGGAAAGCGAACCATGAGAGCAGATGAAAGACGCAACAATCTTGCAGAGATGGATCGGCTTTGGCGCCGGCATCGCGCCACGTCGCGCCGCGTCGACACACTCGCATATTCCCCACTCCCCACTCACCCGCCCCAATCTCCGCGAGGGTCTTGTCCAGGTCCGAGAGGATCCACTCGTCGTGATCGAGGTTGATGATGAGGTTGGTTGTCTGCGGCGGGGCGTGTCAGTGGATAGATAGGCATGGGCATGGCGTGGCGTGGTCGTGGCGTGGTCGTGGCGTGGTCGTGGCGTGGTCGTGGCGTGGTCGTGGCGTGGTCGTGGCCGGTCGCCGGTCGCCGGACTGGAGAGCGAGATCACGAGCGAGGTTGAGACGAGGACGAAGGTGTAACGAGGATGAGGAGGGTGTAACGAGGACGAGGACGTGGACAAGGAGGAGGACGAGGACGAGGACAAGGAGGAGGACGAGGACGAGGACAAGGAGGAGGACGAGAACAAAGAGAATCGACGAGAACGAGAACAAGATTCAAGGAGACAGACGAGTGAGACAAGGACGACAAGGACGAAAAGCACAGAATTGTGCGAGGATGAGAAGGCAAAACACTTCCTTGTGGCCTGCAGCATGGCATCACAACGAGCCGCCATCAGCCACAGCGACGCCTGGGCGGTTCTCAACCGCCCATTCCCGCTGACAGCGACAGCGAGAACAGGACAACAACTCGACTCGACTCGACTCGGCTCGAGTCCACTCCACTACACTCCAAGGGCTTTGATCGGACCCGCCCGACCCGCCCGACCCGCCGGACTCACCTTATGACCATGTGCCACGGTATACAATTTGAGGGTATCTACGATATATCAGCGGGGCCGACGAAACGGTCGTCTTGCGGCGAGCTTCGCGGGTCTACGTTGCCTCCAAGCTGAGCTGAGCTGCGTGGGAGTGAGGTGAGTCATGACGATTTATGCCTCCGTTGGTGTTCAGATCGAGGACTGCTCAGAGCCGCTTCAAGAACGGCCCAACGCCAGCTCCACGCCTGCTCGTGGCGCAAAGAGCGGAGCAGCGACCTCGGAATGAGATTAACAACGAGTCTCAATCCTCGTTTGCCTTCCCCCATCCCCGGTGCGATTCGCATTGTTGCGCGAATCGAACACGGCACGACACGACGCGTCACTCACCCGGCTCGAGCGTGCGGTAGGCTTTCCATCCCGGGGCGGTCTTCATCTCTACGGCGTGTCAGCGGGGCACGCAAGCCATGTCAGAGCAAGTAGAGTCGAGTCAAGCCAAGTCATGTCACGTCGAGTCGAGCCGAGTCATGCGAGAGTCAGCAGTGCGTGTTCGCTCGCTCGCCAGGCCCGTCCTATGATGGAATCAAGGTGGGATGGGTATACCACCTGTCCTCGCGGAGTTGTCCACCCTCCTCGCCTTCTCGCCTATCCTCGCGAGGGGCACAGGCATGGGGCAACGCCACGACGCATACTGCCACGATCCGGTTCGTCCGCTGTTCCGCGCGCTCATGCGGAACCTGCGCTCTCCCTGCGATGGCCAGCTTCTTGCCGCCCAGCCGACACTACACGGTGTTCCCTCCAGAGTCGCTTCCCTCGTTGTTTCGGGGCTCCCAACGCTCGTCCCGACTCCCAATCACTGCCTCCCCTCTTCCCCCCTCGCCCAGCCGCGCCCCCTCTCCAGACACTCCCCAAGCTCCTCAACCTGGCTTTCCCAAACTTCCATGCAGCCAACTCCACTCCACTCGTAGACACCGCACAACTCTATGAGACATCGACACACTCCGCCACCCCGCACTCACCTTTCCTACACCTCTCCATCAACTCCCCCACCGTGATCTTCTCCAGGTCCACCTCTTTCAGCACGAGACTCTTCTGCGTCCTGAACTCGAAGCTCTTGATGATCCGGACGGTGAGTGTTGCGGCGGTGATGGGCTTGAGCTCCGTGGCGAGGGGTTCGTGTTCGGACAGATGGGGCGGAGCGGCGGCGTCTGTTGTATCGGAGGTGGTGTTGGCGGTTGCGTGAGCGCGGGGTGTGGTGATGGAGGGATCGGAGACCGAGCCAGAAGGACCAGCCGCGTCTCCGACCCCAGCGACACCAGTGTGAAAACCAGAGCCCGATGAGCCCCCCGAAGTCGGCGGTATCACCGCCTTGTCCTCCGTGATCGATCCGAGAGGCGTGGACTCGACCGCCGAGCCTGCATGGGGTGCGATTGAGCCGCGGAGGACGTCGGGTTGCTCGGATATCGCTGCGGGGAGAGTCGACGCTTGTAGGGCGGAGGGCGGTTCGGACATGCTGGGGAGAGGCGGAGGGAGTGACGAGGGAGGATGAAGAGATCCCGCGGGAGAACGAGGTGCGAGGACCGGGGACCGAGGAGCGAGGAGTGAGGCGGGAGGAGGAGGAGCCGTGAGTTGGGAAGAGCAGATGCCGGGCGAGGAACGAGGACGCGGGCAGTACCAGCTCCAAAGCGGCTGGGCAATCACCGGATCACCAAACTCCGAGCACAGCGCCGAGCACCTCGACGATATTTCCTGAATCTGGAGTGGGTGCGAACGCGGACAGAGAGGATCCCCCCAAGAGAGCAGGCAGGCTGTTTGTCCGTGTGGATGAGATGTAATGTACGATGTGGACGGACTGGTGACTCGTATCCTGATGACCCGCCGTCAGTACCTCCCCACCAAGTTCGATCCGCGCTCGCACAAACCTCCAGCGGCGCTCCGACCTCTTGCACGATGTGATTGACTCTAGGGGTTCTTGACAAAGGAGATGTCGATGTCGTGTACAATGGACGAAAGAAGGAGCCGAGCGATTCGTTGCTTGTGGTTGCGCCGAATTTTGTGGACTGGATTGGATTGGCATTTCTCTCGGAGTGGAGGTTTGACGTTGCCGAAAACACCAGACACGAGACACGCTCAGTCCAGCAAAGTTCAAGCCGTTAGAGCCAACAGTGGTCAAAGCCACTCGCGACGCGTTGGGCGGATGTATCGCCATGCATGTGTTGGCGAAACGAGCGAGCAAACACACGTCCGAGTCACATGAGCCCTGTCTGAGCGATAGGCGCCCGACGCACCGCCGTGGCCCGTCGCGTGAGCACTTGAGCATGAGCAGTGGTTGGTGTCGTCGCCGTTGCCGGTGCCTATGAGTACGATGTCTCATCAATGTCGTAAATGCGACGTACTCCACGCGGCGAGCGTCGGTACGGGACGTGCCAGCTCGGTCCAGATCGCGCAGACAACACACCCTCGCTCGCCGCAACTAAGGCGACTCGGGCTCAAGTGCTCATGTGCGAGATGTGCGAGGCAGTCTCTCAGCCAATACCGTCGTACGTCCGTACGTTCTCAGTCTCAGTCACACTCGTGGATTTCCCCTCTCGCGAGAATTACTCATCTGCATCCATCCGCCTCGATCGCTTCGCTGCGTAGAGCTTATCCAGACCTACTCTGCCCGATGTCGCCTCACACGCTCGCTCGCTCTCGATCTCAGTCTTTCACCCACACGCCGCTCCTCCTCTCTCGCAGTCGTCCGTCCGCATTCTCTCTCGCTCTCGGATGATTTGGAGAAAAGGAAAAACTTCTTGGTCTTGTGGGAAATGGCGATTCATTGACACGAAAACAGAAACTTGGGGTTTGGGGGGGAGGGACGGGGAAAATCGCTAAGGCGCAGCATGGGAGAAAGGTTGGGTGAAGACGGACGAAAGAGACGTCATGTAGACATAACGTGACTATATCCGATCGACACATGAGAGGAACGAGGGGTTTGATCGAGAAGATAAGAGGGTAGTAGTCGCCACCGAGCCCGAAGAAACGTCAATCGGTCTTTGGTTCGTCTACGCGGCCGCGGGGGCGGCCTCCTCCTTCTTGCCCTCGTCCTCCTTCTCGCCGCCTAGACACAGCCGTCAGCGAAAAGCCCACCGCGCTAAACAAAACGCGTCTCCGCGTCTACGCACTGGGCTCGTTCATGTCCGAGGTCCAGAGAGTAAGGTTGTCACGCAGGAGCTGCATGATGAGGGTAGAGTCCCTTCGCGCCATTGTCAGCACATCCCGTCTTCGTTCTTCACGCCTCGGCAACCCACTTGTAGGACTCCTCCGACAGCGTGTCGAGCTCCGCAATGGCGTCGTCGAACGCCTGCTTGGCGAGGTGGCAAGCGCGGTCGGGCGAGTTCAGGATCTCGTAGCTGAACGCGATGTCAGCGACTGTCTCGACGCGGCACCGCCGGTCAGTCAAGACTCACTAGAACACGGAGAAGTTGAGGGCAAGACCCAGGCGGATGGGGTGGGTCGGGGGCAGCTCGGTGACGGCAACGTCAGAGGCGGCCTTGTAGGCCTCGAGGGACTTGTCGGCCGAGTCCTTGCGCTTGTCGCCGGTGGCGAACTCGGCGAGGTAACGGTGGTAGTCACCCATCCTGCACAGGGGCGATCAGAGTCTGTCCCCGCACACGCGCGTCACGCCGGATCCGCTCACATCTTGTGGTAGAACACCTTGGACTCGCCAGAGGCGGCCGAGGGGATCAGGTGCTTGTCGAGGACCTCGAGGATGTCCTCGCAGATCTTGGCGAGCTCGGCCTCGATCTTCTCACGGTACGACTTGATCATGGTGACCTGAGCCTCGTTGCCCTTGGACTCCTCCTTCTGCTCGATGGAGGAGACGATGCGCCACGACGCACGGCGGGCGCCAATGACATTCTTGTAAGCGACCGAGAGGAGGTTGCGCTCCTCGACGGTGAGCTCCTGGTCGGACGACGCGACCGACTTCATGTTCTCGACCATCTCTGCGGGTACGTCAGCGGGTGAACCAACGCCAAAGGAGGCGCGAAGCCCGGTTTGGTTAGAGCTCCGCCCGGTGGCGGGGCATCGTTGCTCGGCCTGGACGGTTGTCGACTCACCCTCATAACGCTCGGCCTGCTCGGCGAGCTTGGCGAGGTACACGGAATCTTCGCGGGAGGCAGTCATCTGTCGAAGTCGAAGCGGAGGAGGAGCGCGAACACAGATGTTTGAGATCGTGGGAATTCGTGGATATGCGAGGTACGCGAAGGAGGAGCCTTTGGTCAGCATGGAATCCTCGGCAGAGGGCGAAAGAGCTATGCAGAGCGCAGAAGAGACTAAGAGCAGCGCCTAAAAGTCGAAGCAGATCGGTCGCGAAGGGAGACACTGTTGGCAAGCGATCCGACGCGGTCGCGTGCAGGGAGGTTCGGTTCAAGGGGGCTGATGGTTTGAAAGGGGGAGAAACGAAAAGCGGGGAATGGGATGCATCCGCCGCGACAGGCAGCAGAGCAGCGCAGGCGCAGACGCATGGATCGGAGGGGACGTCGATCGACGGAACAGAAGGGATCCGTCGCGAAAGAACGAGGATGTAGATCGGAATGAGGGTAGAGCGGGCGGACGGGGACAGGGACGCGAGTTGACTCACGGTGCTGGTTTGATGGAGCTAGACTGATGATCGAGTGCGCAGCAGCGTGTTTGTATCGACGACGGGGATGAAGGATGCGATTGCGTCGAGAAGCGTTCGAGTGTGATCGTTGCGGAGTGGACGGGCGGGCGGGGAAGAGGAGCGGCGTCGTCAGCGCGTCGTCTCACGATTGCAGCAGATTGACGCGGACGAGAGGGTGAGAGCACGAGCAGGATGCGCGTCGCCGTCGTCGGAGGTGAGATGATTGTGCACTCGAAGGCGAGAGTGGGGTGCTCGACAGACAAAGGAGGCAGAGGGGAGGCGGACAACACGACACAAAGAGGTGGGAAGAGGCGGGGGTTGGATGAGCTCGACTCCACAGCCAGCGCGAACGCCGCGGCGCGACGTCACTCGGTCCAGCGTCGGCGGTGGATCGTGGGACGGGGGACGGGGAGACGGTGAGGACGCGGAGAGGACGGGTGATGATACGGATGCAGCCACGACACTCACGAGCAGGTGGTAGGGGTAGGGTGGTAGTATGGATGGGAGTTGTAATGGTTAGGATGATAAGATGATGGAATGTGAAGGAAGCAAAGGAGAGGGGGGGTGCGGTGGTGGTGGTGTGGTGGGTGGGAGGGAGGGGGGGGAACGGGGGGAGTGGGTGGGTGAGGTGAGTCGGGTAGGTTGGGTGGTGGGAGGGAGCGGCGGTGCGTGGCTGGGGAGGGGGACGCCAGGGGAACAAGGGAACTCCGGGGCACAGACCCCTCTCCGGGCGTGGCAGGCCGTGGCGTGGCGGCAGCGGCAGCGGCATCAATTATAGCCCGGGTTGTGATGCCGCGGCGTTTTGGCTCGTGGCACCTGAGTTTAGCACCAATTCCGTCCACCCAGGCGCAATGACGCAACCATCCAGCTGGGCCAGCTCGAGATGGCACACCCTGCTTTGCTCCCGGCTTATTATCTGTTCCCCCTGTTAAAAAAAGGGTCCGGTCATCACGTGGCCGCCGCACTTGACTTTTGATCCCGCCGGTGAGGGGTTGGTGAGTCGTCGCCTGTCTAGACGTTCTCGGCGATGCGGTTAAACGATGAGCTCTCTTCTCTTTCTTCCAAGCTTTATCTCGGTACACTTTTCTTCTCTGTCCATCGCTTCCACCGGTCAACCTGGGGCATCCCTCAATCACCTGAAGTCCGCCCACTTGGCCTCGCCTCATCCTTACAAAGGCGTTTAGACCGCTCACACTCCACGCTCGTTCTACCACTACAATTGACTAGCGTTTCGGACTCTTCTGCAACGCCTCGCCTAGCCTCTGATTTGTCACCCTTGTCAACAGATCGACAGAGCGGTACTTTCCACCGACTACTTTACAAGTCCCCGCTATCCTCCTCCCCCGCGCCCTCTCACCATGGCTTCCAATATGGTTCCCCAGGTTCGCGTCGCCACGTTCATTACCCGCCTCGACTCTGGCTGACACACAAACAGGAGGAACTTCCCGTGCTCGAGTCTCTCATCCAGATTAGAAATCGCCTCACAGCTCTGAAAAAGGTCAGCGACTCACCCTCATCGCGGAGTTTCGTCATCGCTGACGGTGTCCGCAGGACACGACAAAGTTCGTCCGGACTCAAGATGTCATGTCGATCTACAACGCAGTGGTCAAGCAGGGTGAATGGCGCGCTGCCGCTTTTCTTCTGGAACCCATCCTACTATCTCGTCGCCCCCGTCCAATGCTGATCACTCCCATAGTCACCCGCCTCAATGCCATCCGGGACGAGCAATCCCAAGCGCAGTCATCCCTCGCCACCAACGCCGCCTCGTCTTCCAACACCCCGAACAGCGGGCCCGCGCCTCCCGAGCCCAATCGTGTCGATACCGTCCTCGGCGATGTGTTTGCTCTGCTCAGTCTGTTCTTCCTCACCATTGGCAAGTCCCGAGAAACACCGGCAATCTACTGCCAAATCGCCTCGATGAGGGTGAGTCGCATCGCATGCCATCCGTGCGTGGACGTTCGTGACGGCTCGCTGACGCGCCGCAGCAAATCCTGTCCCACATGAACGAGTCGGGTGCATATACCGAGGCGTTCCTCGTTCCATACCGCGAGAGACTGGAGAGCCTCAAGCAGATCCTCAGGCAGGATTCAGCCGAGGGCAAGCACCCCGAGCCCATCGTCCGACTCATGATGCGCAAACTGGAAGGAGTAGGCAAGTATCCCAGGCGTACCTTCCCTCTTTCACGCCAGGAGACTAATCCTTGTGCAGAGCGTCAACTAAACGAACTCTTCTCGTCCCTCTCGGTCATCTCGGTCGAACTCGTTCCGATCCACAAGAAGCTCGTCGGACTGCGGAAACAGCTCGCGTTGATGTCGGCGGAACCGAAACCCAACAAACAAGAGTACAAGGCGATCATGGAGGATCTCCGCAAGATTGACGGGTGGGTGCGAATCCAGCTTCGATACATCAAGCGTGACAGCGGCGTCGGAAGGTCCTTGTCGCATGCTGATGACGGCAGGAAACGCGTGGATGGAAAATTCCTCGGACCGGGAGGATCGTCCGTGCCCGAGGGTCAGGCTCTTTTGTCGGGCTTGCTCGATACCTGTTTCGATGTCGCGCAGGACATCAAGGCGAGGGAGGCAGAGGAGGATGTCAGCCCGACGCTCAAGCCGATCTATGACCGGCTGAACGAGATGAAGAACCAGCTGGAGCAGCTGAGTGAGTGTCTGCTGAGAGGTCTAGGGCCAGGTCTCGAGCGGGATCGACAGACTCGGCCAGACGACTTCAGCTGATGCGACCTAGCGCTTACACATCGGTGGACGTTACGCGAGACGGACCTGTACAAGTGAGAGCCCCGTCCTGCTTTTACCTGCTGCCCTCGGGATGCCGGAAGCATCCGAAGACAACCTTGTGGCTTCGTGCTGACCCCGCAGCTACTCTCTTTCTCTCCGCGAGATCGACACGATGCGCGTGGACGGCAAGTTCGTCGATGCCGACGGTAACAAGGCCGAGGGGCAATATGTGAGTGGGGCAGGGTGATCTGATTGATGCAGACGCAGATGCAGGCGCAGAGCTGACGACAGCGTAGCCACTGCTGTTCCTGCTGCGACGATGCTACGGGATGATCTACCGACTCATGTCCGAGTCGGAGCCCATATCTGAGGAGCTAATGCCGGTGGTGCGTGCGACCTCGGATCGGCACTCACGCCGAACCCCTCGAATCCTTCCTCACAACCATCCTCTCTCTCACCCTCCCTCTCGCTTCCTTGCTACCCCTCATTCTTTCGCTCGCCGACGCGTCCACCCCTCACCCTTCCCTCTATCACTCCACTGGACCCGCTGACCCACATCAGGCAAACAAACTCTCGACGATCAAGAAGTGCCTCAACGAAGTCCTCAAATACGGCGGGCCCTACTCCCCGCGAGACCTCTACCCGTACCATCTCGCCCTGCATCAGATCGACTCGCTCCGTAAGGACGGCAAGTTCTACGCCGACGATGGGAGTATACCCGAGGGCCAGGCGATCCTGGTCGCCCAGCTGAGCGAGGCGCACGAGCTGTTGGAGATGCTCAAGGAGAGTATGAGCGATGAGGACGAGGATGATGAGGAGGAGTGAGGGTGATGGGGTGATGGGGTGATGGAATGAAGAGGTGGCGCGGTGATGCGGTGAGGGCTGCGGGGGGAAGCAAAGGCAGGAGGCCGAGCAAGGAAGGGTGGCCAAGGTCGCAGCGTCTTTGCACTGCAGGGAGGTCGCGATGCGCCTCGGCATGGCGAGCACCCAGGCGGTTTGCGTAGGGACCTATGGCGTACTCGGCGCGAGATTCGCTACAGGCGGCGGACGGGGCGCTGGGAGACTCGAGAGCAATCATGGCGCCGGGCACTAACAAGCTTTGGCCGCACTTGTGTGGCACATGCCGTGTGGGTCCTCGGCGTGCGGACCGCTTGGTGCCACAAAGTGCGGGAGCTGGATTGGTTGGGTTGGGCAGGGTCATTTCCTTTTGGGTTGTAGAGCATGCATCTGACTACCTCACTCACCACTTTGCTGCTCACTCGCACCCCACCCCTCTCTCTCACCCCGATGTGCACCTTCCACTCGTATTGAAACAAACACTCACGCGGTGCGGTCATGCATCGTCCTAGTCAGCGAGTGAGTCACTTGACGCCGGCGCGCCAGCATCATTTGACGCAGCCCGCCCCCAGTGCCTAAACACGTCCATGGTCTTACCAGCCAAAGTGCGGTGAGGTGTAACCGAACCCATGATTGTCGAGTCCACGGCATTGAGTTCCTCCCAGGTGAGGTCCCCCTTCCTGCCCGTCGCTACGCCCACAAGGCCGATTTCGACGTGCGTGGAGACGTGTGGCCGGGTGTAGGATTCCGTGAACACCATTGCATATGGCGCAAGGGACCATTCACCCCTTGCGGCCATCTTTCGGAGTCTCGAGCTGGCGAGACCCGTGGAGCCCAGCGATACGATGGTTCGGTCCAGAGTGGGTTGTATCATATCCTGATTCCCTTGGTCGGGGTCATTGTTGACCCCGTTCTCCATCGCGTTGTGTTGTAGCTCGGTCGTTGTGCTCTCCTGTCCCGTCTTCAGGGACCTTTTCCACCGCAGTACCCCAATCTTGAGCACTGTAGTGGTTCCCGCCCATTGTCCGTAGGACAGTGAGCTCAGGACCCAATAAGAGCGCTTTCCACTGCGAGACGATGCCGGAGACACAGTTGGACATGTCTTCGAGAATCTCGTTTTCAAACCGGTACTTGAGGAAGGTCACTGTGACCGGGTGGCCATACTGGATGCCCTCCCCATCCTCCACATCCGAGAGTAGAGCAGCGTATGGGCTCGACGCGCTCGATTGGGCCGGTGCGGTCGGTGAGGCGAGCGACGACGCGACCGAAGTGAGCTCTTCGGAGGCGTGCGACGAAGCGACCGACGTGTGATCTGCGGAGGCGGAACGAGATGGAGCGGAAGACATGATTGTGGTGGTGCAACGGAAGGGCTACTGGTCTTGTGGATGTCGTGAAAGAGGAGGTATCGGAGGGGGATGCCGCAGAGTGTAAGA
Source organism: Saitozyma sp. JCM 24511 (assembly GCA_001600855.1). Lineage (NCBI taxonomy): Eukaryota > Fungi > Basidiomycota > Tremellomycetes > Tremellales > Trimorphomycetaceae > Saitozyma > Saitozyma sp. JCM 24511. The sequence goes on along the minus strand of BCLC01000004.1, from coordinate 723,864 downwards.
GTACATACATATGTATACCGTGCTAGTACTACGCCGAACAGTCCTCGCACGATACTCGTACTGTACGAGTACAGATACAGTGCTAAACGAAGAGGGCTTCTCGATTGGGAAGCGTCATCCGGAGGTCGTCGCGAAGGCAACACGTGAGCAATGGAGGGCTTGGCACTTAGGCTTCCACATCGGTGCTTCGACATCGGAGCTTCGATATCGCTCCTGTGATGGCCTAGAGTTGTTTCGTTTCTGGCAAGAACAAGGAATGCGACATGAGCGGCCCCACCAGCTCTTCACTCAGAAGTGTGACGTCTTTACTCGACGAAAGGACAGATACAGTACTTATCAACCGAGTCACGCCATGCGGAGGTCTTCGCGACGATGTAAGTGGGAAAGAAGGCTTTGCAGATGACCATGCAAGATTACAAGTCGGTGATTATGAACTGTAATACTGTCGTTCTCGAAACGAAGAGCACAAAAGTGGCTCGGGGATCTACGACAAACCCGACGCAGGCGACGCAGGGCTCCTGCAGGCGACAGGATGAGGCGCTCGTGATACCAAGTGCGATCGGAGCGTCCGTAGGCAACGGTATAGTATAGGGCAAGTGCAGACCGATCGCAGTGGTGGCTGCTGTGTGTGGCACAGACCCGGTGGCTTATCGGTCCCGGGTCGGACGCTTTTGCGCCACAAGAGTGCGTCAAGGAGGATCTGGGTTTGGGCTATTTCCTTACGGGTTGTATCCATCACTTCACTCCGAGACACTACGCGACATGAGAGGGCATCTGTGGTACTCGTCCGAGTACACGTGCGGAGCCACGCTCACCCGGTGTATGCTACTGTTCGTACAAGTACAGGATCAATCACCTTCCAATTGTTTGCCGAGCCACCTCGCCGAATCACTCAAGCTCATGAGGACCGTGTCCTTGATCATCCCCGCCGAGCTGCGCCCCAAGATACAATCTCCCATCTTGGTGACTCGGTCGGCTGATGCGTTCCATATGGCCTGGTGGGCGTCGGTGCTCGCCACAGCGACAGTGCCGACGACGATCGACTTGACGTTCGCGTCTGATCGATCCCCGCCCGCCTGCGACGTGGTCATGGTCACTTCGGCATACGGCGCGAGGGACAGACTCTTCCCTTTTGCCAGGGCTTGCAGTTCAGTCTCTGTGTAACCCATGAAAGTGATGACCTTCTGCGACGACTCGGACGACTCGGACTCTGAGGGCAAGTGCGCCTGATTCTCGTTCTCTTCCGTCGTGAGAGCTGAGCGTGGGCAGCACCCTGCGACCTTGTCCTCCAATTCGCGCGTCACCTTGTGTTTCCCCAGCTTGATGGCATGCCCAACCGCTTCGCTCCAGTGGATCTTTGTCTCGCCGGCGCCCTCATCGGTCCCACCGTAGATGTTCAATTCGGTTCTGATGAGCAGGTTCTCCCACTGCCAAGCCAGACTTTCGATGCCCTTCCTCAGGTCGTCCGCGATCACTGGCGAGTTCTTCCAGACGAATTCGTCGTGGGGCAAAAAGTCCATCTTGACGGGAGTGCCCACGACCCGTCCGAGCCCGTTTTGGGTGTCCGAAAACGTCCAGGAGAATTGGGTCAGCCGGGTATCATCGGCGCTGCGGCCGACGTTGCTGGACAAATCAGACCTGCTTATCGACGTTGCAAGCAGAGGGGTCCGTTCGGTCGTTTCGGCGCTGCCGCTGTCGTTTCGCCACGGCTCAGACATGGTTGCTGGCGTTGCAAGCCGGGTGCGTACAGTGCGGTTCGAGATCGTGTTAGAGTAAGTGATGACGGGCTGATATGGAAGATCAGATATACTGTACCAGCGTTGCGACTGTAGTGGTATATGTACAGTATCTGCCGACAGAGTGGGTAGTATTGCAGTACGACCAACCCTCGCATCAAGGGATGCAATGACCGCCCGACGTGGCCACCATTTATCTGTGCATCCTGCGGAGCATGACTTACAGGGAGGAAGCCCCGTCACAATGGATTGTTGCAGCTCGACGGCGCGGCGTCGCCTGGTTCACCGATGCCTCACGAAGCCCCCTTCAAGAAGGCCGGTTTGAAGCCGAGGAGGCGGCCTTGGGAGGCCACAGTAGCCCTAGGTTTTCTCGAGGATGAGAATGAGAGTGGAAGCAGGTCATGCATGCGACCGATAAAGGAGACAAGGGAGGGATTGGTGTGCGAGTACGAGCACGTGTTGACGAATGGAAACTACAGGACTCTGGGAACGCCGGAATTGTTCCGCCAAAGCCTGATTGACCGACTCCGCTGTACATGTACTGTACTTTGCTGTAGTACTCTCACGCAACTCAGCAGCTCGAGCAACTCGCTCGAGCACCTTGCACGAGCCACTCTGCACCAGAAACCTTGCACAAATGGCATGTGACGGGGTGAGCTCCAATGAGCATCGCGGCAACCAACTACAATGTTGATTTGGTATCTATGGTGCTTGTCGATGCCGAGTCGTCATTGAGGCGACTGGTCATTGATGTCGCTTAGTTATCGAAAGCGCATGTTCGTCGACGGTGCTTCTACAAGTACGGCTACGCGCTTCTTATAAGACAAGTAGTGGTACTGTACAAGTATGTATAGCACCCCGCAACAATGTACTCGTCGCGGCACGCCCACTGTCATGACCTATGCCTCGTACGTATCCATGGCCTCAGCCGTACGGAGGCTTCGTTAAGTGATACTGTACCTCCGATCGATGGAAGCAGCCATACATATGTATATTCATCGACCAGCAGATGTCTGGATGCTGTTCATCGACTGTAACGTTCATACTCAACCTATCTTCGTGGTACGGACCGCAAGTACGAGCACGGCCTGACACCCACTTCGCGCGACCTTTAATCATCTCCCAGACGCTCGTAATTGCTCGAAGAGGTCTCGCCGGCACTTATCTTGAGCGACTGCGTGAGACTCGCCAGGGTGTCCTTGCCTTACCCGCCAAACTGCGGTGAGGAGTAGCCCAGCCCATCTGGCTCCGAATCACATTCAATTTATCCGCAGTGAGCTCCGCGATCCTGTCGGTCGCCACGCCAACCAATCCTACCTCGATGGACGTGTAGCTTTCGAGTTCGCGTGGCTCGTCCCCGTTATGCTTGGATTTCTTCATCACCAGTGCACAAGGCACAACGGACCATTCACCCTTCGCGTCCACCCTCCGAAGTCTGGGACCGCTGTAGCCCAAGGACACAGTGATCTCGTCCGGAGAAGGATGTATCGGCGCCTCCTGTCCCTCGGGGGTCAAGTTGAAAATGGAGTTCTTGCTGATCCCATAATCGTACGCGTTCTCTTTCAGCTGTGTCTTTGTGTTCTTCTCGCCCATTTTCACAGCATCTCGGACCGCTGAATCCCAGTCACGAGCGCTGTAATCGTTCTCGCTCAATGTCCTGCGGAAACTGAGCTCAGGACCTTCCAATAGCTCCTTCCACCGCGAGACAATGCTGGAGACGGTGCCGGAAAGGGCTTCGAGGATATCGTCGTTTTGCTTGTACCTGAGGAAGGCGATCCTGACAGGTTGGCCAAATTGGATACCGAACCCCTCGCGCACTTCCGAATGCACAGTGGGTGGGCTCGACGCGCTCGGTGGCGGCGGCGGCAACGATCCGGTGGCGGTGTAGTCGGCGGCGGCGGAACTGGACGGTTCGGAAGACATGTTTGTGGTGCTTCAAGCGGGAAGGGGTACCGTACAGGTCGCGGGGAGCGTGAAAGAGGAGTAATGTGAGCGAGAACACGCCCAAGACACACATATGTACAAGTAAAGTACGTTATGTACTCGAGTACTGTAGACATGAACAGTGATCGCGTACTGTACTGTACAAGTCTGTACTCAGTCTTCGGCAGCGATCCCTTCATCTCTCGCTAGGTCAAGGGACGCCATGTGAAAGGTCCATCCAGTTCTCCATTATGATGAGTGCTCGTACTGTTCTCCGCGAAAGAAGGCTTGTCAAGGCTTCTCGGTAGAGGCGCGATCGGGAGGTTGTCGCGAGAGTGAGGGCGGAGAATGAAGGACTTTGACATGATCAGGCAAGAGTCAACAGAGTATCTGAGACTGTATCTCGGAAGGGACGTGACGGTCTCTTAGCTAGGCGGGTGAGAGTGGAGATACCTCACGAGACGCAGCGGCACGTACTTTATGTCAATTGCGCAGCAGTTGGAGGTCACCTGGCGATCAGCAATGCCCATCACGGCAATCTACTTGAACAGTGCTTGAGCATAGAGGGTGGTCATCGAAGGCGAATGGCCAAGTACTCGTATGTACGAGCGGATGGACGAGTACAGAGGACAAACATGGGATCCCCCGTTCATTGTGCTCGTACGCTACTCGTACATACTGGTCGCGACACGTCCACCCCGCGTCCACTCCTCGGCCGTTCAATCGTCTCCCAAGCGCTCGTAATCGCTCGAAGCGTTCCCTTCACTGCTCCTCAGCGATTGCGTCAAGCTCAGCAGCTTGTCCTTTGCCTTGCCCGCCAGACTGCGGTGCAGTGTCGACCGTCCCAACTCGGTGGCTCGATCGTCCGATTGATACCAACTTGCTTGCTCGGCTCCGCTCGCCTCGCTGTTAGCCACCGCGACAGTCCCAACGATGATCGAGGTGACCTCTTGGTCCTTGTCTGACTTGGACCTCTTCACTTCAGCATAGGGTGCAAGTGCCCAACTTTCCCTATCGGCCATGGACTCCAGCTCGGTGGACGTGTAGCCCATGAACCGGTTATCGTCGTTCCTCGTCCGACCGATACACCCCGGAACTTGCTCCTTCAGTGTCTTTGTCACCCGCCGTTCCGCCGTCTTGATAGCGGCGTTAATCGCGTTGCTCCAGTCAGTCTCACTGAATACGAGTCCGGTACCGGTAACGCTCCCACCATTGGACGTGTGGGATTTCAACTCGGTCTCTGAGAGTAAACTCTTCCATTGCGAGGCCAGCTCTCCGAGTCCCCTGGACAGATCCGAAGCGATCACCGGAGACTTTCGCAAATGTAGTCGTCCCGAGGCTTGAGATACATCTTGACAGGTTGCCCAACTACCCGAGCGAATCCGTCAGCGGTAGAGGAGAACGTCACGCAGAACTGGGTTGCTTCGGCGGTATCGCCAGCGGCGGCGTTGTTGGAGCCGAGTTTGTTCGACAGCTCTGACATGATTGATGGAGTTGAGGGAGGGTTAGGTACGGCACAGTCCAGTTGTGTAGGGTCGAGTGGAGTGACGATATAGGAGCAATGAATGTACAGTATTCGTCTATGTATGACGACGAGTTCCAATGTTACTGCACTTGTACCGTGCCAGCGCATCCTGGACGTCCGAAGTGTACTCTCCGCCCAAGGGAGGTGCCGAGAGCGCATTTCGTCTCCGTACATCATTGCGCCCCTTTTGATGCGAGCGCCTCGTCGACTAGAAAGCTCCTTTCAACACCAAGCCCCGTCGGGGGTCGACAGGACGTTGTCGTTCCGTTCATGGCAGCCACCAGCTGTGAATTTGGTCTGGCTGCCACGCTGCCACTCGACTGCGATGCGCTCGTACAGTATGATTACTCGTACGTGTATGTATGTACGAGTATAGTTTGAACGAACATATTCTTTAGCACAAGTACAGTACGAATCCAGTACGGGTACCCTAGATCTTTGCAAGAGGACTTCCAGTCCATCCGATTCGGCATTCACATCTCCCTCCGTCAACTGTACTGCACCGTTCATCTACGTATCTCGCGGTATCACGGTACCTCTGTTCCCCGCTGACCATACTGCGTGACGCGATCGACACAGCTAGAGCCTCTCGGCATCCACATATCCGTCGCTACCGTCCGGGTCAGTCACGCCTGGAGCGCTCGACGCCTCCTCTTGCTTTGACTGTTGGAAAGGACTTGCGTCCGTCATCTCCTGCTCGTTGGCGACCAGCCCACTGGTGCCCCTACCACTCGTGGTACTGTCACCATGATCTTGGTCCCTGGACTGCGTCTCTGGCCTTGAGCGCTCAATCTCCTTGACAAACCAGGTCTCCTGGGTCAGGTACGTCTGTGGCCATTTGATTTTGACCGCCTTGTCGTCCGAGGTGGGCGTGGCTACCACTCCCAGACCCGCCACGTGAATCTTGGTCCATGCGTCCTTGTCGTCCTTGCCATTACAAAGGAAACTCGAGAGGACGGGTCGAATGTTCCAGGCCTTGGGGTACCAGCTCCTTTCGTGGTCGGTCATCGAATTGTATATGTCCGTCATGGCAGACTTGAGCTCCTCATACGTCTGGTGGGAGACGAGTTCGAAATCCTCATCGGTCTTGAGAATCCGGGAGAATCGCTGCCTGACCTCTGGATCGCGGTGGAACGACGTGAAGGCCGTCTTGAGCGTGCTTTCATGGTCTTTGATGTTGCTCCAGTCGACCTTTGAGATCGTGTCGCCGCCCATCCAGATCGGTTTCCCATCCCTCTGAGGGGGTTTGGCAAAGTCATACGCCTTTTCCACCATCTTGCGATACGTTTCGGAGACTGTCGGCGCAGAGCGAGACGGCTGAGAGGTGATCGCTGGTTGCGAGCCGGTGATGGAAGTCGCTTGCTGCGAGTCTGTGGATGTGCCCGTGTCCATCTTGAGGTGTGTGCTTGGGGTGTGTAAGTGCAATGAGTCCAGGGAATGACCTGTAAGCTGTGAGTGTTGATTGTATCGGGATGTTGATGTGCAGACGAGAAGAGAAATTGCGTTCGAGTATCGATGTTAATGTACCTTCCGTTAGTGGTAAGGCGTAGCTACGGAGAGCGAAGCCGTCTGCACAGCTCATCAAAACGCACCTTTGTCGGGAGCAAGCGTGCACTGACGCCTCTGCGCGACATCAGGTAGCCTGTGAGGGATGAAAGGAGGAGCCATGTCTCGCTCCATCAGCGGCGTGATGATCCCCGCGTGGTCCTCTGCCCGTGAGAAGACCAAGACCACGGAGGGGGATCACGCAGGACACACTGCATCGCGCAGCATGCCGGAAACTGGTCGACCGAGGCTCGTGAGGCCTACCAACTCGCCGTATCGTACCGTAGCGTGTCTGCTTCAGCACACACATGTGAGGAAGGGGGTCAACACGTGGCGATCGGCATTGCTTCGCCGTGGAACAGGTTTATGGGCGACAAGGAGAGAGTCGCGGGCGAGAGTGGGAGGTTGCGGGCGGGAGTGAAGGATTGCGGGCGAATAGGTGATCCTGATGAGCAATGTGACGTCGGAGTGTCCACAAGGTGGACTGGACCTCAACGTGCGTGCGAGTGTGCGAATGTCACGTCAAGTCACGTCACGGCGGGCCTGTCTCTCCTGGGGGAGAGCGTCTCGCCCGAGCGGATCGGACTCCCGAGGATCATCAAGTCATGTCTTGTTACATGTTCGCATCTCGCTATGCGAAAGGGTTCTCGATCTCTGCGCGGGCATCAGCGATCTCCTCCCTCCTGAGTCGCAGGACTCTCGTGTCGCATGATAAGAGAGTGGGCAACACGTACCCGCCGAGCCGTCTGTAGGACTGATGAGCACGACATTCGGTCCGCGCAGGACGACGAGACCGAGATTTCGTGGAGGCATAGCGTTGTCTATGCCAATCAGTTCATGACTCGGTCCGGCGTGATGCCCGATGGTCCCGCGTTCACCACGGCGAGCAGCATATGACGCGAGCCGACTCACTCTCATACTCCTCGACAACATCATCCATCACCAGGTTGAGCAGCTGGTCGTACCCCTTCAACGTCCCCGTGACTGTGTCGTCAGCGTTGACTTCGAGGTCCTCCGCACCCGCAGCAACCTGCACGGAGATACTCGTTACGCCCCAAATCCATCTCAAGCTTGACACGGCACTCACCTTCTCTGCCGCCCATGAACTTTACACGGACGCTCTTGTCGACGTACTGCGCGAGGTTGAGGATGCTCTCTCGCTTCTTCTTCTCCCCAGGCCCGCCCGGTCCACCTCCCCCAGGACCTCCCCCTCGTCCTCGTGATGCACCGCCGCGACCGCCGCCCTGAGTACGTCAGTCATGGCATGGTCGTAGCAGCGGGGGAGCGCAAAGGATTGAGCCGCGACCCACTCTTGATGACATGTTGTATGAGCTTCGGTTTGGTGAAAGGCAGAGAGGAAGTGAGGAAGTGGAAACGGTTCAACGGTTCAACGGTTCAACGGTCAACTTGTGGTGGATCGAAACACGGAAGCAAAAGAACCAACCCGACCTGGTTTGGTCTCGTGAACTGGAACATACCATTAGGTGCAATCCAATCCCTCACTCCTCGCTCTCTCCACTTTACATTGCGTTGCACTCCCCTCACCCTCACTCCAGGTGCGCAGAACAAGCTCAACATGGCGACCGAGAGCAAGGACCTGTCCTTCAAAGGTGAGTTTGCCCGCTGCGAACGGCTCAGACGTCCCCTTGACGACGCTGAACCCGTCCAGTCCTCAGCCTGCTCAGCAAGGAGCGAGGCGTCTACGGTCTTCGCAATGGCGACCACGAGCGCTACAGGTGAGGGATCACACCTGCGGGCCATGGACTCGTGTTGGACGCCGGGATGGCCACTGATGGATCGCAGGAATCATTGCTCGAACAAGCTCCATCGGCTCAGGCAGGTGACCGGCCTCACGTCGGGAAAGGGCAAGGTGTACAAGAAGCCCGCAGCGATCACCGATGCAACCGTCAAGGATGTCCGGTACGTCGGCGCTGGCGTCTTATCATCCAGATCAAACATAGTACTGAGATGACCCCGTAGCCACCTCCAATTGCTCCTCTTCTCGGCCGAGCGGGCCCTCGCGCACTCACACGAGCTCAAGTCTCTCCGAACCAAACCCAACGCTCCAGGCTCTACCAGGAAGGAGCAGATCTCGTGGCTCCGCTCTGCTCTCAAGTCTTCGACCTCTCTGCACACGATCGTCTCCAAGTTGGCCGAGGAGGGGAAGGTCAACCAACGGACTCTCGCCGAGATCACGATCTACCACCTGTCCGTCCGGGCCGAGCTCTCGTTTGAGCGATCCCAATGGGCCGAGGCTCTCACCGACCTCTCTGCCCGACGCAAGCTGCTCTCCACCCTCTCGGACGCTGCTCGGGATTCGTTCGACCAAGCTCTCGCGCTCGAATTCATGGACGCTTACGACCCGCTCATCCGTTTTGGCGCCTACAAGCTCGGCCGTGCCGAGTCGCACGACATCGAGGGCGTGGTGTCGGATGTGGATGACGAGATGCTCGAGGAGGCTGTTCCAGGTTTCGCCAAGCTCGTGGAGGGGCTTCGCGGGGAGACCGGTGTGGAGGAGATGGAGAAAGGGAGGAAGGAACTGGAGGATGTGCAGTTCGCTGGGGACAAGGTGGAGATGAGGAGCGCGGAGATCGTGGGCGTTATGCTTCGCGTGCAGGAGGTGCTCGGGAAGATGGGAAAGAGTAAGGGAATGAGGGGTTGGGACAGGGTGTTGGGCGTTCTGGGCGAGGCGGAAGCCGTCGCCCGTCGGCTTCTTGAGGATCACCAAGTGAGTCGCGGGCTCCTGCGTCGTGGGCCGTGGGTCTTGTGCAGCTCGCAACTCACAGAGAATCAGGCATCGAGCTCGTCCACCTCGCTTCGATCCAACGCAACGTCCCAATCCCTCTCCGTCGCTCACCAGTACATCCTCCACCTGCTCCTCTCGCACCGCATCCGCCGCGACCTCCTTCTTGTCGACACGCTCTCCACCTCGTCGATCGCCCTCCCCGCCGACGTCTCGCAGTTCAAGATCCCCGGAGGCAAAGTCCGCGTCGAGGAGGCCGTCAAGTCCCTCGCGGCTATCATCAAGCTTTACGACACGGTTCTGCAGAGCATCGGTCAAGTGCGCAGTCTCGCCATCGTGGAGGAAAAGGACGGTGTGAGAGTTGGGGTCGAAGGTCTCGAGGCGTACTTCCATGCTACGAGGTGAGTCACAGTCTCCACCTTCTCCAAAATCAAAATCAGTGCTCATACTCCCTACCAGGCTGTTCCACCTCGCCCGGCTCCACTGCATCCATCCCGCCCCATCCTATGCTTCTGCCGTCCAGCTGCTGTCTCGCGCCTCGAACCTTTTGCGTCAAGCCCGTACCCAGCTCGAGACTCCAGACGTGCCAATTGAGGAAACCATCACCTCCATACCCTCTTCCTCATTGGACGACCTCGAGTCCCGTATCTCCACTCTCGATCACACCGCCAAGCGTTCCCTCTTTGGCGAGCGAGTCACCAAGCCCGTCTTCTTCGACACGGCGTTCAACTACATCGACCTTCCGATGGATGACCTCCTCGTCCGTGCCGGCAAGGCTGAGGCAGCGCCGGTCACCACCGCCAAGGCGGCAGTGGATGCCGCTGTCAACCTGGCGGGTAAGACCGTCGAGAAGGTAGCGAAGGAGGGGCCGAAGGGGGCGGCCGAGGCGGTACAGAGATCGGCGAGGACGACGAGGGAGTCGACCCCGGCGGTGGAAGAGAACGAGGAGGGAGGTAAAGGTCAAAAGGGGTGGCTCGGGGGTTGGTTCGGTAGGAAATAAGTCGGGCAGAATGAAAGCGAATGCATACGTAGGACACAGTGATTCTTTGCTGGTGATGTTGGGTCAATGTTAAGTGTCCGTCTCTTCGGCGATCCGACTCACCTGTGATACCATGGATATCCAACTGTCCGTCCCCAGGCCATCATGATCCAACCTCCCATTAGCCACTGGGACCCTGCCGCTCCCCTTCCATCCCGTCGAAGAAGTGTCCGGCGGAGTGGCGAGTCCGCGCTCACTCCCATCGTGTTGAAGGTTACAGTTTCGCGGAGCATGGAACGTGGTCTGGACGTCGGGGACACGCTGCAGGGTGGTTGTGGAGAGAAAGGGTAGACGAGAGGCCGAGTAGAATCCAATGATCCCTGATTCGGAGTCGCAGGGGGTCGGCGTCGCGCTCGGGCTCGGTGATCGCGTCGAATTGCTCGCAGTGTCGCTGGTAGCTGTCGGTCCGGACCGGAAGATCGGTGAGAAAGCGCGGGAGCTAAGACTTTGAGCGTATCCATGTCGAGGTGTAAAGTGAAAGTCAGCGGTGGATATGGCGAAACACAACACACTCCATTCTGTAATCGAGAGAGGTGTGTGCGTGTTGGTGTGGCACACCATCTTTTCAGAGCCGCCTCAGCTCCACCAGGACGCGATCCCTCGCATCTGAACAGCCCCATCGAAGTGGATGTGCATTGGATCCATTGCATCGAACGCTCTTCCACCCCCGGGACATCGGCCATAGAGTCGGGGAAGAGAGAGGAAGCTCGGAGCATGAGCACGGTGGACGCGGTATGGAGGAGGGCGGCAGCAGAGCCTTGGGGCATGGGAATGTGCCAAATAAACTCCAAGTTGTCAACTCTACTTCCCCTTTATCTGATATACGGATCCTGCCCATGAGTTGAGCCCAATGGCATATGAAGAGCTCTCCACGATGTATCTTGCTCTTTCTCTTCTATCCATCTCAGCAGCATCGTGAAGAGCATTCATTCAGACCTACACGGACTGACAACCACTGCCTTGCGCGATAATCGTTGAGGATCACTACCGTACCAACACCCAGGCAGCCGCCACACCCCCCGCTCACCCACACCACCCACCACCCACCCTACCACCCACGCCTCATACACCCACCATGTTTGGTCGAGCCCCAAAGACGAATAACCAGTACGTCGAGTCTTTCTCGTTTGTAAATTACCGTAGTATCCACACAGCTCATCGAGAATTCTTCATTGCAGACGCCGCCTCGGCTGGTCCACGTTCAAGGCGCGAGTCAAGGCCCGAGTCACTCCGCTCAAGCAATGGCGACCACCCACGATCTCGATCTCCCGCACGTCGACCTTCTCGTCGTTCTTCTCGCGAAAGTCCAGCATCGACTCTCTCCAGTCCGACTCGACCACCCCAGAGACCAAGGGCAAGCCCGAGCGTCGCGTCCGCTTCTCTGACGAGGACACGGTGATCACCATCCCGAGCAAGGAAGACCAACGCCACCAGGATGGATGCCATACGTTCATCCACGCCAGCAGTCTCGAGCGCCTCCAGGCCAAGCACACCGGCCTTGAGTGGGAGGGGTACGTTGAGGCCTCGGCGGCGTTCGCGAGGGAGAGAAGGATCTACCTCGCCGAGGTCCAGCGAGGCGACCTCACCGACGACGACCTACAGCGACTCGAAGAGCATATGCTCTCCCAGGAGCAAAACTGGCGCGACAAGGTCGTCCTCTTTGGATTCAACCCCGACAAGGATCCTCGTATCGACGAGTACGACTTCGACTTCTCCCCGTGCTACCTCGGGACGTGCGAGTACGCCTATTCCTACGACTTCAACACCAGCGACTAGGCGGCGCCAGATACACGCTCCCTCGACGGTGACGAGTCGCGTCCCGAAACCCGACACCTCATTTCCTCAAACCTCGTCTCTTGACACCTCATCTTCCGACACCTTGTCTCCCGACATCTCCTTCTCCATAACGTCTTCCCGTCTACAGTACGTCCTTTGGTCGACATCTCCACACCCCAACCGCGACAACCCCCGTTGAGATCCTTGCCGTTGAGATCCTCCCCGTCAACAACTGCCCTCCCATTGTAACCTGCGATATATCTGTCGAGGCGGCACGATGAGATGTGAGATGTCGACCTTCAAGGACGATCATCAATCAACAACGGACACGACAATCCACGGGGACAATCATTCAACTATCGATAACCGACTCTTCGACTACCGACCACCACCGACAACGACGACGATCGCCAAAAAACCTCGACCAACGACGACGACTACTGTACTTCGACAACAACGACACCGACAACGACAACGACATCGACATCGACAACGACAACAAAGCATCTCGACATCGACAATACAAGCACATCGACAACCACTCGACACATCAACAGCATCGACAACAACGCATCAACGCATCATACTCGACAACACCGGCACTCCGACAGCGCAACCACTCGTCTTGTTCTCCACGAACCGTTCACGGACAATAACCCGTTATACTCGGCTCTTCTCTTCCAGTGTCTGTTCTTCCGTTGTACTCGTACCGTAACTTGGGCTCTTCACCGTGCATGCCCGTGCATGCTCAGGACTGTCATTGATACCTGGCTACTTGTTGCACAAATACACATTATGCATTGTCTTGACGTGTAGGAGGCGAGAGCCTGCTCATTGGATCCGCGCCGCAAGCACTTGGGATATGAAATAAGGAATACAGTATGTGAATACACAAGCGAAACCGAAATCTCCCTCTCAAGATCCCATTCAACTCTCGTCATCAGCGTCCAGACCCCTGATACTGCCCATACTGCTGGGCGGCCGCGCGCTGCTGTTGCTGCATCTGGAGGTACATTGCCTGGGCGTTGGCGCCGTACGGCTGGTTGGGGTTGGGATTCGGGTTCATGGCGGGAGCGTGGTACCGGGGCGGGTGGTTGTTCTGGTACCTCTGCGAGCGGGCGTCAGCTGGGAGGTAGTACAGAGTCTGGAGAGGATCCGCTTACCTGCTGCTGGCCCTGCGCGGAGCTGTACGAGGCTTCGTACGGGTTGGGCGCGTGGTGGGAGGGCTGTCCAAAGGTGGCTGGAAGGTTGGAGGGAGGAGCTGTCGGCGTGTCCATGGCGGGTCTCGGCGGAGGAGCGGCAGGAGTGACGCTGACAGGTGGACGAGTGGTGGAGGAAGATCCGCCGCTGGTCGTCACCTGAGCTTTGGACCGAGTGCTCTGGACCACCGCAGACTTGTCTGTCCTTGCGACGGGAGCGCCACGGTAGTCTGGGTCGGCGGCTTCCTCGGCAGCTTCGCGCTTGCGCTTCTTGGCGACCGTCGCCGCGTTCTCTGGGTCCTCGCTCTCCCACTCGACAGCGGCGACCTGCTCCCCGGCTTTGAGCTTGTACGGCCGAAGCTTGCCGAGGTATTCGAAGAAGGATCGGGTGACGGTTGTGTTGGAGAAGATGTCCTTGTGGAGACTTCGGATATATTTGCGCATCTCGCCGATCTCCTTGGCGAGTTGAGCGACCGGAGTGGTGCTCATGCGAGTGAAGATGAGGAGCCCGGCGAACCAGATCTCTGCGACCAACGTCAGCGATGATCGTGATAGTAGCCATGCGCGGGGTCTTTGACAACTCACCGACAGGAGCGACCTTCTGTGCCTTGACAGACTCGAAGGCGATACCAAAGTAGTCGATCGCGATGGTTACGAAGAGAGACAAGACTTTGTCCATCTTGCGCTTGAACCCGGCGTCGGGCTAATCAGGGTCAGCAAGGTATTCATGATATCACACGAGTCGACTCGAGCCACGGGAAGGATGCGGATAGATCTGCGAATACCCACCCCGTCGGACCTCTCCAGCCACTTGTGCATCTCGGTGGAAGTCGGCGGGCTCGTCCTCGTGAGATCGTGACAGAGAAGGACCATCGATGCGACTGCCTGGAATGGTTTGCCGCGCTTGGTGTCCCACGGGATGGCGTCGCTGAGTGTGCCTTCGGGGAGGATGTATTTCTTGAGCAGCTCGCCGATCCAAGTGCCCCAGGGACCGGGGATCGCTTGGAGCTTCTCGGCGGCGGAGAGGGCAACACCGAGCTGGACGCGTTCTGCGGGGGTGAGCACTGTTCGACCCTTTGGACGGAGCACAGGGGAAGGACATCGTGGTGGTGCGGTGTGCGGCGTGCGGCGTGCGGCGTGCGGTGTGCGGTGTGCGGCGTTGGCGGTGATGCGGTGGTGCGATGGGCGTTGGAAAGCTAAGAGATACTCACGGAAGATGTCGCGCTGCGTCTCATCCGCAATATGGTCATACTCCACTGCAACGACGTTCGTCATGTCGAACCGATTCTTGAGGCCACTGGGAAGAGGCTCGCCGCGCCCGCGGGTCCCTCGGTAGTAGAGCTTCCTCCTTGTGCCGGGCGGAACGTAGGGAATCTCGCCGTCCATGAAACGCACAATGGCCGTGCAACGCTGCTTGCCATCGATGGTGACGCGCTTCTCCTCCCCTTCCTCGGTGTGGTCAACGGCGAAAATGATGGGAGGGATGTAGTAGTTCTGAGACGGCGGACGTCAGCGCGGAAGCGACCACGGAGAGCACGAGCGTGTAGGGGACGATGTCTGGTGAACGAGGAGGAAGGGCTGGGAGGAAGGAGATCGAGTTTCGGAAGGATGCGCGGAACTCACAAGGAAGAGGGACTGGATCAACCCCAACATCTTGCTCTCCGGCCAAACGACATCTCGCTGATACTCTGGGCAGAGGTCGACATTGCCGTGATGGATCATCTCTGTGAAGCGTCAGCGCACCGCACCACACCTATCCGTCACGGCGGCGAAACGAGCGAGCCGGTCCTGCCCACTGGCCGGTGAGCTGCAACACGGCGAGGAGGAACACACCTCCGCCAGCCAGGCGGACAGGTGGACAGGCAGCGGACTGGGGAACAGAGCGGAGCCTCTCGGGAGGCAAGCCTGCTTGCGGGCAAGAGAGACTCTGGAGGAAGAAAGACCTCGCCTAAGCCAAACCCACCGTGAAGTTGTTTACAAGACAGCGTGACGTGACGCGGCTTGGTGAGCTGCCCGTGGAGGAGACCGATGTCGGGCTTGACATCGTCGTCAACGCCATCCTCGAGCTCGTCGAGGTCGTCGTCCGAGACGTCGTATTGGGTTCGCGTTGTTGGCATGTTACGAAGAGGAAAAAAAGTTGGTGAACGCGACGGTAAATACGGCGTGTCGGTGTCGGCGTCGGGGTCGGCGTCGTTGGCTGGGTGGCGGAAGTCAGAGACCGTTGATTTTACCGGTTTGGGAAAAGGCAGCCAGCAGCATGCAGGTGACTCACCAGAGATTTATTGGTGGAACAGTCAGAGTCTGATGCTTGCCTGGATGTCAATGCAAGAAAGCATGCAATGGGGAAGATGAATGGTGGGTGGAAGTGGGTGTGACAAGAATGCAGGAGAACAGTAGGAAGAAAAGGATGATGGGGGGAGGGGACAGATGTGGGTGGGTGGGATTGGATTATATCCCTGTGACCCATCCAGTCCAGTCATACTTTCCCATGAGGTGGCACCTGGTCACACCTACCACTTTGGGCAATTGAAATACCTCGCCGCCCCCTATCGTGTCATTGTGTGTGGCCTCGGTCCTCTGCTCTCATGCCTTGCGTCCGGATCGCTTACAATTGCATGAGAAAGTGTCCGCCGCTTCGGGCAATTCTACGACCAATGGGGAGTTGCTTGGAGACCAATGTAGGGTGCAGAGAGGGTTGGGGCGTGTTTGGGGGTGCATTACTCAACAGGGGAGTGTGACGGCGATGATCAGCAGAGGAAAGTCCATCAGGTGTAAGCATGCATGCAAACAAGTCAGCAAGTTGCCACCCCTGTCAAACAGGTGGGTGCTTACACAGGTGAGTGCTTTCACAAGTGATGTCACGGGGCTGCACGTCCAGTGTTTACCCTTGTTGACTCGACTAGACTATCGAGACGTTACTTAGGTAAACTCGTCTGGAGTCGACGGCTTGAACCAAAGTAATCTCGGTGACTTGAGGACCCTCGGAGGTAGCCAAGTCACGACTGGACGTAACAGCGGGTAGAATAGATCGATAGCGGATTTGGCTAAGTCGAATAACTATAGCACGAAGACAACAACAATCAGGAGTTCTCAAGTCCTCGTTCCCGACCTCGAGAACTCCTCTATATACCTGACTCGTCTACTCTAGTCTACGGTAGAGAGAGTCGTCGGACGCAGGTTAGAGTAGTAAAAACGCCACTCCCGAGTACCTTGCTTCCCGTCTCCCGTGTTTTCCCATCTCCCGTGTCCCTGTGTCTCACCTTCCCGTGTCTCACTCGCCGTGTCCTCGGTCATGCATGCGAGAGTAGTCGGACTAGGAAAGGGGAGACTCACGGTGGATGTATGGCCAAGACGTGCGGGTTGTCGGTCTATAACTTGGTCGAGTGTAGTGTACGGTGGATGTATGGCCAAGACGTGCGGGTTGTCGGTCTATAACTTGGTCGAGTGTAGTGTACCTTCGTCGCCTTAGTCCAATATCGTATTCCCCATAGTGAGTACCGTCTCGCCCCGTCCGTTGTCGTTCGAGAGTTGTTGGTTTGGTCGAGTCAAGTCGAGTGTAGGTCGAATGGTCGACAGGCGGATATGGCTCCTGACAAGTGAGTGCTTGAACCATGCATATAGATCATCATCATGGTCAATCTGGTGGATATAATGGTGAGGTGAACTGCGGACTGACAACTGGTCTAGCGGTGCAATCCTGCTTCTATCGGCGTTGCCGCTGCCAGTACGCTCCCAACGCTATCAGAGATTCCTCCAAGCACCATCCGCCTGCTGACTGCTGTAACTGGCTGTAGCTGGAGAACGACTCGGGCAGCGCTTCGATACGGTGCTCCAGATTTGCTTCCGTCCCGTTGTTTCCCGACTTTTCGACGGCAACCCGTCCACTCGTCCAAAATTCCGCGACCGTCACTGTTTCGACGTTGCCTCTCATCTTTCTTGCTCGCCCGTAATGTCGGAACCGACCCCCCCGCCCTCCTCTCCATCTCCAGCGACTGCTCCCAATGCTAGCTCTCCCAGCTCTGCTGGCCCCGCCGCCCGCAGCACCAGCACCGGCGCCAGCGCCAGCGGTCCCCGACCTCCTCCCGAACCACTGACCGGTTTCCGCGCCTCGCTCGAGCACACCGGAATCCCGCGCAGCGTCCTGTTATGGAAGCCCCGTCTCCCGAGTCGGAACTGGACCATCTTCTGGACCCTCCTCGGCACCGTCTCGTACATCTACTACGACGACCGGAGGAAGTGTCGCGAGATCAAGGAGGAGTATCTGAGAAAGGTCGAGGGGTTCGGCAAGGAGGCGACGAAGAGCAGTCTGGACATGCCGAGGAAGGTCACGGTGTACGGGGCGAAGTGGCCCGAGGATGAAGATACGGATAGGGCGTTGAGGCATTTCAGGAAATACGTCAAGGTGGGTTGCAACGTGCACATCCTAAGGTGCCGAGCGAGAGAGGGGGAGGGGGCAGAGACCGGGCAGAGAGCTTGGATGGGGTCCCAAGCTGTCCTACTGGGACCAGCGCGTCGTCAGAGCAAGCTGACATCTCCGCCTCTCTCAGCCGTACCTCGTCGCCGCTGCAATCGACTACGAGCAAGTGACCGCGCCATTGCACGGCTCCATCACTCGCCAAGTCCACGCCAGCGTGCTCAAGCGTCGCCGTCAAGCCCTTGGTCTCGAGGCGCCCGACCCGACCCTATCCCTTCCGATTGCCCTCGACCCGAGATCCGCGCTGGAGCGCGAAGTCGAGGGCGGGGTCGTGCTCGTCGGCAGGGCGAGTTTGAAGGAGTACCTCGAAGGTCTCCGGCGGGGGTGGAGCAACGGTGTAGGACCGTGGGATTGGGAGAAGGAAGTGGAGGAGAAGCTCAGGTATGACGGGGTGTTTGATGATCTGCCGGCTCCTGCTCTCGAGGTTGCCCCGGTGGCGTCCGAGGCGGAAGTTGCGGTCTCGCAGAACCTTCAGCAGTCTGCGGCTCCAGCGAAGAGCGGTTTCGGACTGGGTTTCCTCTCCCGACCTGTACCCTCCCCTCCAGTCTTCCCATCGTCAGACCCATCTTCATTGACATCCGCACCAACGATCCCGGAACACCTCCACACCCCGCCCAACCCCCTTCCGCCTACCGCTCCTGTCCTTCTCCTGCCTTTTGTCAATCACCTCGGGTTCAAGCAAACTCCCTGGATGATCTACGATTTCTTCACCGAGCACCGACGAGTCAAAGCCGGCGCCGAGGCCGCCTACGCTCTCATCACCGACTCTATCCGATCGTTCTCTCCCCCCGACTCGTCCTCCGCTGTTGAAGGCTCGACAGCAGCAGACACTCATGTGCATGCGCATGTGCGTCAAGGCGGCGATCTCGACTTCAACCTCGACGCCGAGAAGTACTACGGCAAATCCTTCTCCACCTTCCCCGAGAAGATCAAGACGGCCCGGGAAGACTACTACAAGAAGCTCTCGGAGCGGCTCGACTCTGCGCGCGCCCTCGCAAGGGGCGAGCGGGAGATGACAGAGGAGGAAAAGAAGTCCACCAAGGGACCGGTGACGGAGGAGCAGCTGAGGGAGGAGAGGAGGAAGAAGGAGCTCAGGTGGCATGGAAATCTGGAGGGTTGGAAGATCATGCGGAAGGAGGCTGAGTGTGCTTGGGACCCGAGGTGGGAGGGGTGGTTGAGAGTTTACGAGACGCCCGAACATCGGGCCCAATGATCAGATCTGATCACCGAGGTGAGACCTCAGCGATAGTTTGCGGACCGCGATTTGGCAGGTTGGGACATAGTCAGCTTTGAGTCATGCAACACCACTTGAGTCTGTCATCCTTCCCAACTGGATTCGACTTCGAGCTCAGACGATGTGGCTCGCCTCAAACCTGAATTTGCCACGCACGCCATAGAAAACACATCGAGAAAGCGTTCTGGCTCAATCTCAAGCGCACGAGCAAAGATTAGCCACAGTGGACCAGCCGTGAGACTCTCCTATGCGCTGGTGTGTGCTGAACCAATCTCGCCATTGTATGGGATGCATTCGGCGGAGACAGCTCAATCAAGCACTTGCACAAGTGCTTGTACTGTGTACTACCATCAAAAACGGTCGGCCCGATGTATCCCGCTCAGTCGATGCGGAGCGCCCGAGCCCCGTTCCAGAACACGGCCGACGTGTCGTCTGCATCCTGCACCGCGGAAGCACAGGTGGCCGCCATTGTGCGCAAGGCGCGGAGGACAATCCAGGAAGCGGCTGGCGCAGAGAACCTCGACATGGTGCCTACCGCGCCCATATCCGCGGATCGGACGACAAGGCGTGCCACTTCGGACCGTATGGTCGCATCTATGTGGGATGCTGGTGATGAGGCTGATGCCCGTATTGGCCCTGTCCGTGTTGCGAGCGGGCCGTCGTAGGGTACGCCCAGCCTGAAGGGGATTGCTCGGGAAAGTACGGCTGATAGTTGCTCCATGTTTGCGGGTTGTGGGTGAGAGCCGGTGGTATCGCCTGGTCCCCTCCCCACTGCTGTGCTGGTTGTCGAACATCCGCGGAACCAGGCTGGGCGGGTGAAGGTACGAAGCCGCCCGGGGGAGCTGATGCTGCAGGATGAGATGGCTGCTCGGTCCAGATAGCTTTGATCGCTTGATGTTGAGCATCCTCCCTCGCCCTCTCCGCTCGCTTCGCGCCCTTCTCCGACTCCTCTCTTGTCATTCGCCATATCCCCCCTGCATCGCCCCCGAACAGAAGGGCGGGAGATCCCTGTCCACCTTCACTCCCGCGAGACTGATGCTGATGCCGCGGAGATGGCTTATGCGAGGCCGGGTGAGGCGAAGGTGTGTGAGAGCCAGGTTGGGGCGAGGCATTATCCAGAAGGAGATTCTGCAGCAAGTCGTATGCTGTGGGAGTATGCGACACTTGGGGCTGCACCTGGGCATGAGGGGCGACAGCAGCGGATGGAGTGTAGTGTTGGGCGTATTGAGACCTGCAGTCGAGTGAGCGGGCTTCCCGGAATTGGGCCGGACCACTCACTGAGCGCCCCAAAGGATGACCTCCTCATCCGCATCCCCATTCACGCTGTCCTCCGCCAGAGTGGCCCTCATGGCGAGGTTGACAGGATCATCGTCCGTCTCCGTGGAGACCGAAGCGAGTTCATCGTCCCTAGCATGGACTAACGATGATTGCAGAGTGTCTCCAGGACGGGATGGTGCTGGGTGACCGGCGCCGGGGTGCTGTCCTCCAGCATTTGGCTCCTGCGAGGAGTGAGCAAGGTACGCACGAGACGGGAGAGAGCGGCTCGCTCACTTTAGCTTGGGAGATGAGCCTGGCGTCGACCAAGAGGTCCGAGATCCGCATCAACTGCTCCTCGTTGGGATGTACCTCTTGCTGTTCCGTTGTACCATACTTCTCCGCCTCTATCCGCCATGCAGACAGTCCGCGATAGAGGGGTAAGAAGCCCCGCATGTCGACGTCCTCTTCGAGCGGCTGCGAGATGCTCGGCAGCTTGTGAATTGGGAAGACGATCCCCAGCGCTTGGACGAGTCGACCGTAGCACGCCCAGAAGTGCTGCACGGTCTCTGCCGTGGACCCAGAGAAGCGGGGAAGGTAGTCGAGGTGGAGCTTGAGCCATTTCGACATGATCCGCATCGCCGGCAGGATCCGGCGAAGCACCGCGGTGATGTGCGTCTGGAGTCCCAGCTCGTCCTCGCCTTCATCCAGCACAGCGCTACCTTCCATCTTCGGGATCGCCTCTTCGACCTCCTCGGCCGCGGTGTCCAGCATGGCGACGAAAAGGGAGAGCAGGAAGTCGAGCGCTGCTTCTTCGGTCTCCCTCTTGCGCTGAGCGGTGTGGCCGGTATCGCCATCGCCGGTCGGATCAGCGAGCGAGGCGGACCCGCGCGCATGCCAGTGCGTGCCAATGGCGATTACTGTGAGCTTGACGATGATTTCAGAAGGAAGGAGGCGATTCGCAAGCAGCTGCGAGAAAGTCGGCAGTAACGAAGTGAGGAGACCTCGAAGCAAGGACAGCCTGAACGTGGACGTCAGCGGCTGATCCCGATCATGCCTGGATATACGACCTGCGACGTACCCTGACTTGCGGTAGAGTATCGCCGCTACCACCAAGACCTCCCGCTTGCACCGCTCCACATCGTCCCCCGGATGCGCGTCGTCCGTCTGCGCCCGCCACTTGTCAAACAGCTTCTTGAGGAAATGACCGAGGATATCCTCCCCGTTCTTGAACGCCACGCGCACAGCGAGGGCGCGGAAATAGTAATACGTCGTCTGGAAGTCGTCGCTGAGATATGTGGATATGACGGCGAGTTGGTTAAAGGATGATCCTAGAGGTGTCAGTGCCGAGTGCCGTACAATAACATCGCAGGACGTCAGGAACCGTTAGATTGGTGTGGACTCACCATCGTCTGGGATGAGACCCCGAGCGACTTCGTAATACATCCGCGCCTTTCCGTACAGTTCATCCTTATCTCTGGCACCGTTGTTCTTTGCTCCACCTTCTTTCTCCCGCCTGGCCCTCTCGCTGTATTGGTCCTTGTACCTCTCAATGTCCCCAAGGCAGATGAGCGCCTTGTAGACGAGCCCCAACTTCTCCTCCGCTTCGTCCTTTCCTGTCGGTGCCAGGCCATGTTCCACGCCGCCACCGTCGATGCTCTCGGGCACCGAGATGCTCAGTTCTGCCAATGGTTCCTGCGCGAGATCCTGCAATTTGTAAAACGCGACAATGCGGCCGATGAGGTTCCGGTAGAAGCTTTCGTCGGAGGCCAGCGCCTGGCGGAAACGGGTCATGATCTTGCGGAACTCTGGATCGCCCATCCGATTCCCCTTCTTCCGGGTGGACGACAGTGTCGCTTCTGCGCGTGAGACGGCATCGCGATACGCGGCGATGAGCGAATAGGACGTGTTGAGCCATAGTGGTTCGAGGGACTGCGAGTGGGTGCTCAAGGGGTGCGCGAATAGCAGGGTGAGGTAGAAGTTGCGAGCCCTGCACGCAGCGTCAGCACCGCCAACAGGCGAACAGCCCGAATTCCTCTGAATTCCTCTGCATATGTGGCAATACCGCGACACCCACTTCTGCCTGTGAAACTCCACCTCGCGGGACCAAGGCGGCTGTGTCTTGAGAAGCCCCTTCAATGCTTCGGAGGTAGCCTTGGCGTCGCTGCGGAACCGTCAGCGCCAGCCCGCCAGAACATACACCGTCGTCGGTTCCACACGCACCGGTCAACGTCCCCCGCAGACCTCGGAGCGTCCTCTCCCGCCCTTTCCGGCCTTGCTGGCCTGTCGATGTTACGCGCCGAGACCGAGGGACCCGCTCGGAGACGGTCCCGGACTGGGATATCTGCGGCGCGCGAAGCACGAGTCGCCCCGGCGGCTTGGTATTGCGATTGCATCGCAGTTGCTGGTAAAAGAGCAGTACCGGTGTCAGGCCAACATGTTGGCGAGGAAGCGGAGTTGGGACAAGCAGAGTTGGGATGACGGGACAAGAGAAAGGAGAGGAGGCAGGGGGATGTGGGTGTCTGCGAATTGATATTCCCGGCCGGGGGGCGTTGTTGTTGAAAGCCGATCGGATCCTTTCGTCATTATTAGCTTCGCGGGTGTGGCACTCGAATGTGGCGCTTGGTCGGGTCATGTCGCCAGCTGGCCGTTGTCAACCTCCTGCTTACGGATGTCACAGGAGGACTGACTGGGCGTATCAAGGGAGAGGGAGCAAATCGCGTGCTACTTGACATCGGATCGAAGCACCTCCACCGGATGAGCGCGGTTGTTGTGTCGGGCTGGTACACACATGTGCATACCGTATGGCGTTATTCGAAGGGAGTCGAGAAGCTGTTGGTTTCCCTCTCAGCGGATGTGGCCGCTGATGGGTCGGCGAGAACAGATGTCTTTCAGCAAAGACGGAGGCCGGCGATGGGATAGAGTAGTCAGGAGTATACTGTACAGTATACGCATGCGAAGGAGGGCGTGCGCAACGATCACGGCAGATGAATAGGAGAGAAAGTTGGCACTTGGCACTTCGAGTGCTCTGCTCATCTTATGCATCACCTCTTCGCTGCACCTACATCTACTGTACAAGCTTATACACGAGTAGATACTACGAGCACGCCTACGAAGCTGGTGCCGACGCCGAAGTCGAAGCGGTCTGCTTTTCTGAGGACGTACCCTCCGATGGTTGAACCTCGACACCTCCTGAAAAGGTTTTGATCTTGGTGGAACGAGTCGCGGCATCGAAGACACCTTGCACCATTTCGATCGTTGATCCTAATAACTCCTCGGGACCGACAAGCTTGAGAGTGATGGTCTGATCCTCGAAAATGCGTTGTGACCCGGTCTCGATCTTGAGCTCTTCCTTCAGAACCCGGAACCATTCGTCTCTCATGTACTCCTCATTGGCCGTCGTCGTCGTTGAGTTATCAGAGCCTGCGGCGACCAAGGAAGAGTGCAACTTGTCGCGCCAACTTGCCAGTTTGTCTGGATGGCCAGCACTGCCCAATATAGGATCGTCAGATTTGTTCCAGGCGCTGGACGGATTGGTCAACTTCCTCGTCAATATCACGGGCAACATAACGTCCACGATCCAGCTCTCCCCTGCAGAGTTCATGATCTCCATCGGACCGTTGTTTAAGAAGGCCACAGCTTCCGGTGGTGGAACCCGTGCTTGTGCCATTTTCTGAACTCATTCCGGTTTTGTTGGGAGCAGCAGACTTGATGTAGGAAGGCGAATAATGAGATCGGCGTGTGTGATTACTGTGAAGAAGAAGAAACACGACGAGGCCAACGCTGTCAACGCGTCTCATATGCCTGCGACGAGAGTGAAAGTGCGAGATCGCGATGGAGACATCCATTCAGAGAATCGGGGCGTCCAGATACTGTAACGGCGAGAAGTCACATCCTGCTGACAACACAAAGGACTAAGCGAACCGACGAGATAAGAACATCAGAAGGAAGCGTGTAAATTGTACTCGTACTGCACGTGGAATACAGTAATCACGAAGCACAGACTCAGAGACGAGAATCTGACAAAGGATGTTCCCCAAACCGCTGTGAGCCTGCCTCGATTACTCACTACAGTACCGCTTCCCCTCGGATACACAACGAGTTCGACCGCGAGGCTGATCGCAACGCTGACGTCGAGGTCGAAGTCGGAGTTGAAGTCGAGGCAGTCTGTCACGAGTAAGGTGGAGAAAGAGGTGCGAGCTAGGCTTCGGTAGACAGATATACGGATACATTCAACAAGGGGGATGGATATGTATCGTACGCCGCGTTCCGTCTACTACATATATAGCGTACTCGAATACATGTGCGCAGACCCTTGTTAAATGTACCCAACGTCCTCTATTGTTCTCCCCAGCGTGCGTAGCGTACGCCTGGAGGTGCCGTAGCAGGTGGAGATGTCATAGCATGACACAGTCTACATCTCAGTAGTACCCTCCGACGGCTGAGCCTCGACGCCTCTCGAAAAGGTCTTGACCTTGGTGGAACGCGTTGCAGCTTCAAAGAGACCTTGCGTGCCCGAGACTGTTCTTCCGGAGGACGTCTGTTCGGGACCAACGAGCTTGAGGGTGACGGTCTGATCCTTGAAAATGCCATTCGACACCGTCTCCGACTTGAGCGCTTCCTCGAGGACGTCGAACCAGTCATCTCTCATCTGGTCGGAAGTGATCTCTGAGCCCACTTCAGGCAACGCCGACCTCACTTTCGAACCCCACTGCTCCCGCCAACTCAAAAGTTTGCGACTATGGTGGGCAGCACTTCCGGCAAACGGATCGTCAGAAGGGTTCCAATCGCTGGCCGGCTCGGTCATCTTCCGGGTCAGTACCCAGGGCACCATCGTGGACGTTATGCGTGGCGTGTTCTCTCCAGGGATGATTAGCAGTGCCGCATCCGGGGTTTGTCTGAGGAAGGCGACGGCTTCCCAGCTGGTGGCGGAACCCGTGGTTGTGTTCGTGTCCGAACTCATTGCGGCGAAGTACAGTATGTACTGTATTGGCTGCGTTGAAGCAATAGACTTGGTGTAGGAAGGCAAGTGATGAGATCCACGGGTGTGTGAGATTGTGTGTCTGCTGTCAGAAAAGAACGAACAAAACGAGGCACATGCAGTCACTGCCCATTATTTATATCCGTGCGACGAGACTGACGGTTCGTGGCCACGACGGGAGACATCCCTTCAGGAAAGCGTCCTTTCAGAGAAACATCCCCTCAGAGAAGCGGACGTCCAGATGACAGTGCCGAGAGGTCGGTCGAGAGGTCGAGAGGTCATACATTATCTCCGCACCACAAAGGACCGGGAGAACCCGACCAGTTCAGGGAATCAAAAGGAGGGTGAGAATTGAGTGTATGATACTGTATGTATACGAGTACTGAATGTACTCGTACAAGTGGAATCACGAAGTGCGGAGCCTGAGCCGGCAGATCGACAAGGGGAACCGGCCATACCGTGCGAACCTGCCTCGCTGGTGGGCGTACAACCATTTCCCCGCGGTTTCAATACCGTGCTCGTAATCGTACCGCTGCTCGGAACAAACCGCTTGACGCTGCCTCTTGCCTCTCCTTTTCGGGAACGCACACATGCATCACACCATGACCTGTACTCTACTCGCTCCTCGACTCGCCTCAATCCCGGAAAACATCATGATGAGCCTACCCACACCGACCACACCTTCAACATGCCGCCGCACGCCTCTCAGGCCAGGCGAGCGTTCCCGCCAATGCCCAAAACCCCCTCCACACCCGCACTCGTCGCCTTGAGCACACTCCCCACCACTGCAACCTCGCATCCCAGACTCCTCCCCTCATCCAACTTGATCGCCAACACCTTTGCTTCCTTCCCTTTCTCTCTCCTCTTCTTGCCTCCGCCGCCTCCGCCGGCGGCATCGACATCCTCGTTCTCCTCGGAGATCGGGATATGATCCCTCCTCACCGCCTCCCACACGGACTGCACAACCCCCTCGAACTTCGGGATTCGTGTCAACGCCCCGCAACTCGGATCGACATGGCCTCCGACAGGATCCGACCCGTCCGAGAGGAGGTACGACTCGTTGCCCGGAAGTAGCGTCATGTCGAGGGCGTAGCGTTTCTCGTCCAGGTCCCAAATGAGTCGATACCGGGTCACTGAGAGGATCGCCAGGGCCGGGAAGTCGGTCGTTGATGCGGCTCGAATACTCTCGATCGCTAACAACAGAGGTAGAGTGCTCCGCAGAAGCTGCCGAAGTCAGCAACGAATTCTCTTGACTACCGCGGCCGCACGGAATGACAGCATAACAAGCCGTAGCCGGGACAGGAGGAGAGATATCTCACACCGCGCACTCACCAGGATAAACTCCTTGCCAGCAGTCCCTTTCCTCCTCCCTGTACCAACCAGCTCGTTCAGCCGGTGGCTCAGTAGACCCGCCAACACCTCATGCGGACTCTCCTGCGTCTGCACCAGACTACCAGGAGTCATGCCAGGCGTCATTCCCGCAGGTGTGAGGCCCGACATGTGCGCCACCGGCGTCATCTGCGTGACAGGCGTGAGAACAACTCGCGGGGTGAGAGCCGCCGCGGGGCTGACTCCTGTGACCATCGCGGTATGGCTAGAAGCCGAGCCGGTTCGCGTGAATGTGACCAGGTACGAGTCCGAAGTCGGGGTGTAGGTTATCGAGGCGATGAAGCCGGGAGAGTAAGAGAAGGTCGCCGTGCGGAGATCGAAGGAAAGCATGCGGAGATCACTGAATTGATCCGACTTGTTCAGCCGGCTCACTGCGATATCATCAGCATGGGTCGCCTTGCATAAAGCCGTGTCTGAATGTTTGTCAGCGGCTTCGCGCACACCCACCTTCGCCTGCCACTACGATAACCTTGCTCAGCCTCTCCCACTGCTCCAAGAACGCCGGGACACATCTCGAGATATCCGTCGCCGAGAATTTGACCACCGAAGAAGCTTGGTCGAAGTCGATACCCTCGGCGCGTGCGGCAGTGGACTGCCTCGGTCCGGGCGCAGGAGCGGGCGAGGTGCCTGCCTCGGACACAGAAGGTCGATGTCGGAGTTGTACGACGGTGACGACCTGAGTATGGGTGTCAGCCGTAGCCTGCACTCCCTGTTTATGTGAAGATGCGCAGCCCTCGGCGCGACGACTCACATGGCATTTCCCCCCTTTCCACCAATCCTGGATCTGCATGTACACCCTCGGCATCGCCACATCCGCCGCCCTGGGATCCTTGAGGAGGTCAATGGTGTTGACCGCGAGAGTTGGCACCATGCCTGCCACAGCGGATCCGGATTTGGGGGCGCCAGGTCCCGATGCCGGCGGGTACTGGAGCGTGTACGGGATCGCGCGATCTTTGAGTTGCTGCTCGATGATGGTCTGGGAGACAAGTGCGCTGGTTCGGGCATCAGCACGGGCACGGGCACGGGCACGGGTACGACCGTTCGTGATACAAGGCTCAGGCATCAAGAGCACAGCACGTACTTGCAGAAGATGTACAGGTTGCGAAGATCACGGGAATCAACCTCGAACCTGATTGATTGATCAGCCACAATATCCGTCGTTAATAGCTCGTCGCCAGGCTCACCTCGATTCGAGGCCTTTCACCGCTTGAATTTGAGAAGCCTGACCCGCCTGATCCCGACTCTTCTCCCTCTTCGCTGAGTCGCTTCGCTCCTCCTCCACTCGCCTCCTCTTCGTAACCCTCTCTTTCCTCCTCTCCCGCATCTTGCCCAGATCCATCGGCGTCCGGTCGCCCACCACGAGCTTTGTCCCGATCCCACTCTCGGCTTGGACCCTCGCGAGCTTGAGCAGCTCGAAAGCGATACCCTGGGGATTGATCTTTGCCACAAAGTAATGCAGCGAAGAGGATGGCAGTGGGATGAAGATGCTGGTCGCCGGGTGGAGATCCGCTTTGGCCAGGTCTAAGGCGACATCAGCGAGGTCAATCAACAACTCGACATTGCGGCACAAAACCCACCCTGTGACCGAAGAGCAAGGCGCCTCGTAGGCTGCCAACCAAGTTGCCTCATCTGGCTCTCCAGGTTGTCCATGACGATCTAGTCTTGTCAGCACGAGCCAAATCCCCGTGGGTTATACACTCACAGCAATCATCAACCTCCCAACATCGTCCGCTATTCTCGTTCTTCCTTCATTGACGCTCGCCATGGTCATGCGCACCCTCATCCTCCTCTCCTCGCTTGCCGCTCCCTCTCTCGCACCTTCATCCTCGATCTCGATCAAGCCAGCGCGCGCTGAAACGCCGACCAGAAGGCTGACCGACTTGGTTCGGGACGGTAACGGCACCTGGAGCGTGACGGGACGTGCAGACGAGTCGGACTCGACAAGACTGGGTGGTGATGATGGGAAGATTGCGATTCGAGGGGATGCGAGCAGTGGCGCCGCCAGGCTGCGAGTGAGATGGGCTGCGTGAATCCGTGTGGAGGCGGCGATCATGTCTTCAATGCTGAGACGGTTCGGATCCTTCCACAAATCAGCTGGAACCAGGAATGCAGTTTGAAAGGTACTCACCAGACGCAGCGCAGTGGAGTCCATGATTTCACCAGCCTTCAGGCCGCCGCCGGCACCCGCCTCGCCAATCTCCCACTTGACGTTCAATCCCAACCTCAATTCCCTCTCGCTCGGCACCATCCCCACATCTCTGATCTCCGCCAGAAGACCCGTCTTCTGATCTGCCGGCGACGAATCCTCGCCTAATGTGATGCTCAAGACCCCGCCAACAAGGGGCGGACGAGGCGCCCCAAGTGCAGCTTGAGAAGGCTGGCGCTTGCCGACGGCCGCGGCAGATTGCTGAGGTGCTTGTTGTGGTCGTGTCCGACTGCGAGTTTCAGTTGTGGTTACACGCGATGAAAGGTACGGACGAATCACGCACATCCAGTACTTCAGTCGTAAAACCTTCTTCGTACGGTCGATTTCCACCATGAGCTGGCCTCGACGTCTCCCTCCAGCAAGAGCAAGAGCTTGCGAATACAGCACTTCAAGCTGATACGACAACGAGAGGTGTTCTGTGACTGTGAGCTTTGCCACGATGCCGCTGTAGGGAAGGGACTTACGAAGGAAGTTGTACAGCCGCACCAGAGGCCCATCGACTTTGAGCTGACCATGCTCCTCCGGCTCTGCCGTCCTCGCCCTGCTCGAGCTGGTCTCCGCTGGAGTCATAGCTACGCTGCCTCTTCGCGACCCCGCCACCGCTCTGCGCTCTACAAGCGCCGCGCCGCCTTTGGTCTCGTCCCCACGACCCTCCGGCACACTTCTGGGAGGAAGAATCTCGATGTTCGCGACATCAAGAATCTGCTGCCTCTCGTCTCCCTCGAATTTCTTGGTACTCGCTCCTCCGCTGCCTCCAGGATCATCGGTTCCCTTCTCCTTCGATTTCCAGCCCCATTCCACGCCCGTCAACCACCACCTGCCCTCATCGCCTTCCCCGAAACCAACCAGGCTGAGCTCCGCACGGAAGCCGTATGGCCCCGCACCGGAGACATAGGCTCTGCCGTCCTTGATCTCTCGAACGACAAGATCTGGGGGCAGATAGTCGACACATCGAAGTCGATAGAGGATGTGTGCGTTCAGCCGGCGTAGCGTATCGAGGATAGCAGCGTTGGTCAAAGGCGTGCGTGGCAAGAACGCCTCGGTCAGAGAAGTGGGAAGACGGGGATAGGTGCCGAGGTTGAGAAGGGACAGGGCGGTGAGCAGATCGGGATTCCGAAGCCTGTTATGATCAGCCGAATGCCGAGGCGATTGGGTTTTTAGCACACAAGACTCACCGCAAGCCTTCCACGACCTTGGCAGTGTGCTTGACGTGCATGATCGCCTCCTCATGCTGTCGATTTTGATGTTCCATAAATTGCTGGATCCGCTTCGTATCCGTCACTTTGCCCCGCACGACCGGCTTGCTGTCCTCGGAGTCCAGCGCTTTGGCCTTGCCTTTGCCCGCAATGGCATACGCGGCAGGCGACGTGTCATTCGATTCTCCGTTGGTCTGAGGGGTCGGGAAGGACGCGCCGTTGGCCCCGACATGCGAGGTGCTGACCTGAGTGGCTCCGGACGGACCAGCGGCGGAAGCGGGCGTGTCGACGGCGGCTTTCCAGCGGAGGATGGCGAGGTATTTGAGGACGTTCTGTCGGGTCGTCTTGGCGTAGTCGATGACGTGCCGGGGTTTCTGACGGGGATTCAATGGAGGGAGGCTGAGAAAGATCAGTGCCTGTACGGATGTCTTCGACGGGGACATGATCAGTCGCAAATGACCCGCGCGAGACCGCTCTCGTACCACATAGCTAGATTCCAAAACCACAACCAGGAGCCAGCTCCACTCCCAACGCGGATTATAAAAGAGAGGTCTCAGGCAGGCTTTCGTCAAGATCACGTTCTGCGATCGCGTCGCGTTGTGAGACTGCCGAGACCCCCACCTAATGACACCGCAAACCTCGACCATCTCCCTTCCCCTCGGACAACTCCGTGCCCGCTTCTCTCTCAAGTCTTCCTTCGCCATTCGTGCGGGAGGCAGGTCACGGAGGTCCCACCACTCACACTTCTGTCACCAGGTGCCTCATATCTCCATAGCCCTTCCTCACGACCCTATCGAGCATCTGCCCCAGGGGCACATTCTCCTCCTCGAAATACGGCGGCAGCTCATCCTCCAAATCCGCATCGCTCGGGATGGGGAAGGCGAACCACGGCTCGGGTCCGAGCTGGGGGTTCCGCTGGGCCGCTCGGGACGTTGATGCGTGAGGTGGGTGTCGCGCGGACGCGTTGCCTCCAACACCTGGACCTGGACCGCGACCGGTCGTTGGGGCATGTCCGGACAACCCCTCGACAGGAAGCGGAGGCGGAGGTGGAAGGACCGCCTGGCCCGCATCGGTAGGACGGGCGGTCATTTGTGAGAGGGATGGAGCTAGGGATGGGGGAGGAAAGTGAGGGACATGTTGATGGATGAAGAGAATGAAGAGAAGGGAGAGAGAGGAAGGGAGACGAGGAAAGTGTATGATGACACCCGCAAACTCACCGAGAGGAAGAACGGGCAAAAGATAGGCGGGCGACGAACTCGGGTCAAGGTTAGGCGCGAGAAGCCTACATGCCAAAATAGGCGCGCCGTTGACCCCACTCGGACTATCGGACATGACCACGCGGACCACCGGACTGAGATCAATCAATCCTCAGCCAATTCATCGCATTCATTCCTCTTGCTCTTCACATACACCTCCCCAGCAACTCGCACCACCCCTGGGCCATCGCTTCGACCATGACAGCACCCGAGCCACCCGTATCCACACCGCCAATACGCACGGCCGAGCTGCTCCGCGTGCTACAGCGCGCAAAGCAGCAGGATGACCTCGGGGTTAAGATCGCCAGTGCGATGGCGCTGATTCAGTCGGTGCTGGACGACCTCGGGTGAGTGGGCGGCCGCTGACCAGGACTTCGACTGGACTGCCAAGATGAATGGCTCTTACCGACCTGACGGGCGACGGGCTGCGAGGGGACTCATGCTGATTGCCGACAGCGAGTCTGCCGTGGCGATCTCCTTTAACGGTGGAAAGGATTGTACGTGCTTCCATTTAGCTGCTAGCTGCGCTTGTGTCGGTCTGATCTGACGCCCTGCTCGTATAGGTACCGTCCTCCTGCACCTCCTTGCGGCGGTACTGCTCGCTCGGCACAGTAACCTACCGGCAGATCTGGCTCCTTCGACAGCATCTGCGGCACCTGATGCCCCCTCAACCCCAGCCGGGAATGTGGTCAACGGTCACGCCGCTTCCGTCTCGTCGATACCACTCTCACCTCCCTCGCGACAATCTCATGATCCTATCGATCCGATAGAAGGTCCCACGACTGCTCCTCCGCCTCTTCCGTCCTCCACAAACCTCTCATCCTCCAACTTCCCTGGTCCATCGTCATCGAATTCCGCTCCCTTCGAAAACCCCACCTACTCCTCCACCTCTACTTCCGCCGCTCCTCCACACCCCTCTTCTGCGACACATCACCCCCCGCACACACCCCACCCATACCCACCCATCAAGTCCGTGTACATCACCGCGCCCAACCCCTTCCCCTCGCTCGACGCCTTCGTGCTCGCTTCGGCAGAACGGTATGGGATGGACCTCTGGCGATTTGGAGGCGGTATGAAGGCCGCGCTGGAGGAGTATCTGGGGTGTGGCGGAGGCAAGGGCGTCAAGGGGGTTTTGGTGGGCACAAGGAGGGGCGATCCGAATGGCGGTGAGTGCGGTTGCGATGACTTGGTATCGGTGCCGAGCAGATCGAGACCGCTATTTGCCAGTGGTGGCTCGTAGTCGTGACCGGTTGCGACGACTCGAAACTGCCCGTCGTTGCAAGCCCGGAAGGTGGGGCAGCGGCTTGAAGTAGCGGGTCGGGGAAAGTTCTCCAGTCTCCGGAGGGCGTGGTCCTCACGTCCAGCTGCGTGAAGTCGGGAGTTGGCGCAGAAACACCTGCTGGCCGTACACCTTGAACCGAACAAATGCACCCGACCTGACACTCTATTCCTCGAGCCGCTCTGAACCCCGCTGACTCCCCGCAGAAGTCCCCGAGCTCGCCCCTACAGACCCCTCCTGGCCATCTTTCCTACGTGTACACCCCATCCTCTCCTGGTCATACGCCGACATCTGGACGTTTCTCAGAGAACTGGACGTGGAGTGGTGTCATCTCTACGACGAGGGGTGAGTGGGGTTCCGGTCGGGTGTTCTCAGCGATGCCTTTCTCCCAATCGGTCGTTTGTCGTTTGGCCGTGGGCCGTTCCACGCCGGGGTATCCTCATGTCCAGCGACGCTGGGGTCGAGGTTGGATTTGGGTTTGGAGTTGGGATTGGGCTTGGGAGTGGGGAGTGGGAGGCAGAGCCAGGATGCGGTGGGCAGGGCATGAGGTGGAGGGTGCAAGGTGGAGGATGGAGGGTGCAACGCGTAGGATGTAAGGCGTAGCGTGCCGGATGTGGTGTGTGTGTGGCGTATCGTGCGGTGCCATGTGCAGTGTGACACCCACTGACACCCCCAGATACACCTCGCTAGGCTCAACAATCAACACCGTCCCAAATCCCCTCCTTCGAAACCCCTCTGCTCCGGGAGGTTGGGACCCGGCATGGAAGTGTGCGTGCGGTGTCTCCTCGGCTCGGCCCGGCTTGTCTCATCTCGTCTCCCCGTCTTTTCGTCCAGACCATCCGCGCTACCGCGACCTAATCGTCCCTACCTCGTGCTCCCTGCCTGCTCCATGCTCCGCCGCCTTGCTCGATGCGCTCCCACTCCTCGCTCGATGCACTCCCACTTCTTGCTCGTCGTCCGAATCCGCTGACTCGTCCGCCTCACAGTGTTGGACGAATCGCAAGAACGTGCAGGCAGGCTCGACTCGTCTTCATGAGGTGCCGGGAAACGCGGGTCAATGCGATGCCGCGCCCTCAATCATTGTCCAGTCTCCTTCCCACTCTTCATTTTCACTCTCCATCGTTACCTCCCTCCCTTGCCGTCCATCAAGACAAAAGCTCTCAGAGCGGATCAGGACTCCCGGTGGTCCAGCATTGTATCAACCCATAGCCCTAGAGAGATATCCTAGATTCGCATCACGTAGTCCACGATGACTCGTCATGACACGACACGTGCATTCGTATAACCCAAACCAACCCACCGAAATTGCCTTATAACCAAACCCCTACACCGTTCTATCCCGCTAAAAGAGCACTGAGAAGTCACCTGAAGCATGGGTGGGCACTAGGGAGGACCCCCAAGTCTACTCCGAGAACCAAGAACCAAGAACCAAGAACCAAGAATCATAGACCGAGAACCGGATGCGACGTGGTGTATGTATAGCCTCGGCATCGTCTCCTGTACGCCTTGCCTCGGCATCGTCGTCCAACACCCCTCGACTTCTCCCACCACCCGCCAGGTCCGAACCCCCCCTTGACCCCATTCGTCACCCAAAAAGACCATGCGTGTAACTTGTCGTGGCGTCTTGGTCATCCGATCCTACCGTTCTAGTCGAGGCGTCCGTTCCCCAATTCCATGGCGTTGTCGCATTCTCGCACCCGCGCGTATCCTCGATTCCTTGGCTTCCTGATCCTACGCTTCTTCGCTTCCTGGTCCCATGTCATTTCCCCTCTATTCACTGCACCCCTCGTCCGGCTCTCTCACATCCCCCCAATATCACCAAAACTCGCCCTCCTCTCTCCTTGCTCAACACTCAAGCTCGGTCGGTGCTCGTCCAGACTCTGCCTGCCTCTATCCCACGAGCCCTCGGCCACCTGGCCATTCTCCTTTCTGCTCCCTTCTAAACCAGTCGGGCTCTCGGGTGTCGTCCTCGCTCCCTGTTTCTGTCCGAGATACAACTCCCCCGTTCTCCTCGCCAATTCGTCTGGCCCTATTGCGGAATCACCTCCCTGCCTCGTTGAGACGGCGGGTACGGTGGAGCTCGCCATCCTCTCTTTGGCGTTGAGTGGACTTGCCGAGTTGACTGACCGCAATTGATTCCCGTGATTCCCGTTTCGAGGTGTTGGCGAATCGCTCACCACAGGAGGGAAATACTCCTGTCCGAATCCGTTTCCGTTTCCGCTTCCGCTTCCACCCGCCATCGCCTGGGTGATGCCGTGTGGAGCAGGAGCACCTCCGGGTGGACCTCCATACCCGTGTATCGGGTTGTTTGGGAATGCCTGCGTCGTGGGCGTCCCGAGTTGCGCGGACCCGCCTTGGGGGAATCGGTTCACCGGCGCACCCGGCGCGGCATTGAGGAACGGGTTGTTGTAGGTGTAAGCGGTCGGCGAGGTGACGGGTATCCCGGGCGAGAACGGGCCTGTCACTCCGGGAGAGAAGAAGTGCGGGTGCACCGGCGGCGTCTCGGGGAAGGCGTTGAAGACGAATCCGGGCATGCTGGGAGTCATCGGCGGTAGACCGCGGGTCTGGAGAGGAGACAGAGGGTTCATGCTGTCCATGGGAGCAAAGGGCGGCATGGCAATTGGGCCGGGGTGGGGCCCGTGACGGAACCCCGGAGCGGCGTGAGGACCGATGGGAGAATGTTGCTCGCTGTTGGCAGATATCGGGTATCGGACCGGTGTCACCTGTCCCACGGCCGTGTTGAGACCCCATGGCAGTCTCCCGCCGATGGGAGACGCCGTGCCCGAGCCCGTGGACACGGTGACCTCAGGCGAAGTACCGTTGACCGTCAGATTCCCACCAGTCCTGAGTGGCTGGGGTTGAGAGGGCGGCGAAGAAGGCTCGACATCGCTTGGAATCTCAGCCACACCCTGACCCGAGCCTTGGTGCGCTGTCCTCGATATATCGGCTTGGCTGTCTCTGCGGAGCAGATCGATGTGGCTGTCCCGTTCCAGGTAGACGCGTATTCGGCGCCCTCCAATGTCCTTCCTGCAGATCGTCAGCGTCACTGACGATTCCGTTTTCTAACACGGAACACTCACCCATTGAAAATCCCTACCGCCCTCGAGGCGTCTGCCTCGGTCGCAAAGAGCGCTGTGCCATACCCTCGGGGCTTGCGGTGGTCGTCCTGCGCGATACTGCGGTACATCAACGGGGAGCGCCAGAACACAACGAAGTACGCAAAAGACAAAGGTACCCACTCTGCGCGGATGATGAGACCTGCTGGTCGAAGCATATCTTTCAAATCCTGCCATTGCATCGTCAAGGGAAGCTGAAACGACGAGTCAGCTCAATGCGGTGGCTGAGGAGACAGCCTGCGTAGCGTCGAGCATAAGCCACGCGTTGTCCACTCACATTGGAAACAAAGACCACTCTGTCGTGGAGGTTGTTGGGTGGACCCAGGCCCATTCCCTGATTCGCCAGTCCCTCCATTGACGCAGGCAGAGGTGCGCCCGGTGCAACGGATGGCACCCCTGCACCTGCTCCATGTGGTGGAAGCGGCACCTCGGGCATCCCAGCCTGCTTAACACCGTACGCCTCGCCGGGGGAGATGACCGCCTTGATTCCCCCAAATGGTGGAAGGGGTAATGGTCCGAGACCACCCGGTGGCGGTGCTCTACTTGGTGGGAAAGCGATGTTGGACGTGGTCCCGATTTCGGCTGGACTTTTGGTTGGCGACGAGACGGTGCCGGACCGATGTGCCGAGCTGGATGTCGGTCGTGGGGCCGCGAGAGCCGGCGAGGCTGACCGGGGGTGAGGGACACCAAGGTCGGGGGATACCGAGTGGGCGAATGGAGTGAGAGAATCTCGTCGAATCCCATGCGCCATGCCGGATGTTACGGGGAGGGGCGGCGCGGGTCCGGCGGTCAGTGACCCGGCCAGAGGAGAGGCACCGATAGGTGGCGGTGGGATAGCGAGGCCGCCGGTATTTTGCCCCGCAAGCGGAAGGGGAAGTCCAGCTGTCCCGTAGAGAGATTGTGGGGAATGCGAGGCCTGGCCCGGCGATGCTCCGAGCGGAACAGGGGTGTGTCCATGGGGAGACACTCCCAGCGGTCCTCCAGGGCCTCCAGGGAGATGTCCCAGCATGGGCTGCGAGGGGGGTGGTCCTCCGGCATGGTGGAAGTTCGCACCGGGGGGTGGGCGAGGTCCGAGCTGGGCGGGATGCCACGGCTGACCAGGAGGGGGGCCAGGGGGGGCCAGGTGGCCCTGGAGAGGGAAAGGTGGATGAGAGCCGCCGGGCAGGTTGTGGAAACCGTACAAAGGAGGTCGGGGGGCGTTGTGGTGAGGGAGGGTGTGCGGCTGAGGCTCGTACTCTGGCGGCATTCGATCGGGGCGTACTTCAAGAGTGCGCGTTTGCCAGATGTACCCGTTGAAGCGGTCTGTTCAGGCTCAGCGGGACATCACCGAGCAGCCACCAGGAGTGCGAGAGCGTTCAACAGAAGCGCACTCACCTATCGCCCTCGCGGCGTCTTCCCTGCTGCCCATGAGGACCGTCCCATACCCCCTACTCCGATTATCTGGTCCCAGGCTTACGTCCGCCCTCAACACCGTTCCCGCCTTGCGAAACAAATCCTTGAGATCTTGCCACCGGACACGGTAGGGGAGCTGCAAGGCATCAGCGGGTGCAACACACCGCCAACAAGGCTGGGACTTACATTCCCAACGAAAAGGTTGACTCGACCGTCCGCGCCGACAGCTGAAGGAAGGAGGTTGGTCATCAAGGGTGTGATGGACCGGTTGACCGCTAGAAGGGTGAGGGTGAGCAGGGGTCGCAAAATCGGGCCTCTCCGGAGTGGGGCACATGGTGGGCGATGATGGGCAGGGGTGTGGGATACACAGAGGATGCGAGAGTAGGATGGTGGGTGGAGGAGAGCTCCGGATCGACTCACAATCCGAAAAGTCGGGTTGGGGTGGTGCGGGCGGCGCATTGGCGATGGCTGCGGCGATGACAGCGTCGATCTCGGCCGAGGTGGGTGGCCTCGAGGGTGAGTATGATCTTCTAAATGACGCGGCGTCGAGCTGTCGCGAGATGAGCCAGGCCCAAAGATCTCTTCGGTCCATCGCAGCGCGATTTTCCCACCCATGAGCCAGGGCCTTAATGGCGAGGCGAGCGGGTGGAATAGTATGGATTGAGGAACATGGAGAAGGTGAAATCGGACGAGGATTTTATGTATCGGGTGAATACGAACGGTGAGAGTAGGAATGACGGAAGGAAGATACCAGAACGAGAGTGTGAAAGTGAGTGGGAATGGGATGTGTTGGAGGTGGAGTCGGGACTTGATAGTTGGGGGATGGTTCAACCGTGACGAGGGGAGGGTTGGACAGGGCCAACGCAAGCGAAAGCAAAAGCAAAAGGCAAAGGGAGAGGAAGTGAAGGGGTGAAGGTTGGGGGTGAAGGTTGGGGATCGACGTACGGCTGGCGTCTGATCCATCTCCGAGTCGAGCACATTGGTCATCGCCTGTACACCTTCCACACCATCCGATGGCGACGAGTCTACGCCGAGCAAGGGCGGCGCGCCCGCGGTGGGTAATGGTTCCCGGTCCATTATGCTCCAAGTGAAGGCTGTACGCGGGAACGGGACTTTCGGGTCGGTCAGCGGGGTCGTCCACCTCGTTCTGCTGGGGTCCATGGTGGGAATGGACGTTGAGCGTTGGAGGGTGGAGGGTGAATGGAGTTAGAGCATGAGAGAGGTATGTGGTATGTGGTATGTGGTTTGTGGTATGTGCTGCTGCGCTCGAGGCGATGAGAGATGTGGAGATGAGATGGGACGGACGGTTGCAAGCAACTCTACGCACCCAGTGCTTTCGTTCCTGATCACCTGCTCCTACTCCTGCACCTGATCCTGATCCTGCACCTGATCTGACACTGCTTGCACGAGCGACTGACACCGACTAAACGAAACGAGCCAGACGAAACCTTTTGCCCTTTTGCCCGTCACGCCGTGTCGTGTCGTATCCCAAGCAAACGACCGCTCCGACCCGATGCAACAGTACCAGCACACCAGTCGAGAAATTGTTGTGCGCCCAAAATACGAAGAGCTGCGGTGCGACGCGACGTGACGAGGTGAGCTGAGATGCGATGCAATGCGACTGGATAGGCGATGACGAAACCGATTCCCCTTTGAAGCCGAGACCGAGCCAGGGGAGAGTTACTGTAGACAGCGGGGCAGATGGAGGTGGTGATGGTGATGTTCTTGGTCCGATCCGAAGCACGAAGAGCCGCAATCCCGATGAAATACGAGCACAAGAGTACCGAGATGAACCCCAAGATGCGAGAGACAAGGACAGAGAGACGAAGGACGCCTGGGTGAAGGCTGTAAGTAAACCGGTGGATTGACCCGGCGGCGCGGGCGGGGAAACGTGGCACAATGACGCTAAACTTGGGCGTAAACGAGTGTGGCGGCGAGTGGGTGTGGCGGAGGACATCGTGTGGCGGCGGGCTTCCCTGTCAGTGGCTTGCGGGGAGGCAGGGGAGGAGGGGAGGCAGGGGATGAGGGGAGGCAGGGGATGAGGGGAGGCAGGGGAACAGGAGCGATCGCTGCTACGCAGTCGAGCGGCATCATCACCACCCACCTCGAGTAGAGCACTGTCGGGTACACAAGCGCGAAGCAGGCATGCTCTCCCATCCTTTGTCAGATAGTTGGGGCTTAGGGGATCGTGAAAGGATTCCAGAGCTCAAGTATACATATGTAGTCGCCTTCGTCCTGCTCGTCCCCGCGTCTGGGCTTGACCATACTGTATGAGAACATACATCGACGAATGCCCGAATGCGCGAGCGAGCAGTCGACCTTTGTTGGTGTGTCTCACGACGGCCAGACTGAAAGGTGGGATACGCGGAGTTTGAAAAGCGCTCTGCACGCGTACGGTATGAACACGTATAAAGTCGAGCCCCCCCCACCCCCACCCACTTCTTGGATCATGCATGGCGAGACTGCACAAACTCTTCCATCACTGATCACTAACACTCACGCACCTCGCAAAGTCGCCACACACCGTATTTAGGTAAGAAAACCAACGACATGTCGGACGACCAATCCCAGGCGACGTGGCTTTTGCTCGATCTGGGCGCCACCGAGGTTGACGTTGGGTCGGGCGGCGAACTCGACTCGAGCTTCCCAGCACTGCAGAAGAGGTTGACGATGGAGAGCGTCAATGGGGAGGATGACCTCGTCAACGTTTCATACAAGGACGACGAGAAGACCACCAGCAACTCCGGTACCAGCGGGACCAGCGCAAGCAGTGGTATTCGTCTTCGGCCGTTCATTCTGACTGGCACTGCGTCCACCCCGAACGGACTGATCACGAGCTACCGACCAGTGATCAACATCGCGTCCTCTGACGTTGTCGGTACTCTCCAGGAGCTCGCTGATCAGGTGACTTACAGTCTCTCACAGCTCATTTGCGGCCCTGTTCCGAAGACCGGACCGAGCGGGGTGGCTTTTCGTAATGCGCTCGCAAGCCAGGCAGGGACATTCCATGTGGAGCACGCCAGGACTTGGACCGACCTCATCAAAGAAGCGACTTCGAGGTCCACGTCAGATGGTCGGACAGCTATTACCGCCCTGAGACCGGGGGAGATCACGGTCGATCCGACGGAGTTCCTCACGAACAATGGGATTCCCACGGACGTGAGTCTACATATCGTCTCCACCCACCCTCCACCCATCCACTCCATGTCTTGTCCACCGATCCTCAACGTTGGTGGAGCTCCGGCACACATGCCTGTCCACTGCCAATTAGTACCGTATGAATCGCTGTGTCTCCTGCTGACGTCGTCCTAGCACGTGAGCGAGTACTACGCCCTCATGCCCAGGGCCGCTCCAGCCCCGAATTACCCGGGAAGCCTCATTCTCGTCGCAGACTGGACGAAGTACAACCTCGGCGCCACTCCGTCCGTCTGAGTAGCTCCAGCCCCGTACATACTGTACAATACAGACGGTACCGTATGCAGTGGCTTGTCGTGTGGTAGCGGTACGGTGCATGGCTGCATAGAGCTATGAGCGGTTTTGGGGGCGTAATATAACCATGTTCCCAGATGGCCAGCTCCTACCAGATAAGATGTGTTGACGAAGCGCGCCGCAGGTGTGTCACATGATAGGTACGGTGCTCTTGCAGTACTCGTGCTCGTGCAGTACTCGCACAGGACGTAAGCGTGCAGTCCAGAGAGAACCGACAGTTCAAATAGGGTGATATGTACATAGGGTGCAGGCTGTGTCCTTCCTCACTCACGAGTGCAGGACGAGTGCGAGCCAGCTCGCAACCTTGACTGACAGACGCATGCTGCATCGCTGTACGAGAACCCCCGGTACCGTCGCGTGATACGCACACTCCGCATGACCCCTCCATGCGAGGTCGCAGAGGAGGAACCTTTGTCTGCCTTCCCCGCAAAGGGCTGCCCGAAAGGTGTGACCGGAAGTAATCATGGAGCGCACCCTGGTCGCACAGAAGCTATAAGCTCGCCCCCATGTGTGTTCCTTCTTTCTTGTTGGCGTGCAAATCATCAACCTTCATTCTCTCTCATCCAGTATCCGTGTACTCGTGATCGGACAGTTCGCACGCAGGTCGCATCCTGATCTTTTCGCCTCGCCCGATATAGTCAGTCAGACATGGAGGACGACGAGAGATGGACTGTAGTGGACGACAGCTTCACCGAGGACGACCACGCAACTACATGCAGTGGCGACCTCGCGTCGAGGGTGTCGGTGTTGCGAGAGGCGTTGACAGCGCGGCATGTCGAAGGGGAGGATGATATCATCTACGTGTCGTACGAGACTGACGAGGACGAGGACGAGGGCACCACACTTGGCTGTGACAGCACTGACGCCACCGACCCCACTGGGCTTGAGCTTCGTCTTCGCCCTTTCATCCAGGAATTGACCTCCACCTCCTCCGACGAGGACGATCCGGTCACAACCTTCCGACCGGTGGTGAACATTGCTGCCTCTGATGTCCGGGGCCATCCCCAAGAGCTTCACGACCAAATGACTGATCGACTTAAAGGTCTCCTCAGTCACCCATCGAACCAAGATCCAAGCATCGTCAGCTTCCTCGAATCACTCGACACCCCCACCAAGCCCTTCAGTACCCAAGATGCACAGACCTGGCGGGAGCTCGTCAGGGCGGCCACCGCGGACGGTCGCATCGCCGCTCTGAGACCCGGTACGATATCTGTTGATCCTACCCAGTGCACTGAGTACGACGGGGTCCCAGAGGATGTGAGTCCATGTTCTTCACTCTTTGCCTGCACCGCCGAGTACTTGTACACCGTGCCGTGCGCCAGCACACAGGCCCATACAGTATCGGTACGAGAATGAGCACGAGTGCTGTACATCACCCGTACAGTACCGTACAGTTCGTTTTGTCCCCCCTGCCCCCCCCCCCCCCCCCCCCCCCCCCCCCGGCTGACTTCTGCATAGCACGTGATGGATTACTACGAAGTCGCCCTGAGTAGGGTGAAGCCAGAGGTCTCAGTTCAGACCACCGTGTGCATGTTCAAGTGACACCCCGCAGCGTGAGTAACGTACGAGTCTTGTAGCTGACTGTAGCCTCAGCTCGTACGGGATGCAGTACCGTATTGTCTTGCGCTGCACCTCGGTTCCACTGACTTCCGATCCACGTACGAGTGCAGTACTCGTACTGTATGTACGAGCGGCGTTGATAGCATGCGGAACTCGTACAGTAACTCGTACATATACTGGTACTCGTATGTGCTTCACACACCTCCTCCTGTAGGATGCGACTGTATCACTCGATAACTCCACGCCGACTGGCTCCATTGGCAAATGCATATCATATCCCTCACTACGCATGAATCGGAATACGAGTTCAACTCTAGAACAAACCCAGCAGATCCTCCTCTGGTTTCTTCTGTGCGCCTGCTCCCGCTCCGCCCCCGGGTGGAATCGTCGGTGCCGACGGCATCGACATGGGACTCCCACTCCCGCCACTCGTGGGACTCATCAGATCCATTCCCATCCCGCCCATCCCTCCGCCTCCGGTGGTATTCATCGCCATGGGAGCACCCGGAGTTTGGGCCGGCACATTCATGCTCGCGGTGGAAAAGAGGTCCATGAGTTCGTCGAGAGGGTTGGAGGCTTTCGCTGCCGATGCAATCGCCTTGGAGGAGATGACCCCGGCATCAGAGACTCTTCGGTCATCACCCATTCCGAGACCCTGGGTGGGGACATCATCGTCCGCGTCAAAGTCGAGGAGGTTCTCGGCTTGCTGACCCGCCACAACCGTCTGCAGGGCTTTCTCCCTCGACACCTCCTCTTCAGTTCTACACACCATCAGCACGTGGTCGATACGACAGAATCACGACTGATCGTTCTTGCGGACCGCCGTGACTCACTCCACGGTACGCTTGGCCATCTCCTCAGCACCCAACCGACCTTTGCCAATGAACGTCGCAGCGGGCTTGTGATACACGCTCGCCAGGGACGAGATCTCGCCCAGCAGCTCCTCGAGGATGGCAGGGGCCACAGTCGTCTGCGGCAGACTAATCGGAGGTCGCACAGACAGCACCACGGCCTGAGGAGGACAACGTTAGGACCGCGGCACATACTCTGAATACGAGACAGGGAGGGGGGGCGGCGAGTGGGGACGTGCGGTCCCGTGGAGTCGCTCGCTTACCTTTGCCGCCGCTGGATCAGAAGACAGTAATCGCCAGTAG
Organism: Saitozyma sp. JCM 24511; assembly: GCA_001600855.1. Lineage (NCBI taxonomy): Eukaryota > Fungi > Basidiomycota > Tremellomycetes > Tremellales > Trimorphomycetaceae > Saitozyma > Saitozyma sp. JCM 24511. The sequence goes on along the minus strand of BCLC01000004.1, from coordinate 680,398 downwards.
ATATACGCTCGATCCCGCACGTCCGCATTGTCGCAATCCTTCGTCGCCGCCTGGAGGACTCGCTGCACGATCGCCTGCGACTCGTCTGGCTTCTTGAGGAACAGCTTGACGATCGCCGTGAGAGTCTGCAACTGAACCTGTCGTGGAGTTAGCACAAGAGTATACGCTTGATCCGCCACAATCTCCTGTTTCCTTGCCAACAGGTGAGACAAAGCGAGAATCAATGGCGTAGATACGGTCGGCCGTAGCAAAACCGACTCACGGGGTAGCTCTCCTCCTTGAACGCCTCGAGGAAGGTGCCCAGGAGCTCATCGGCATTCTCGATCTTCTCGGCATACTCTCCGATGATCCAGATGAGGGACGCCTTTGCCTCTGGCTCGTCCAGCTCGTCGAGGTTGGCGCACAGCGTCGGGATGATGCCCTCGTAGCTGTGAGGGTATCTCCGGAAGATGTCCTGGGCGTGGGTATCAATATACGACCCATAATTCGCCTCAGTGAGCGCAATACGAGATTCCTCTCCCCTGCCACTGGAGTAGGTCCACTCACCTTGAGAACGATCACCGCCTCCTGGACCACGTAGCTCACGCGAGTCTCGATCAGATCCATCAACACGCCCACACACCGCTCCGCCGCTGTGTCAATCTTGATCGCGACCTGCCCGACCGCTCTCACGGCCTTGCGCACAAAGTCCACGTCGACCTCGGACGCATACCTGATGGGAAGGGGAGAGGTCAGCAAGGACCTCGTGATCAGGAGACCACTTCTGTTCGTTCACAAAGGCAACGGCACGATCAAATGAGTTTATGGCGGCGGAGCCTTGGTGTTGCTCTCCTGGACTCACTCCTTGAGCTCTCCCAGGAGCGTATCCACATTCTTCTCACTCGCCAGCCGCACCATGATCTCCAGCTTTTCCACCTTGACATAAGGCGGGTCGTTGTACTTGCAGAAGAACACGCGCATCTCGTTGGCGAGGATATCGGGCCGTTTCTGGAGCAGGAGGTTGATGTTCCGGAGGGCGACCCATTGCACCTCTGGCGGCGAGGATATGAGGGTGACTAGAGGATCAGCCGGGGTTACGGGTGGGTCGGTGAGGAAGTTCAATCAAGTGGACTCACCCAGAGGCGGGGCCATCTTCCTGGTGAGGGATTTGAGGAGATCTTCTCGGTGCACATGCTTTATGTGAATCATGATGACCTGCGGCATAAGCATAAGCACAAGCAACGGGTAGCTTCCTGTGTCCACCAATTCACTCTCCAAGTGAATTCTTCCCAACAAACGCGCCGATCCTGAAAGAGGCCATCTGCACCCGTCGGGCCACCCGCATAGAGGCACTCCACCCGCTGGGCCACCCGCATGCTCGCAAGCCCTGCCCCTGCTCAATCGTTCCCACTCAACTCACCTTGACCGCCCCCAGCACCACCGCCGCATTGTTGTGTTGAAACTGTGGCATCACCCTCTCGCAGATATGTTCGCTCTCCTCACTATCGCTCGCCTTGTACCTGGCGAGCGTCGATAGGATGGCGATGCGCCCCCACTCCGAGCACTCGTTGAGCGCCACGAGGAGCTTGGCGAGCGTCTGCTGGTCGATGATGAAGAGCTGTGAATCGGGTCGAGCGGAAGAAGGAGGTGACGCAGAGGGCTCATCGTTCTCGCCGTCGACATTGGCCGATCCGGACCCGTTGGCGGCCTCGGAGAGGGATTGGGCTGCCTCGTGGATATCTGCGAGGGCTGTGACTGCGTTGGCGACGACCTGACACGGGCGTGAGCGAGTTCAGATTTGCCACAAGCCAAAACAGATGCCGATCCCGACACCGATTCGAGATTCGGGGCTCGGGACTTGAACCACCCTGAAGCGGTGATGTGTTGGTGACGTGACCCCGTGAATCGTAGAATCGCGCGGCATCTCAAGCGCAAAGGCGACAGGAAGCAAGGCGGGAACGAGAAATCAGGTTCGCGCCGTGGCGCAGTGTTTTCACGACAGTATCTCTCGCGCCATATCTCTCGTGCCGTACCCTACTCACCATCGGATTCCCATCGCCAATCAAGTCCCTCAGCGTCTCGATGAACCCATACTCGATACACAGCTCCGGCTTGAGGTCAAACACCTTTGCCACACACAGCGCCGCCGTCTTGCGGACGTAGGGGTTCTCGTCCCGCAGACAGCGCGAGAGGGGGGAGGCGAGGTAGTCGAGGATCTTCTCGGCGCGGAGGACGGACATGGTGCGGATCGCTAGGGCTCGGACGAGGGGGTTGGGGTCGGCGGTGTCCTGCGGCGCGGAGCGGAGCGGCGGGGTGCGATGTGTGCGATGTGTGCGATGTGTGCGGTGCCGAGGAATGCAGGGTCATCGGGGATTGGGGATCGGGATAGGGGAAGGGGTATGGCGTGAAGAGGTGCGAGAACACCCGAGGTCAGCTAATGTTACTTTGACGTATCTGTGATGCCCGCATGATAAAGACGGGGGTACCACCCCTTCCCCTTCCCTCGCTTCTCGCTCCCCGCTCACCTTGACAAACGTGTTCACGGCGAGGATGACGAGCTCCGGCTGGGTCTTCGCGTAGTTCATGAGGTACAGGTAGACGAGCTTCTTCTGCTCGAGGTCGTCGGTTTGCTGCGGCGTGTCAGCGGGGTGGGTTTCGCAGCGGGGCGGATTTCACAGAGGGGCATCAGAGGCCAGGCTTTCGGTAATTGGGAGGGCTCTGAGGGCAGTGAGATGTTGGTGGGCGTGTTTGAGTGGGGCGTCACGATGCCTTGAGAGGCGTTGTTGGGCGGAGAGAGGTATGTCCCGTGCAACAGTTGTCCAGCCGTCCAGCAGGTATCGCCCTACCCCTCCGTCCGCTGTCTACGACAGGGGGCCTGCTGGTCTTGATCGGCAGGCCCCCATCTTCCCCATCATCTCGCACGCAACCTCCCGGCAACAGCATCTCTTCCGCTTCCCCTCTCCAGCCGCCATCTCTCGGCCCCATCTCTCCCACTTCTCCACAGCCCAGCCGCATACACCAAATTCCACCACTCCAGCCTTCACCCCCCGCTGCCGCGGCCAAACACCACGCCCTGCTCGTCGCGCTCACCATGTTCTTCACGACATCCGGGAACAGGCCCGAGCAGTCCTTCCCAATCGTGTGATTCGCGATGACCCGCTTGATGGCGTCGGCGCGCTTGTCCCGATACTCCGAGTTGAGCTGCTGGCGGAGCTCCCAGTTCTCCCCTATGCGGGTTAGTCGGATCATCCCTCGTCCCACTTCCACATCACTGCGGAGATCGAAGATTGACATCAGAGTCGTAAGGAGCCGGGAAGGATCGTGGTCTCGAGCAGCAGCAGGGGAAGGGGTGGAGTCGCTCAAGCAGGTTCGGCAAGGGGATGCGGGTCGTGCGGGTCGTGCGGGTCGATGGCGTTGGCACAGCCGTACAAGCTGCGCCGCGCGCTTGACTCACCTTTACGGGGTGGGGCCACGGCCATGTTGCGCAATCAAGCCGAGTCGAGCGGTTGCGGAGATGAGTGAGCGGTTGAAGACGAGCGGAAGTGAGCTGTGGAGGGGTAGCAAGCTCTGTAAGGCGACGGGTGGACGAGGAATCTAGTAGGGACAGTGAGGCGGGCGACATCGCGAGAGTGAGAGGTTGTAGGTATTGCTGGCGAGAGTCGCCGTGGCCGACGCGGGCGCGCCTGTTGCATTTGATCCCGTCGAGCTCAATTTACAGTAGCAAGCAAGCGTCTTCTTCGGCAGTACTTTGTGTCGTACATGGTCATGTCATGCATCGAGAGTCCAGGAGTCACCTTCTCCGCCCAGTTGCATCGGACCCTCTCCCCTCTTGCCTCTCTGCCCCGTCTACACACCTCTACAGCGTCACTCCGCCTTTGGCTTCTTGAGCAACACGGCATCCTCGTCCATCTCATCCTCCGTCGTGCTCCCCGCACTGACCGAGCTCCCAAGTTGTCCTCCACTACCCGTCTCACCGACGTTGCGAGAACCAACACCGGAACTACCGTCCGAGCTGTTTCCCTCCCGATTGCGGAGCTGTCGCTCGCCAGTCGTGGGGTCCTGCGGCGGAGCGGAGATGCTCGCCTTGTGGTCTTCGACTGTGGGGGGTGAATCTCGCAGCTGCGAGGGGCCGGGGGTGGAGATGGAGATGAGGGTTTGGAGCATTAGTTCCTGTGTTGATTCGGCGAGGGAATGGACGTCGTCGGCAGTGAGTCCCGCGGTGGGGATTGGCGGAAGCACTGCGAAAGAGTCAGTTCAGCTCCATGACTCGGATTCGGTTACGCGTAGGCATCGGGCAGCAATCCTACGGTCCCATGCGAATCACCTTTGATCCTCAGACGGCCACGCTCCATGCGAGTCCGCCCGTCGAAGAGCCGGTGATAGTTCTCGCACACGACAGGAACAATGGGCACCTGCGCCTGCACCGCGAGGTGGAACGCGCCCTTCTTGAATGGCAGGAGCTTCGGTTCGGCCGAGGACGACCTGGTGCCTTCGGGGAAGATCCACAGGGAGAGCTGAGGGCGAAGGCGTCAGCCGTATGGATCGTCAAGGGGCAGCAGAACTACTGGCTGCCAATGACGCCGTCGCGACTCACTCCTTTTTTCTTCATGTCGTCGCCGGCCTTCTCGAGCGCCGCGACGGCGTTCTTGCGGTTCTTCCGGTCGACCATGACCGCGCCAGAGAGGGTGACTGGGGAAGTGAGTGTCAGCAGTCTGTCTGAGCAGCCCGTTCTGGGTGCCAGACAAATGAACGCCCGGACTCACGGTACTGGCCGAGCAGGGGACTCCACTGCAATTCGCGCTTCGCCATGATCGCTGCTCGCTTGGGGAAGATTCGCCCGAGATACAGGATGTCCAGGAAACTGCATATCATCAGCGCACGGCGAGAGAATGGCTAGCAGTACAGCTAAGCCCGGCGCACGCGCACTGACCTCTGATGATTCCCGAGAAGCACAGCACTCTGCCCCTTGCCTTCCCGAGCAGTAGCCAGGCTCGAGAGATGTTCCATCCCCTCGACGTCGAGCCGGATGCCGACGAGCGGGGAGCAGACATGGTAGAACGACCGGGCGACGTAGTAGTTGATGTTGAACCGCTGCGGGGGTGTAGCGGGTTGTCGGGAGTGGGCCGAGCGGGTGAGCGAGCGGGCGGGCGGGCGAACGATTGTGTGAGACGAATGACAGGTATGGTAGGGAAGGAGAAGGGAGCATTGGTTACGGGCAGTGACATACACGAGGTGGAGGAGCAGACGTCAGCGACGAAGCGTATGGCATCAGAGGAGCCGCGGTATCCCTCTTTGCCTCCTTGTCCAACACCAAGCCAGCCCATCTGCACAGCATGTATCTTGGGTCACCGACGCCTTCCATTCCTACTACTGCGTTGCCACCCATCCCAACCGAACCGAAGCGTGCACTCACCTGCCCCGCCAGCGTCGCCAGCAAGCTGACCACCACGCCCCAGACGCTCATCGCTCCCAGCGTGGACACATACAGCGTGAAGTGGAAGATGAACCGGGCCCTCTGATACTTCCTCCCCAGCAGCCCGAGGGTGGAGAGGGCGAGGGTGGAGGCGAGGGCGAGGGGTTTGAGCACCCAGCCGAGCATGGCGGCGGCGGGGAGACGGGGAGGCGGGGTGCTGAGTTGGTTAGGATAACGGGTGGGGGTGTAGGGGTGCTAGCGGGCAGCCGAGGTGGGTGTATGCATGGGATGGGTGTTGAATGAGAGGAAGATGTGAGAGAGAGAGAGAGAGAGATATGTTGAAACGTGACGAGGCGACTTCGACTTCTTGGGGATGAGCCATTGAGCCGAGCCGGTCAGCCCGGTGAAGGTTACGATTAATCCCACGTCACATGTCAGCCCCAGGCACGGGCCACCGGACCGTATCATGACGTCGCGCGACGCCCCAATGCCTCACAACCAACTGTTATCTCTCACGGCTCAGTTCATCTATTCGTACACCTCGACGTGCACTCGACAACATGGTAAGGACGCGAGCATGGCAGAGCTGGAGAACACCGCTCACGTCGTAGTCCCGCACAGTCGACATCCCGCTCGACGTCAAGGACGCGCTCAAGAAGTTCCGCTTCGGCAACAACAAGGGCACCGCGGGGATCTCGGGTGGGTAGTGGCCAGTCAGCATTCCCCTGCGCATATACGCGGGGTGCCTCGCGCGGGACGGACCTTCGCCTCACCGCCATGGCCCTTGCGTTGCCTCCCGTGCTGGGTACTGCGGACTGAGTGGAGCTTTGTGCGCACCGGCTGACTCGCCTAGTCAAAATCGTCAAAGCCAGCCTATCAATGGCCGTCGACGAGGAGTTCAAGGACATGAGCATCGACGAGATCGCCGAGGGTGGGTCTGGCTACGACATCTCCTCTTGAGTATCCGTAGCCGCTGCGGATGGCGGGATGGCGGGATGGTGCTGAGTCTGCAGAACTACCTGAGAGCTCGCCGCGATACGTGCTCATCTCCCACGAACTGGTGAGCGAGAGCTACCCTCGTCCTTGCGTTCTTGCATACACTCGTCCTTGCCTTCTTGCACACACTCGCCCTTGTCTTCTTGCCTTGTGATCCAGATCCGGATCCGGACCCGGACCCGTACTTACCCAGACAGAAACACAAAGACGGGCGGATATCATACCCACTAATCCTGATCAACTGGTGCGTAACTCGACACTCGCGCGCTCGTGCACTCGCGCCCTCACTCTGGCTCTCGTTTTATCCGCGACGTATGCTGAACACCACGCCCAGGGCTCCCAGCGGATCACCAACCGACCTGATGACTCTCCACGCGTCCAGTCTGTCGTACTTCCAACAAACAGCCGAGGTCGCAAAGGTGAGCGAGAGCGACACCCTTCTTCGCAGTGGTCTGCGCAGTCCCCTCCAGAGTCCATCCCTGCGTCCATGATTCGCAACATACGAGTTGCCGCGTTCATGACATGGTTCTGCAGTCTGGTGCTACTGCGGATTGCGGATTGTGGGTTGGGGGCTGAGTCGTCGCTGACACCGCGCAGGTCCTCGAGGTGAGGGACGGCGCAGAAGGGTTGACGACGGAGACGGTGGAAGAGAGGTTGTTGGCGTGAGAGCGGCTCCGTGGCACGTCTCCGGACCTCGGGGGAGGAGGTGGTTCACCGCTTTACCGCTTCTCGCATGTCATCATGCGCCATGAATCGATTCCTTGTGGCGCAGAACGAGTCGCGGCGAGCTGTGGGGTGCTGCTGGGTGATGCGCTGGGCTAGGGCATGTGTTGCAAGTCTGTACAAGCATACAAATATGCGTCCATGTGTAGACCTGAGAGATAACTGGGGAGTTTGAATTCAACCGCAAAAAGCTGGGTTATTTGCAACAACTCCCACCCAGGTCCAAGCACCGAGCATGCATGTCTTTGTCACTTCCATGCAAGGTCTCAAACCCAAACCTATCCAGTGCTAGTACAACGATTTTCCAATTCTCAGTCTCAAATAAATGCAGCCGCAGCCGGCGAGGTCTCCTCGACCTCGTCTTGATAATTGACGACCACCCCAAGGTCACGCCCCACGCCCACGCCCGCCTCACGCCCCGCTCACGCCGCCGCCGCCGCCTTGCGCTTCTTCCCCGCCTGACCCTTACTCATGGGCGTAGGCGACGTCTCCTCCCTCCCAAACTCGTCTCGGAGACCCAAACCGCCCAAGCCGTCCCCCGACTGGCCGGGCGGCTTCTTGTCAAATGCGCCGGTCTTGCGCAACCACCTGATCACGGCGTCAGCAGGAGTCCACGAGCAAGATGCAGAGGCAGATGCAAATGCGGCGCCAGAAGCTGGTGCGGGAAATCATGTGAAATTATCACAGGGACCGCGTCTTTGACGATGGGATGTGACTGCGATTGGTGATTGTGGCTGTGATGGGCAACCGCCGCTTCGCTCACCTCTGTCGGACTTGATGGTAACTCCGCGTAGGGACGCCTTTACTGACCAGGTCCCACTTCTCTCCATGAATCGCGACAGCTCTAGCCAGAAGCTCATCCTGAAAAGCATCAGTACGATTCACCGACTCCACCACGATTCTATCACTCTGCCCACTCCGACGTCTGAGTAGCGCCTCGATCGCTCTCGGCCCTTACTCGCTCTCGCCCCCCGGACGCTGCCGCTCACCTCTTCAACCGTCCATTTGAGGTACGGCGACCTGATCCTCCTGGCTGGCATGCTGCTCGTGAGATGCACATACTTGCCGAGTCCCGGAACCGTCCCTCCCGTGGGGGAGGCGAAAGCTCCGGGAGGGGCTTCGTGCGCGAGTGATTCCGATCTCGCGACAGATGGAGGTGATCGCGCGAACCCGCCTGGGCCTGGGGTGGTGCCTTCGTAGGGTGTCTCGGGGTACGACGAATATCCTCGCGCGGGGGTGACGACTTCGGAAATGGATTGTTGGCGGGGTCGGGATTTGGGGGTGATGGCGACAGTGGGTCTCTCGGGCGACGTCGACGTCGACGCCGTCGTGCCAGGAGCAGCTGCGATCAACGTCGGGTCTATTTGGTGATCCTCGATGGTGAGTCCTGAAGGTCGACCGTGGATCTGGACTTGGCCATGACCATGAGCATGAGATTGGGCTTGCGCTTGACCCTGTCCGTGGAGGTCGATTGCCGGACCCAGAGCCGACTCGGCAGCACTGCTGCGGGGGCTGGATCCACCGTGAAGCTCTGATCCTTGCTCCATGACGCCCCCGAGCCTGGCGGCGCTCTGCAGCGGTGCACTGGCATCGGCATTGGAGTCCTGGGTCGACTGCGCCATATCCAGCTGACTCGCTTGAGCGAGCAGATCCAGCGCTGATCCCTCTGCCGAAGCCCCTCCCACGGGCACCGGCGCCGAGGGGAAGCCAGCCCGGCGCTGGTGCATTTCCCGCCCCGCCTCATCCTCGTCCTCGAGTTCGCCCTCGTCCACCTCCATCCCCGCAATCTTGCGACCCCTGCCCCAAGCCGTGACCGGACCTTCCCGCCTGGGCCGTTTGGTCGGGCTCGTTGGCTCGCCGGGAATCTCCTCCCTCGGCCGCGTCGTGCTTCGAGTGGCAGACATGGTCGACATGGGTTGCAGCTGTGTTCGCTCTGTCCCGACTCCTGCTCCTGCGCCTGCGCCTGCTCCAGTTCCGGGCGACGGCGAGACGGGTCGAGTGGCGAGTTCAGCCGCGCGAAGTAGGTCATTGAAGTTGCTTCCGCCCGGTGTGGTCTGCGGGGGTTCGGCTCCGGCTCTCGCACGACTCGGCGTTGTGGGCGGCATCTTGCTCTTGCTCCCTCTTTTGGTTTTGGGTAAGAGCGGGGTGCCCATCACTCTGTTCTTGCCCTTGGACAAACTCCCCCTCCGATCATCGACGGCGACGATCGGCCTCTCATCCTCCAGCTCGCTGTCATACATCTCCTCATCCTCCTCTTCCAGCACCCCGCCGTATCCCTCGGAATACCCGATCCCGCCATCCGGCCCGACGACTCCACCACGCTTGAGCTCCTCGAGCGTGAGTCGACCGACAGTGTCGTCCCCGCGGGCACGCATCGCCCGCACCTTCTTCGCAGCGAGGAGCAGGTGTTCGGTCCGCGCATCGCCCATCGTCGCCCCGTACCCAGAGGCCTTGGAGGGGGAGCGCGACTTGCTCTCGCTGATAGGCCCCGAGAGCATGTGGTGCAGTTGTGGGGGATGCGGCTGTTGTCCGTCCACCAAGGGCTCGGTCGAAAGCACCACATGGGCGCGGAGGTGGCGGAGCTCAGTGACGAGCCGGTCAATCTGCCGTTGAGTGTCGGCGAGCTACGCTCGTCAGCAACGTGCACGGCGCCAGCATCACGTAATGATGACGATGATCAACCCACCCTCGGCGCCATGAGACGGTTGTCCATCTCGAGTCGCTTGTTCGCAGCCTCGAGCTCCTGATGGTATCCCACATCCAGGTCGAGGACCCTCTTCGGTCTCGTTCCCGCTGCGATCTCCGCCTCGCGCTGGTTCATCAACGCCGTCGTCTCGGTGTGCCAAGAATGGCGTTCGGCCGCATGTCGCTCTCTGCATCGAAATGCATCAGCGATCCAAGCCATACACCTGACACCGGATTCGGTCTGATTCGATCGATGCGATTCGATTCGAGGCGAGGTTCAAGTTCACTCACCGCTCGAGACGCATGAGCTGCTCTGAAAGTTTCGTTTGCTCCTGCATCGTGACAATTGTATCCCGCTGGGCCTGGATTTGCTCGCGGAGAAAAGGCACATGCTCGATCATGGGGCTAAGCAGTGTGCGGACCTGCGATACTTCGTCAGCCAAGTGGTCAACGAGCATTAATCATCCGCCCGATGTAGGGTGGCGACGCACCATCCCCGCTAGCTCGTCCCTCTGCGACCACCCATCGGTGTCCCCTGTTCGCTGCAAGTCCATCTCCTCCAATCTTGTTCGCATTCCCCGCAAGGCCTCCGCATCCGGTCCGTCCTCTATGTCCTCGGTGTCCTCGTTCTTGCCCTCCTCGTCCTCTTGACCCGTATTCAGTATCGGAGTCACCAGGCCCAAGTCCGACCCTGGCGGCGCCCCCTCCAATCCCTCGCTTTGTCTCCCCCCAATCTCCGCCGTCATTGCGCTCGCACTGGAAGCTGCAGACTCCCTCCTCATGTCTCCTCCCAGCACGATCTCCTCATCCCTCCCCAACCTTCCCTTCCCTTTCGCATCGACAGCGCCGTATCCCAATCCCCCTAGCCCATCGAGTCCTCTCACCCCCGAAAGGCCCCCGGGACCGGCAGCTCGCGGCGTCGATCCGGGATCCATTATGGTGACGCTCCCTCTTCTCCGCGCCGTCGCGGGCGTCTGACTCGCCACCGGCGTCTCGGGCGGTAATGGTGTTTCGGGCGAGGACAGTGTGGGAGTCACCGCGGTGTCGATCGGTGTGGAAGGGTTCGGAGGGTTCGGAGCGGGCGCAGCAGCAGCGCCGGAAGATGTAGATGTCATGGTGCTGTCCGACGAAGAGGGTTGTTCGGCAGGGATCGATGTGGAAGTGGACGTGGTCGGTGGTAGAGAAGTCGACATGGTGAAGAAGCTTCCCGCGGCGAGGGACGGGGGGAGTATATGCTTTGCTTTCACCGGATCGGTTCCCCTTCCTTTTCCCCTTTGTCGCGGGTAGTGTGTTGTATGCCCGGGGAGCGACTGGATGGCGTGTGAAAGGGCTCAAGAAAGGCGTGGATGCATGGAAAGGAAAGAGCAAAAGAGAAGAGTGACGAGTGGAGTAGAGTGGGGTGAGGTGGTCGCTGCCTACTGACTGCCGAAAAGAAAGAAATCAAGAAGGGCCAGGGCGAGCGGCGGCGGGAGAGAGAGGTAAGGCGCGGTGCAGTCACAACCGTCGACATGACGAAGCGGGAAAAGGAAGGGCCGATTGCCGGTTTAGGTAATTAGTATATTAACCCCGAACAAAGGTGGCAGTGTGGCACCGACTTTGACAGGGGTCATTCTGCATATGGGCATAGTAGAACAAGCACCATCGTTGTATCAAGCGGCTCATCATATCCAACCCGACTCCTGGGCTCCTCCGCGGTCCACCAACCCCCAAGAGACCAGCAACCACCTTCTCGTAGTGGTCACTCTCAATGCATGTACCCAACGCCAAGCCACAACTCTTGCGCCCGGCAGACATCGCACGCGCACCCCGCGCCGTCCAAATGCCCGTCCGCATCGTCGTCCTCGTCATCCTCGCTGTCACTGCTCTCGGCCTCCGGTCCCCCCATAACATCAGCACCTTCATCCCCCTGCTCTCCGTCTCCGTCTTCGGCGTTGGCGTTGGCGTTGGCCTGCGCCCCCGCCTGCGCCTCGACCCAATCCTTGGCAATCCTATTGCGCCGTTTCGTCTCCGCCGTTTTCTGGACCTTGAGCTCGTGTTTGTGCCTGACGACGTGTCAGCTCTGTGATTCGTTGAAATTTGCGTATCTGGGAGATGCGAGACCAACAACGCTGTGAGGTATCCGAGATATCCCCCGTGGACACGAAGTGCGAGAGCTTCGGCAGCGGCAAGATTGACCCTGAACAAATCAGCGGCGTCACAGCACTTTGTATGTGGGACACAACACACATCACTCTGGGCCTGAAGGTACAGTGTCAGCACGGTACTGGATTTTAAGAATACATGATCCCCGTCTCGCGGACTCACTTGGAGGCGTCTCTGCACCGATAAAGCTGCCGCCGATGAGCGTTTCATATATCTTTCGCCCGCTGCGGAGCCATACTCACGATCAATTCCTGCTTGAGCGACGCCAAGTCCTTCTCCGTAAGTCGGAATTTCTTCTTGGCGACCTGCTCGTCAGCCCGGCGCTCATCTCCAAACTCTCACTCTCGTCTCGACCACCGTGTGGTTCACTGCCCAAACCACCCTCTCCCTCCACTCTGACTTCCACCTGTCCTTGTACTCGCCATCCACGAACACCGTCGTCTGCCGGGTGAGCTCGAGGTCCGATTCATCCGTCTCGGCGGGAACGGGTTTGAAGAACAACGCTCTGAGATCGGGCGTCTTCGAGCCGCTCGAACTCCTCGATATGACCGTGGAAGGGTGGTGATCGCCTTGATCCGGGCTGTGTATGGTTCGCTTGAACCTGTAGCGAGACTTTCTAGATCCGTGGACGATCGGTGCAGCGTTGGAAATGGTGGAGTCGGTGGAGTCGGAGTTGGTCTCATCACCGCGGGGAGTGTCGATCGTCAGGTCGATGGTTGGAATGGCTCTCCCCCGATCCTGAGTGTCTGTTCCTTGGGCGGTGCCAGACTCGGTGCAAGGGTCATCACCGGTAAGATCAATGACTGGGATCGCAGAGATTGTGGTCTAACGCTGATCAGCATCTGCTACAGCGTCCTCCGCAGTTTCGCAGACAGCAAACCGAGGCCTTACTTTGCTTCTCCCCGGATCCCCCGGTTCTAGCCTACCCTCACCGACGCGGCTCTCTCCTCCGACCTCTCCTCCCGCACTCGTCGGCTCGGAGGCGGTCACCTTCCCTTGTCCCGCTGTTTTCCGCTCCGCCGCCTTATCGCCGCGTTTGGCTGGGATCAACCCCACCCTATCTCTCTTACTGCCGTGATACCACACCACGCCCTCTTCCAGCCTCACCCTCGTCCGCCTCCACCTCTCCTCCTCCCGTAACTCGTACAGCATCTTGTCCTTCGCGGCAGCCCTCGCCCGCTTGTAGGTGAGGTACTGGTTGATCGTCCACGTGCTCCGATCCCCGGGAGGGCGATAGTGTTTTATCGGGGCTGACGGGGCGGGGGGGAGACGGTCGAATATGTACACGAAATTGGGAACTCGGGATGAGGCCGGGAGGGTGGAAAGCGGGTCGCGATACTCGAGAGGGAGGGAAGAGGATTTGGATGGGTGCTGCCGGAAGTGAAAATAGAGATCCTGCGGCGGGGTCAGTGAGTCGAGACTAGATGCCATCACGCGTCTCGTACCCCTGTGATCGGGAGACAAGGAAGCAAAGCGGTATTGGGATAGGTGGACAGACGACTAGGGTGAGCTTAGTCTCCACGGGCGAGTGTGGTGGTTGGTCGACATCAGCAGCCATGGCGCACTCACTTGCCAAACCTCGTCGCTGAACCTATCCCGGAGGAACCGGCACGTCCCAGCGAGCGCAACGTAGTCTCTCAGCTACACACGAGGACACACACCATCAGCGACAACTCAGCTCCCCCATATGTGTCCGATCGGATCACTCGACCGCTTGCTTGACGGCGCCGGACCCACCTCGAGACCAACCTGCACACCGAAGCACATGTCGAGCACCATCCCCGGCATGTCAAACAACCTGGACCCGAGTCTCCTGTCCGTCCCTCCCACCCCCTTCTCGTCGTCGTCTGAGCTGGACACGCGGCTTTGTTTGTTGCTCCAGCCTGACTTACCCCGATGGCGCTTGGCGGGTTTCGCGCCCGTCGAGCGCGAACGGGCCATGATGGGCCGGACGCCGCTCGCCGCTCGCCGCTCGCCCTGATGAGGAGACTTGGATATCGGTCAGCTGTGGTGGGACAGTCCTTCCTTGGTGGCAAGAGAAGCTGCTTTGTTGAGCTGAAGTAACAAGTTGAAGGGAGAAGAGTGGTTCGAGAGACGAGATTGGTAGGTACTCTTGTGCTCTGTGCTCTGTGCTCGTGCGGCGGATTCGGTGCCTGTGCCTGCCTTTCGAGTGTGTCAGCGAAACACCATTGTCCGTGAATGATAATCATCGCCGTGGTAAGTACGAGCGCTGTGGCTCGATACTGCAGCACACCCATCCCCAATGCAGCCTCTCGGATCGTCAATGCACAACGCAGCCATCATCCAACGCTCACCTGACATCAACCTACAACACCCACCTCGCTGAAGCCGACTCGTTGGACTCGTGTAAGCGCCCGAAGCGCCGTGTGCCTGGCCCGGGCTGGTCTAACCGAGCGACGAGAATTCAAGACACTCATCACAATAACCACTTCACCTCCCCATCCTCATCGCCATTTCCACGTCCACTCCCAGCCGTGCTACCATGGCGGCCCAACACAGCTGCCAGCTGCTCCACCCCGCTCTCGGCGCCCTTCTCACTGGCGTATTGGACCCCAGTGGGACAGTGGAAGGATATCGGGGGATCCCATTTGCAAGCGTCGAGAAGCGATGGACGAGGAGCAAGCCGGTGGTATCACTTGGACCCGAGTTCGATGCTCGTGAATTCGGGTAAGTCATAGCGCGGTCCATCACTCGTCCAGACGCTTGTGGTTGGCTGTGCTTCTCATGCCTCCCCCACCGGAAATCATCGGAAGTGTCTGCTTCTGCTTGACCCACAATCAGGACTTGTCCGCTAAGCAGGTGCAGACCGAAATGTCCCCAGCCAGACGCGCTGAACAACACGCTCGACTTTGGCCCGATCATCCCGTTCCCCGATTGCGGGGAGGACGAGCTGAGCTGCCTCAACCTGAACGTGTATCGCCCGGCCCAGGCCAACGCAAATATAAGTCTCCCCGTGCTAGTATGGATCCACGGGTGAGTCGGGAGTCGGGGGGTCCCTCCGTGGGCCAGAAATTCTCCTTATCGTGCGTCCTGCCAAGCTGAGCGCTGAGGACAACAGCGGATCGTTATCCTTCGGAGCCAACTCGGACCCTATATGGGGTACGTCACATACTCGATTCATGCGACTGTCTCGCGTCGCTGCGCTCTGTCTCCGCTCGCTGCGCTCTGTCTCGTGTCGCTGCGCTCTGTCTACTCATGCCGCTGCGCTGCGTCTACTCATATCGCTGCGCTGTATCTACTGGTGTCGTTGCGCTGTATCTGTCTCTGCATGAGCAGTTGCTGATCAGTCAGACCCCGCCGAGTTCGTCCGATGGGCAAAACAGAACGGGACGCCCGTCGTTGTCGTTACAATCAAGTGGGTATGGTCATATAGTATGTGAGCGTGTGTATCCGCTTACGATACGAGCTATCGACTTGGTCCGTTCGGCTTCCTCTCGCCGATCGTGAGTACACCTGGAACGTTCCCTTCGTCACCGTTCCACCGTTCCACCGTTCGACCCCACTGCTCCATTCGGCCCCACCGCTCCCATTCGATTCCACCCTTTCTCCCTCCTCCCCCCCCCCCCCCCCCCCCCCCCCCCCCCCCCCCCCCCCCCCCCCCCCCCCCCCCCCCCCCCCCCCCCGCGGCGCGGTGCGCTTCTGCCGATCGGGTCTGGGGGCGCCGTGGCAGAACATCTCGCTGACGGCCCCAGGACCCCGCCGACGAGACTGTCCAGCAGGGCAACTTTGGGCTCCACGACCAGGTGCTGGCGCTGGAATGGGTCCACGCACACATCGCGGGGTTCGGCGGTGATCCGGGGAATGTCACCCTCGCCGGGGAGTCTGCTGGCGGCTGTAAGTCGACCCAGATACGACTTGCGTGATCGCCACTGCAGTCCTGGAGTATGGAGCTATGGCAAGGACGGGCGTCGTGGGGTTTGCGTCAGATGTGCGACTGCTGATACTGGGAGGTTCGGCCCATGCGCAGACGATCGCGCAGGGTAGAGAAGGCGCGCCGAAGCTGTTCAAAAGGGTGATCATGCAGAGTGGGAATCTCGCGGTGATGGGGTTCTGGGATCGGGAGAGGATGGACCGGATCTGGAGAGACGCGGTCCGAGCGGCGGGTGTAGGAAATGGAAATGGAGACGGAGTGGACTGTCTGGAGGCGATGAGGGTGCTTCCTGCCGATGAGCTGCTCCGTCTGCCGCCACTCGATGTGAGTTCATCCACCCGCACACGCCTAATATGTCAAACACCTTTCTTCACTCTCACTTTTCCCTCTCGCGAAATGTGTCTGATGAATACTGAGGGCCCGACTCCAGATCGACGGGTATGGCGTGTACATCGACGACCACTTTGTGTCCCCCCCATACATCTCACCCTCCGGCGACTTCCTGGCTCATTCGCCACCCGTCGAATCGGTGCTGCACGGCGACAACGCCGACGAAGGCAACATCTTCCGGGAAGCGGCGAGACGTCCCGGAGCGCTCGACGAACTGAAGATTGCCGCGCAGTCGATCCTCGGCAAGGAAGGCTGCGAGACGCTGTTACAGCTGTACCAATTAGATCGGCAAGCGGAGCTCACGCAGGAAGAGAGGGCAGAGAGGTTATATCGTATACCCGAAGACGCGCGGTTCTACCTCCCTTCCGCGGAGTTGCAGAGGGTTTGGCCGAAGTCTGCGTTTTACCACCTCACGGCCAAGTCGCCATTTGCGTCGAGGTGCGAGGGAGATTCGTTCCACACCTTGGATCTGCTTTATGTGAGTGGTTCCACGTCTGGTGCCGCTCGACATGGCACCCATCTCTGGATATGCTGCCACACCGTCTCCGCCTCCGAAATTCACCTCGGAGCGGGTCCTGTAGAATGTGAGGTATCGTTGACACATGATTGCTGTTGTAGCTCTTTGGAAACTTCGACAAGTGGTTACACGCCGAAGGGAAGCACGAGCATCTCCGACTCGGGGTCGATATCCGGAAAACATGGCTTCGGTTTATATACGGCCAATCCCCCTGGGAAGGGGCGTACGAAGCGCGATCCGCTACCTTCGGCGTCGAGGGGGTGGGGTATGGAGGGTACGATGAGTCCCGAGGATGGGCCGAGGGAAGGACGGAGAGGATTAGGGGGTTGCAGAGGCTCGGGGCGGGGAGGGTGGTGGAGCTCGCCACGAGGGTGTTTCCGTAGGCCTTGTACAATTCGCAGGAGTACTGTACATACAGCAAAGTACATACAGTATGGGGTGCATTCAGTAGACTGGAGTGCTTGGTATGAGCAGAGATTGATCTGTGAAGATACTGTTCCGGGACAACGACGCCAGTGGCTCATTGCTTCCAGTGCATAAAGTCAAGCTTTCCGCACACAAACTTGCATCGTGCTGAGAACGTTTTCACCGCTCTCTTTGCTCATTGTCTCCTTTTGCTGTGCTTCTTTCGTTCCCATCACTCCTCCCACGGAGGGTACTTCTCCCCTGCACCGCTGGCTCTCTCCTAGATATCATCCATGGCTCTCACCCCTCCCTCCGGTCCCACGACCACCCGCTGTTTGCTCAACGACGCCTTTACAGGATTCGGTTGATCATACACCCATTCCAACTCCTCCAAGGTCCGCCCTTGCCCCTCTACTCCGAAGCAGTACCACAACCCAGCCTCGACCACATCCCAGGCAACGAACACGTAGACATACTGATACCCTATATTGCCGAGCGCGATGGGTCCGCAGAACTGGTTCAAAAACCCCATCGCGCCGGTGGTGATGTTGAGCAAGGCAAAGCCCTTTGCGCGGATGGTCGTCTCGAGTGCTTCGGCGGGGATGACGGCCTGGAGAGGGGTGTAGCAGAACATGAAGTTGAAGTTGAATAGGAGGTAGGCGGCGAGAGCGCCTTTGGATAGTGCGGGAGGCACGGGCTCGGCGTGGGTCGCCATGGCCGATTGCAGACCGGCGTTAATGGCTAGCCATCCGGCGCAAGCTGGTCGGCGCGTCAGTACTCGCTCGTATCGCATTCTACGGTAGAGATTCATGCGAGTGAGGGGAGAATGTGAGGGTGTGTGGGTGTGTGGGTGTGTGGGTGTGTGGGTGTGTGGGTGTGTGGGTGTGTGGACGTGTGGACGTGTGGACGTGTGGGTGCGCGAGTGGACGTGGGGGCACGAAGGCGTGAGGCGTGGGAATCGAGGACATACCCAGAGTACCAAACACGAGGACCTTGCGCCGTGGCATCCTGTCCGACAGTATCGCGCCGCACAGTGCACCCAGGGCGGATATGAACGCGTACAGCAGATTGTATCCGAGCTGCTCGGTCACCGCCTTGATGCCGAGTTTCTGGTAGATGACGGTGTTGAAGTATGCGAGACCGTTGCCCGAGTACTGGCCCGCGACGCCCATCATGATGACCTGAGCGGATCTCCAGCGGGCGTTACGAGTCTTGACGAGGCAGCGGTCTACGGGGGTCAGTCGGGGCTCTGTATTACACGGCTCTCATACGTGTACAGTACGGTACGTGTAGTACAGGACGGGTACACGGGGTTCGAAAAGCCAGATACTGTACGAGTACAACACAGTACAGTATGCAGGCCACACACCCAGCCCCGGTACACTCACAGTCCCACCAGCGTTTGTCCGATCCAGTCTGCGATATCCCCTCTTTGAACTCTGCATACTCCAATGCGACCAACTTGGAGTTTCGGTCCCCGCCACCATGGTATTTGACGAGGAAGTCGAGGGCTTCTTGCTCCTTGCCGTTGGCCATGAGGAAACGGGGCGATTCGGGGATGAAGAACACCGAGCAGATCACGACCATCGCGCCGCACGCTTGGAGGATGAGGGGGATCCGCCACGAGTAGTCGTTCTTGATGTAATTGCAGCCGAACGTGACCGCAGCGGCGGCTACGAGGTCAGTGACAAGTACCAGTTACTCGTACTGCGTCTACAGTATATTCTCCAGATGCGTCTCCAGATGCGTCTATACTGTAGTCGCAGTACGAGTACGTGAAAGGGGGTTCCAGGTGTCAAACCGGACGTATGACTTACGGATAGATCCACCGAACCAGCCACAGTTGTACAACCCTACGTAGCCGTCAGCGCCATCCCAATGGAATGAGTTGTACGAGTACAGTACAGTGCTCGTACAGTATCGACCCCACGTACCCGTCGCGCGACCACGCCAGTGCGGCGGGGAGATCTCCATGGCATACGCCGGGGCCGCCAAGGTCGAGAGCGTGATACCCAACCCAAGGACGAAGCGGCCCACGGCAAATGCCGCCAAGGACTTGCTCGCGACCACAATGACCATTCCGAGGATGACGATCCAGCATCCGCAGAACATGGTCCATCGACGGCCGTACTTGTCGCTTATCACGGCGCCGATGGGAGAGCCGACTATGTGTCCGCTGATTTGCAGAATGGTTTCAGCCAGAGCGACGGCGACGACGATCGATCGGTTCGTGTCACTCACACGGTGTACAAGCACGCGATCAACGAAACCTTGGGGCCGGATGTACCCGTGTGAAAGGCGTTCTGGAAATACTCCATCGGGAGCATCCCCGCGAGGAGGGAACTGTCGTACCCATTGGCAACGGCGCAGCAGAAGGCTACGAAGATGGCGAAGTAGATCCGGATGGCAGATGGCGACCACCGGCCGAGCTGGGACTCTTGGACCGCTTCGTAGAGGAGCGCCTGTGTCTCACGTCAAGGATCGTCACGGCAGGTGAAGGAAGCACTCGCATTGTACTTGTATTGCACTCACGTTATGAACGCCCTTGGTGGTCCCCTCCGGGGGGTCGTCGGACTTGATGTTCTCGGCGTGGTCCGCCTCGGGCCCTGCCTTGATGTCGTCACGGAAAGACATGTTGCTCGGTCCAAGTGCAACAAGTGGTGGGAGGGTAGAGCAATGTGGGCCGCTAGGCGTTCGGTTTGAGCACCTTTATATGCCTGTCACCCCCGGGCCCGCGCTAACCCTACCCACGGGGATGGGGGATCGTCGGGGGCCCAAGCCTGGTGGGATGGGATGGACTATTGGATCCTGCAGCATCGACGCGGCCGGAAACGGCTTCGGCGGATCTTTCCACCTATGCACGACGCGATGCCAAGACAACTCTCATGTCGAGTCCCATCCGCAGCGAATCACCTCGAGAGCATTTCGTCCATCTACGCCGAGCCAAGCCATGCCCATGCATGCCAATGCCGCGTCGGGCCGCATCGGCATCGGCATCGGCGTCGTTGGGAATCGGCTGAAACGCCGCGCCGGCAAGAAGCGGGCCGTCCCTCGACTCCACCTCCACCAACCGCACCTGGGAACGGCCCGAATCGTGTGGTCCCATATCGTACAACACCGCCTAGGGTACTGGTACTTTTGTACATGCAACACTCGTATCTGCGCTTAGTCCCTACATCATCATCGACATGACAGTCAACGGACACCAGAATGGACACGCGGCCAATGGAGCTGGGAACGGCGTCGTGTCGAATGGCGACCCATCTCGATACTGGGTCAAACCGTTTGTTCCCAACGGCGCCGAGTCGTTCGAGGTGGGTAATGTACATGGCTGAGGCCTCTGCTCGCTCTAACCCCTCCAGACGGCTACCTTCTGGCTGTGTGGTCCCGGCTTGCTGACTCTGGATAGGACGCCAAGGCCCGCTTCTCCAAGCTGATTCGAGACGAGGATGTCGCACACTGGGAAGAGCACGGCTACGTGATCATCGAGAGGTTCCTCTCTCCGCAAGAGCTGGAGAAGGCCGATGCGGCCTGGCAGACGCATATGCCGACATGGGAAGAGTACATCTCGAAAGAAGTCGCCTACAAGTCCCTCGCGGGTACGTCTGGTCGTCATGTTCCCGGCTCGACCGCTGCGGGTGTACGATACGATTTCCCTTACGCCAACGACACGCTCAACCAGCTTGCGATCCACCCTTTCCTCGTCGCTTTCGCGGAACGTCTCGCGGGGAGGGACGATCTCCTCATGTCCCTCGGTCATTTGATTGGCAAGTACGCCGGCAATGGCAACTTTGAACAATCCCTCCATTCCGATTATTCCAACAACACCCTCGTCATCCCCTCGAAGGACTCTACGTGGATCGATATACCCATGATCACCTACCTCACCGACGTGACGCTCGACCTGGGGCCGACCTACGTTGTGAGCCACCAGCACACCGAGCCGAGGAAACTCATGTACGACGGCTTCCGGCATCACACCCGCGAAGACTTCCCGGAGCTGTACGAGGTGGAGAAACCGGCCGTCGTCCCGGCCGGCTCGGTGATCATCTATAGCATGCGGACGTTCCATCGCGGTTCGGCGATTACGGCTAAGGAGGGATGCCGGATCGTCCAGTTCACGGGATTCCATACCCCCAACGCCCCCTGGATGGCGCCGATGGACCACCAGCATCGCATGGGCTCGGCCGAGATGAACCGTTTCTTGAGCTACGCCGATCCGGGACAGAGGCAGCTCATCGGTTTCCCTCCCGTAGGACATGCTTATTGGAATGACCCAGACGTGGTCGAAGCGGTGGGGAAGAGGTACCCGCAGATAGACATGGCTCCGTACAGCAGAAACGCGAAATGAGCGACGGCAGCAGAGCAATGAGCGACTTGTAATACAATAGAGATGCAAAAGCTGTAGAGGCTGTAGAATCCCCAGCCGGACCGAAGTCCCTGGCAGCAGGCCACCGCAGGCCAGCGCTGGCCGCCGCAGGCGCAACTCCACATGCGAGCCGTTCTACCGCAAGGCCGCAAGGCGGGCCGGAGCCCTACTCTCCTGCAAGGTAGACTCGGTGTGTACCAGTACTCGTACTCGTACACCAGACAACATGATATCGGCCGGGACCGGCCCCGGCCCGGTCTTGATTTCAGCCTCGAGCCGGCCAGCCATGTCAAATGTTTCCCACTTGGTCAATCTCATTCTTCTTCCCCTTTGTTTGTCTTTGGCCCTCATCATACCCAACATCCGACACCAGGGAGCATGATTGACCTCGCTGAGTCTTCTGATTCATCATTGACCCACGGAGCGAGGGTCAGGGCTAAATGCCTGACATGCCGAGCACGTAAGGTAGGTGGACTTGCGCGGGGCCGTCCCCCTGGCAGATTGAGTCGACCACAGGCTCAGGATCATGTGCAGATCCAATGCGACGGAGACACTCCCGTCTGCAGAAGATGTTATCAAGGAGGGTTCGAGTGCCTCCAGAGCAAAGATGTGGAGGTGATCAGTCCCGTTGTTGCGCATGACAGTCATTCCAAGGAGCGGACTACCTTGGCTTGCTTACCATGCCGCACCAGAAAGGTGGGTCGGGATCTCGCTGGGGTGCGGTCTGAGGTCGAGGTGCTCGCTGATACATACTCGCACTGTGGTAGGTCCGCTGCCCTGGTCCTCGAAGGGACGATCTTAACACCCCGTGTGCGAGGTGCGAGAGACTGTTTCTGGAATGTACCTGGGCTACTAGGCGGAAACGCCCACGGCGACAATCGCAATCGGAGGGACGAGATCCATCGCCTTCACTGGTCACCTCCCCTCCCGCCAACGTTCGTGTGGCCGCATCAAGCGCTGAACAGGAAGACCGGTCGTGTTCGATCCCCAATCAATTGGAGGTGGAGATGATGGAGAAGGCCGAGTTGAACCAGTTGGTGTCGCTGTATTTCAACACCGTACATCGTGAGTGACACAGTACCATGCTCAGATGCCGTCTGACGTCGCGGCAGACTACGGCGTCTTAGGCTTCATCCACCCTCCGAGCTTCTACCGTCTTCTGGAAGCGGGCAAGGCACCGAGAGAGCTCACAGCTGTCATGATCGCCTGTACTCTCCGGTGCGTGTACGATGTGTAGCACATTGTTTGCCTTGTTTGCCGACTTCGCCATAGCTGACGCGACCTCAGGTTCGCATGTGATCCCACACCGGAGACGTTGGGTAGGGCCGACGCGTTGGTCGAGAGTAATCGCCGAGTCATCCTGGAGTACGCCTACGATCGATATGGCGCTGTCGAGCTGATGGTGAGTCATGGGTCTTGACGGGAGTCGAGGAGATGCTCGACCCGACTGACGCTGTACTCGTTTATTGCCAGGCAATGGTCCTGACACGACTGTACGAGTATTCCCGTGGCAACTTCTCCTCGGCGTGGATGTTATGGGGAAATGCCGTCCGGTGAGCCAGTCCGAAGCATGCCTGGCCCCCTTCCAGGCTAATCGGCTCGCAGGATGATGCAGTTCCTCTCCCTGCACACCTTCGACCAGACTTACGCCAACACACCTTCGCTTCGCCAGAACCCGCTCCTCAAGCGAGAAGCCCTCCGTCGACTCGCCTGGTGCATATTCTATCAAGACACCTGCGTGGATGCGGGACAACACGGCGTGCACCTGCTCGACGAATCCGGGTTCCACATCCAGCTGCCGTGTGACGAAGCTAGCTTCCTCCGGGACGTGGAGGTCCCCACGGCCTTGCTCAATCCCACCGAAGCTCATGCCGATCAATCTTCAGTCCTCCTGGGTCGAAATCCGTATGATCCAGAGCCTCATCTTGGCCTTTCCGCCCACCTCATCCGGACAGGGAACATGCGTCGGCGGATCTTGCACTACAGATCTCGGGTCCGGTACTCGACTGAATCGCCAGAGGACATGTTACGCCACATGACCCTCGTCGAGCGAGATCTGCGTCAACTCATCGCGCAACTCCCATCAGACCTCGCGTACACCGAGCAAAACCTGTTTGTGCACGCCTCGGACCGACCGGCGTTCGTGCTCCTCCATCTGGTGCGACACAACTGTTTCCTCATGCTAGCACTCACGCGACTTAATATCTGCGCGAGAGATCCGGGTCTCGAAGAGAGATCGAGAGCGTTCCGACGTGATCGCATACGACACGCTTTGCCGGTGTCGAATATCGTGGCGGACATTCTGCGGCTGCAGGTTCAGTGCGATCCCAACATTGGGGCGCACGCGTACACTTCGCTCGAGAGTGAGTACGGGTCAAAGTCCCAATTCGAGATCGAGACCGAGTCCAAGCCCTTTTCCGGATTCGAGTCCGCCCCGTCACGTTATGTCTGCGCATGTCGACCCCGCTCACACCCCAGTCATGCTCTTCGACCCTCTCCACCTCTCACGAACCGATGCGTCGGTCGATCCAGGAGCGGACAAGTTCAAAGAGGCACTCAAACGCCTCATGGACCTCATCAGGCGCGAAGCCCCGAGGCATGAGATCGTGCGGAACCTTGTGAGTCGTGTAAAGAAAGAATCGTCTGGCTGACCAAGTAGCGTTTGGAAGCGTGTAGACGTCTGGTGCATTTTGGGTTCCAAGATCTGTTGACTCCCTCGGATAGGAACGCGTGCGCCAGGTGAGTCGAGTCGTTTGGCCAAGTCGTAACCGTACGACCGTACGAGTAGAGTACTTGTACCAGCTGGGGATACTGCACAGGTTCTGTGCTTCCGCCCGTGGTATATGTGTACAATAAAAGTAAAGTACAGCTGTGTACTGACGTGCCTCGCCGTAGCGAGGTCGGCTTCGCGGGCCGTCCCAACTCGGACGAGTTCGACTTCCTGTCAATGCCGTGGAACCGGTTCAATCAGTCCAAAGGGTCCAGAGACCTCCCCGGCACACCCGGCACGGAAGGCATGCTGCATCGCGGTCGAGCCGCAGCGGTGGTCTCGAGGGGAGCATCGCCTTTTGGAGGGGGTATCGACGCCGAGGCCGTATCGAGGCAAAGCGCCGCGCTCGTGTCAGGCCCGGACAACGAGGATCAGGGTGACGAGGTTACCGTCCCGAATGTTCCTCTCACGGTACCCGAGCTGTTATCAATGTCGAGCACGAATATTGATCTCGCCGCATCCACGGATGTATCCCACCAGCGAGTCAGTTACACCCCACTCGATCAACCCCAACCAATCCCTCTCGCGCCGGAGGAGTTCGTGTTCCCGTTCGAGCTGTCGCCAGACGGGCTGGCGCAACAAAATCGCTGGGTAGACCTCAACTATGGGTTCGGTCTGGATCTCGACCCAATCGATTCTGGGTGGGGGTGGATGTCGACACAGGTAAACCAAAGTCTGCCCGGAGAAGGCGAGGGCGGGGGCGCGGGAGACCCCGTGCAGTCCGCGCAGCGCGATGGTGGAGAGCGTGACGGTGGTGAGACGAGGGAGTTCACGGATCTCTTTGATTGGCCGTCGAGCATCTGATGCCTTGACGAGACGAGTGCATGCACAGGCACTACGGTATATCTGACCGAGAACGCTCCGGTGTCATTCAAGTACGGTACTCGTACTGTACTGTATGTCGTAGCCCGGTTGGACATCCCGTACCGTGGACATGGTATGAGCTGCATATCGTTACAACATGAGCTGAGGTACATACGCGAAGAGAGCGGGACATAGCTATGAACAATACATAAGAAGCCGATGCAAATCGAAACGTAAAGTACAATGTCATAAATGAAGAACGGTTCCGGATGTCGAACCAGGTGTGCTTGGAACTCTCGACGCCAATCTTTGTAATCTCCAGTCTTCCCTCTTTCAAACGTCCAGGCAATTCTCTCATCCCCTACCGCCTCGCTCCACTCTCTCGCAATGCTCGATTTGCCTGTGCCCTTCAAAACTTTCGCCCGCGGACCGAAATTGTCTCGCCTCCCATTTGCGTCTCTCGTCTCTCGTCTCTCGCCCCTCAACCCTCACACCCCTTCGCAGCTTATTCCTCGCTTCCTCTCCCCTCACCCGTCCAACCCATCCTCACACACACCACCAGATGTATTGATACGCCGCGCACTCATCGCACCTGCACCCGAACGCCGGATAATGCGGGTCCTTGACCCCCCACTCTTCCACCTCATTACGTTTGGTCCTCATCTTGGCATTCACCTTGATGTCAGCCATGAGGGAGTCCATCGCCGCATCGAGTGGATTCTGGGGCTTGTCCTTTGATTTGGCGACTTTGGAGAGGATAAGCTTATCGGAACGCTCCCAGTATTTCTGCCTGATATCGGGATATACTGTCAGTGTAGGAGTGCGGTGTTCACCCCAAAATCGATCGTGCCGGAGACCAGGGAAGCGGCGGTCACTCACAGGCGAGCGATGTAGCCCTCTTTGCCCCCTTGGGACCTGTATGCGAGTGCTTCGACCGCGGCGCGATAATAGCTATAACAGTGAGCAGACCAGTCAGTGCCTCTCACAGAGACGTAAAGACGTATGGGCGAGCGGCCAAACTCACTTCTGTTGGCAACTGGTTACCGCACAATATGTCAGCTTTGTGCCTCACGCACGCACTCGCACTCTGACATCAAGCCATGGGCTACACCACTCACCGAGTGCCGTTTCCCTGCGCGCTGGGCGGCTGCAGTATGACACGGACATCTGAGCGCAAATCCTTACCGGCGTTCGGCGCGTACGAGCACTCACCAGGATGTAACTCCTCAGGGTGATGATTTGCGCCTCGGTGACGCGATATTGCCTCATCGCGTCCTGCATAACATCTCAGTCCAGCCTTCAATTTGAGGTCGGTCGAGCAAAGATCACCCCGGCGTGTCTTCAAACTCCCCTTGCTGTCGTGGATCCACTCACAAACTTGTTGACCCGAGCTGAGTTGACATGATCGGCCGCACGCCTTCGCCACGGGCTCGGCCAGTAGTCGTGGATAGCCCTGTCCGTCCGCAGCCGCTCGTACGGGCCGAGACTGGTCGTCGTACACTGTGCGCCAGAGTCGGTGTTCCTTTGCTTTGACGTGCCGCTCGAATCCGTCTGGGGGTCCGTTTTCTTCTTGGCGAGGATCCAAACTCCGGTTTGATCCATGAGAGGCATCCCCTCCTCATCCTTCTCCACCACCACCTCCCCCTCTTTCCTCCCATCAACGATGGCCATGACCCCGTAGGTACAGCCACCCATTCCCGACTTCACCCTCAGGCCCATCCCTGGCTCATCCTTGAACATGAGCCTGTCGAGCTGCTCTTCATGACCCATGTCAGAGGGCCCAGAAGCGGAACCGAGGCCTCTATGAGGATCGGAGGAGTCGGACATTCCGGCGATTGTGGGGTCCAAGTGCCAGTCGGCCAGGAGGCGGGTGAAGGGCTTGCTGGCGTGAACGATCTTTGGGGTCGTACGAGGCTTGGGAGAATCGAAGATCGAGGGCGTCTCGTAGAATCGTGGGATGTGCTTGAAGTTGCAAAGCTCCTGCAGATGTACCCTCAGCGTCGCCCTCGATCGAAGTGAGACAGTCCGGATGGGAGGCGCGAGTCGGGGTCGAAGGAGTGCGAGTCAAAGCCACTCACGCGGAAGAAGTCATCGTTGAGATGATGGCGGAAGAACTTGCAAGTCCCAGCCAACGCCACGTAGTCGCGAGTCTGAGTTCGCAATCATAAGCACGGCCTCGCATTCCCAGACCCTTACATCCGACGTGCGCCTCGTCGTGGGTCGTGGCTGCCGAAACCAGCTGAGCACTCACGAACATGTCTCCTCGGAGTCCAAAACAACGATCGAGGACCTCCAGGGGGAGGCTCAACATCGGACTGTCCTCCCTTTCTTTCCAGTCAGGTATATCTGCCCAACTCGACTCCTTCGCTCGGAGGGCTTTCTTCGGCTTGGGCGCTTTCCCAGGGTTTGGGAGTTTGCTTCGTCTGGCGCCTCAAGGTCCTTGGCGAGGTTCTGGATCACTTCCTTTGTGAATCCACAATCTTTCATATCTTGTGCAAACCTTGCTGCGACGCTCGCGCCCTTGCGACTGACTTTCGCCGGCGGTGGACCGTCGGAGGCAGTGCTACCGGTGATTCCCACCCGGCAGGTGACGGCGGGCTGAGTGATCTCATCCAGTCGCTGGTCGTGCGGTGGACCGTTGAAGGCGGTGTCGAGTTGGAGTTCCGAGTCGGCACCGGATTCGGGACGCTTACGCTTCTTGTCGACGGTGTTGAGGACGTCGGCGTGTGCGTGAGACGAGGTCGGGGTGTCATCCTCGAACGGGTGGTTGTTCTCGAATGGCGAAGGGAAGGAGAAGGTGGTATCGTCCGAAGCTGGACACGGGTTCGGGTGCGTAGGGTGCTGGGAAATAGAATCGGGAATCGACATCACGGGCTGTGAAGCTACAGTATCCATCGTCAGCACCGAGGTCAGTCCATTGAAGAACACAAGTCCCGAGTGGATTACCACGTGCGAGAGCATGGTGGACCACCTACCGGACGAAAGGTCGGTTGTCGGGATGTTGTTGATGTGGTTATAATCACGGCCGAGCCCAGTGGACTTCTGCGCCGAGCGACGCTTGCGAGCCATCACGAGGGCGTTCACTCGGCTGTTGGTGGATCACAAGGGGTGAAAGAATGAATGGCTTGACGTGCGTAGCAGTGTTGAGATAGGATGAGTCACGGAGTAGTTGCAGGTCGAATGGGAGACGATGTTCAGAAAGAAGTGCAGAGCGAAGGGGGAGTGAGAACACAGTCGCTCAGTCGAGATGCAAGTTCGATCGGCTGACGAAGACACACACGCACGCACAGAGTACGAGTGGCTCATGTGGCGCAGCAACCAGCCATGACGACGGACAAGAGATTCTGTTGCATGTACAATAGTATACCACAAGCATAGCATGGATCTGCTGCTCCAGGGCGCGCCTCTGGAACACGAATTGAACTGCACATGAGGAGGGACGGGAGACACATACGCATAATTTACAGTTCGTGTTTTGTTCGAATACATACTGTATTGCTCGATCGGCGGTGCACGCCGGGAAGGAGGAAGCGTCACCCCCACAAGTGCCCCATCTTCATGAGGTCCACCAGCTCATCGTAGTCGTTTATGTCAAAGTCCTCGTCGAACCGGCGGTCGTTGTACCAGCCGATACAGAATTCCGTCCTCCAATAGTACGCGTACGGCGGCACGGGAACCTTCTTCTTGGGGCGCACGTACGTCCCGTCCGCCTTGGCCTTCTCGACCTTGGCCTTGAGGTTGGCTCGTTTGGTCTCGGTCCTGCGTTTCGACGATTCCTCGGACTGTTTACTGCGATTGTCACGTCAGCAGAGCTTCACTAATGCGAACAAAACGCCACCACTCACACATGGGCGGCGTGGCCTGCGGCTCCTCCATGAGCGCGAAGCGCCAGAGCCTCAACAGCGGCGAGGGAGAAGCTACCATCGAGTCAGTGGGGCATCTCACGGGCATTATGTCAGGGACTTGCCTTTGCTCGGGACTACGACAGGCAAACGGACAGTCAGTATTCTCCACGTAACCACGGAAGTCGATCTGCTCGCTTACCGTCTGCCTCCCATCTTGGCAGGCTGCACGGTTGCTCAGTCATGTCCATCAAAACCCGCTCAGATGGTCAACGCACTAAAAGGTAGTGCTTCAACGTGATCAGCTGCGCCTCGGTGACCTTGAATTGACTGAGCGCATCCTAGCCATCCGCGTTAGCTGCCATCCACATACTGAGAGATCGTCAAGGAGAGTTAGTTCCACCCACGCTCCGGTTAATCCTCTCAGCATTGACGTGCTGAGCGGCGTAGCGCCTGTATTTGCTCGGCCAATAGTCGTGCACCTTCTTGGTCTCTCCAGGATCGACCACCGCCATCGGCCCCTCGTCCGTCTCGCTTTCCGTGTCCGTGTCCGGCGTGACCCACTTGCGAGGTCTGCTCCTCTTCGTCGCGGCTCCCGGACTCGTGGAAGACCTGCCAGAAGCGAGATCGCTGTCCTTCCTCTTCAGCATGCTCTTCCAGAGCTTCTTGCCCGCGTCCTCGAGTTCCATGTCCGCTGCCGAGCCCCATTTGGTGCCAGGCTCGGGTGTGGTCCGTTTCGGTCCGTTCTGCCCGGGAAGGGGTATGCCTTTATCGTCCTTCTCGACGGCAGGCTCGCCATCGAATCTGCCATGGACGACGGCGAGCACCGTCCGGTTGATATACCCCACAGCGATCGTTGGTCTCTCCTTCTTCCTCTTCCTTTCCGCCTCTGCCTCCGCAACGGCACGTTCTGCGTCCTTGCGCGCCTTCTCCTTGGCCTTCCAAGCGGACTTCTCCTCTTTGTACACGATGTACTGCGCCTCGGTCCAGGTTGACCTATCGCCGCACGGAACGTAGTAGGAGGCGGTTCCTGAGGACGGCCCCGTCGAGCCGGACGGTGTAGATCGTTTCTTCTTGACACGCAGTTGCGACTTTCGCGGAGCAGTGGGTGAGACTCGCCAAGGCTCGATGACACGACTGAATGGGGTGTTGCCGTGGTTCGTCTCCGGCTTCGCAGGAAATTCGGTCTTCCAGCCATAAATGGGGTACCTGAGCGTGGGATCTTTGATCCTGCGATCGAAGCAAAGCTCCTGGGAAGAGCATCAGCCGGGGAGGGGTACACGCTATCGCCCGCACTGAGGTCAACTTGCAGAGACATACGTGGAAGAATGTGTTCGTCAGATGATTTCTGAAGAATTTACAGGTCCCGGCGAGAGCCACATAGTCACGGGCCTGGAGGGTCGCCCGGTCAGCCCCTCCTTGCAATTGAGAGATTGACCACCTACGTTGAGATCCTGGGTGAGGCCGAAGCATCGGTCAAGTACCTCTGCAGGAAGGTCCAGCAGCGGACAATCCCCCCTCCCCTCCCAATCTGGGATATCATCCCACCTCGCCTCCTTGGCCAACACGACCTTCTTCGGCTTCATCTCCTTGACCTTGACCTCTTTATTCTGCTCATCCTCCTCGTCAGAGTCGCCGGACGCGGGGGGGTCCACGTCCGACTCGTTATTCTCCTCCTCCGGCGGTGTGTCGGTCTCTCTCGCAATCGCTCCGACACCCTGCTTCCACAACTTCCTTTCCTTCTTCCTTTGCTTCTTCGACTTCTTCTTTTTCTTCTTCGCAGGCCCGGTGCTTGATCCTTCGGACCCAGAATCCGAAGGTGCAACAGCAGCCGATGTAGATACAAAAGTCTCGGTGGCCCTCTTGCGCTTGTTCGAGGTGTCGGAAGGGGGCCTCTGCTGAGCCTGATCTCCGGTAGTCGTCCCGTCGCTTTGAGCCGGACTGGTGTGAGCGGGGGCGACAGCAACAGGGAGAGGGGCTATAGTTGATGTGGTGTCTGGAACAGGCCATTGAGCTGAAGTGGGGTCGTTGGACGGCATGATGGACTGGGAACCAGGCGGCGACGAGTCGTAAACGGCGAGAAGGTTGACGACCGCGGTTTGCGGCCCCGAGAGGTCTGATTCGGATCAGCGCCGTAGTGGGACAGGGAGAATGGGTGGTTGTGGATGATGTTACCCTACCTGGGACCTCCGCGGCAGACAAAGACCTCCCCTGAGGCTCCATCTGCACCCACTCTTCCCCCTGCATCGCACGATACGGGAATGATGAGAGAAGTCAACAAGCAGAGAGAGATGATCGAGGATGATCCGGACGCGGTGGACGAGGCGTGTGGAGGGTGTCGCGTCAACTCTCCCACGGTGGCGTCGGAGGCATCGTATTCAGATTGTAATTCACTTTTCTGAGACTTACTAATTCATTGACCGGTTGATTACAAACGGTTATAAGCATTGGCCCGAGCACAAAAGCGGTAAGAGTGGTGCGTTTGAGAATTGGGTGGGGATCATGATGGTGGTGATGGTATTGATGGTATTGTTGTCGGTTAGAGCGCATTGTTCACACATACACCCACGTCACACCACAAGTCTGTGATTGGGGCGAGGACAATGCCCGACGTCAACGCTGCACACACACCTTTGACGCATTGTTCTCTCGTGCTCAGGTGCTGCGAAGCCAGCTGGCAAGAAGGCGGGAAGCCTTCGTGGGGATTCAGACTCCGCTATATCAACTCGTCTCTCAACTTCCTTCTATGTCGGCACTGCGCCATCTGTGGCAATTTCGATCTACAATCGACATACATCCCGACATCCCCTGTTCACCCAGAAGGACATTTCGTACTCCATCACAGCACATCTCGCCGCCTGGCATCGATTAACAGTGACGGGATCCACCGAGACTTCAAACAGAACCCGCATCATACACATCCGCCATGAGCCTCGTTCCGCTGTGGCTGATCCTCCTGGTCTTAATTCCATCGGGCGATGCCCTGTCTTCTTCCTTGGCTGCACCCTCACCGAAGTCCAAGAAATCACTCCTCCCGCTTCTCCCTTACGAATTCCAAACCCCTCATCCTCCGCACCAAGCACGATTGAACCGCTCTCGCTCTCATTCCGCCATCCCCGCGGACGGACCGAGGCAGGACAACATGTCTTCGAATAGTCTTGAGGGCAGGGCCGCTCACAACGAGCGGAGCACCGGGAACGGGAAGACGATGTTTGTCCAGGGCGAGCTGGTGGGAAATGGGAGGAGGGACGTGGCGTGGGATTTGCAGGTCGAGTATTCCGGTACGACGTTCTTTAATGGGTGAGTGGGGCGAGGCCACTGGTGGACGATTCTTGCACGGTGGAGTTCACCTCGATCGCTCACTGGCTCACAATGCAGGTGGGATTTCTTCACGGAAACGGGTACGTAAAGCGCAACCGGGCCGCGCAGACGAACCAAGGCTTGCTGACTATCGCGCAAGACCCGAGCCATGGTCGTGAGTGAGATACCTTGTCCACTTGGAGTTGCCCACCGTCCTGCAATTGTCTTGTACCATCTTCATTGGTGTACGATATCTTACCACGTTGCACCTATACCCACCCCTTCACGCGTCGCTTTGTCCCCTCGTTCCCTGTCTGGCAATCTTGCCTTCCCGTTCCAACCGTTCATCTTTACCGCTGTACCACTGTACCGCTGTACCGCTGTCTCGTTGTGGCTACCTCTTTATTCTGAATACATCTAACATCACAGTCGTAACGTACGTGCGCCTTCCAAGTCATCGACCGACCCATGACCGTCCGCAGATACGTCGACGCCGACACGGCGTTCTCCACGGGTTTGACGTTCTGGACCTCGAGCGGCGTTCCCGGTATTCAGGTGAGTAATCCATGCAGCATCTCCCCGGTTCCCTCTGTCATCAGTACGATCCATCGACATCTCAACGCGTCGATTTATCTTCGCCTTGTACGCAACACACACTGCGTATTGCGCACTCTGCAACAACATCTCATTTGATCCATGGCTTCCGACCACAAGTCGGCACACGGGGCAATCCGTCGCTAACGTCGTCCCGTAGGCAGACCATTGGTCCTCCCTCCCGGTCAGGACGCCCCGCAACTCGGTCAGACTCCAGAGCAAGGATCTCTTCGCGGGAGGGCTGATCGTCATCGACCTCGCGCTGATGCCATGGGGGTGCGGCGTCTGGCCGGCGTGTGAGTGGTTTCAGCCGACGTGTTGTCATCCGCAGTCCATTCCTGCCCCACACAGTCGCCGCCGGGGGAGTGTGACCTGCTCTGGCAGCGAAGAGTCTGTCCCTCCCTGTTCGTCCTCGCGATATTTGGTGTGGCGGGGAGATTCGTCCCGTCGTCCCGTAACCCTGGCCATGTTGTGAGAGCTATGTGGACGGGTTGAGGTGTGGTGCTGATCGACCAGTCTGGACTCTGGGATACGACAAGACATGGCCGGATGCTGTGAGTGGTTAGATGCGACCGACGCTGACGAGCAGGGCGAAGTGGATATCATCGTGCGTACTGAATCCTCTTCCGCGTTTTGTACTTGTGCGCGGAACGGGACAGGCTGATACGAGATACCGCAGGAAGGGATCATGTCAAATACCAACAAGTGAGCGGGATTCACGCCTTCCCGTTCTCTACTACATCTCCTCGCTACATGACGCTTCCCATGATTCTTGCAACATACGGAATCTCAGCGACGCTAACCGCTTTTCTCTCCTATCAGCCAAATGACCATGTGGGTCCCGGGTCATTACCACGCCCTGTGGAACCAATGAGTGCCGTGATGGACGCTGATGCCGCGGTGCGCTATGCAGTCACACTTTGCCGGGGTGCACCATCAACCAGACAGTGGGCTGTTACACGGGCACGGTCGGAGTGAGTGTCGGCTTGCTTAGATCGGCTTTTCTCGTTGAGGATAGGAACACGCACCGGCTGACGATAGGTCAGAACCAGCTGTGTGATTCGACGACTGGTGAGCGAAACACGAGCTTGCTGTATGCGGGTGTTCTACGATTTACTGTACCTCCGAGAGTGAGGAGGACGCCATACTCCGTCCGCCTAGGCATCTCGTGTGACTGTGACCCATTCGGTGACTCGTGACATAGTATCTCAGCAATCCCACCCTCCCACAACATTCCAAACTTTCGTGTCATCGCAACTTCTCCACCTCACCTTGTGATCGCCTGGGCCCCATCCTCGGCCCTCCTAAGCACGCTGGGAGAGCGATTGTGTACAGCTCACTAACCACTCTCAGGCGGTAGCGGCTGCTCCATCAGCTCCAACTCGGCTACATCCTACGGCGAGCCGTTCAATTCGGCCGGAGGAGGCGTGTTCGCCTGTCTATGGGATACCGATGGCATACGGATCTGGAATTGGAACCGGGCGGGGATCCCATCGGAGTGAGCGACCTGATCCTTCCCGGAAGGACACTGCGTCCCACCAGTGTCGTCCGTTGTTCACTGTGGTGGAGTGATCCGAGATCCGAGGATGGTCGGCTGATCGCTGTAGTATCTCCTCCGAGGCGCCGGACCCGACGACATGTGAGTGCTCATTGCGCTCTACCGATCCTCGGACATATGCCACATGCGCCTTCTCATCGCCATCCCACACATCGTCTCAAATCGGCTCGACGATGGGCATAATTCTTTCTCACCCCGGCGATCGGGACTCTCATCACGGAGTTCGTGCTACAGCCACTGACACCGCCGTAGGGGGCACGCCCGCCGCCGCGTTCGACGCATCGACGTGCGACCCGGGGCACTATTTCGGAGCAGCTGAACTGATCCTCAACATTGACTTGTGCGGTAAGTCCCAAGGTCAGCTGATCCCGTCCGCTAGTCTGTTCGCAGTCACGAGTGCAAACCAGTTCACATTGCGTGACTTTCGGCATAGCCAGGTCGACCTCCATAGACAGTGTCGGGAGGGGGAGGGGGAGAAAGGTAGAATGCTGACTCGACTGGCTGCTAGGCGATTGGGCGGGCAACAACTATGCACGTGAGTTGGGCGGGCTCTGAGGACCTGCTCCAAGCACAAGGCATGGGCTGGGGCGCTGAGTGTGGTGCAGAATATAGCTATTGTCCTGGGACATGCGCTTCTTACATCGCCGACCCGGTGAGTACCGCCCTGGGTAGCTCCCTCTCCGAGTCACCCACCACTGTGTTGTCCTCTTACGCGGCCAACTACTTCCTTGTTGTATCAGGAGGCCTTGGGGAAGAGAGTACCGCCTCCAGTTGTCTCCTCAGTCCCCTCATGATCAGATACTTATCGCGTCCCAAATCGTGCTTGGCCTCACCCCGCCCCGCCGCTGACAGCCCAGACCAATCTCAACAACACCATCTTCCTTATCAACTACATCAGGGTGTTCCAGCAATCAGGCTCTCAGCCACTCGATCAGCAAGTCGACGTGGTATCCAACATGACTGGCGTGGGTGGCGCCGTTGGGATCTCGTCGGCTTCGGGGTCAAGCTCGAGCGGGGCCACGACGACTTCGACAACGGGATCCGGGATGGCCACGAGCAGCGGCAAGGTTTCTTCGGCGCGAGAGAGGCGGGCGTCGATCCTGGGTCTGAGCCTGGGCCTGATACTGGCTCTGTGTACGAGCGGAGGTCTCGTGTGCATGGTCTGACTGGACAGCTGCAGTGCGGACACCTCCCCCTAGATGACCGGCATGAAAGGTCGGGTAAGAAGAGGCCTCTAGGCGTGTGTGCACATTACTCTAGAGATGCTCCGGATCGCGGTAGATGAGCGAAATGACTGTCGGTCAGAGATGCATACGTACTGGATCTTCCTGGGAACAAGTGAAGCCCCCAAGGACTACATGCGCTCCAGCCAATCCCCTTCCTTGAGAGTAAGCCAGTCTATTGAGACGGATCCGGGCAGAACCGTGTCTTGAATCTGTACTCGCCGCTCTATCCCTTGGACCCCAGCGCGGCCAGCTTTGGACGGGACATTACAGTAGTTGTGCATACGAGAGCAACGCGGCAACGAAGGTCCGTTGGAAGATACAGGCCCGGTTGGGGCATGATGAATACTTGTGCGGGCGCTTGAAAGGATATGCGATGCAGAGTCGTCGAGAAACATTGTGGACGCAATATCCGTTCGGGGCGTGTATGCTGGCCAGGTCGTAAGGTCGTTTCGTAATTACACGTATCTTGATCCTATATCGCGGTGTCGTCATCATCGTCGTCGTCGTCGTCCTCATGACTTTCTCGTGTGCGCTTCCTCGCCGTTCTCGCCTGCACAGTTCCTCGCAGCCGCATGAGAGCACTTCACGTGCACGACCACTGCACCTCCATCAGCATCCTGTCCCTGGGATTTGGAGTCGATCGCCCACACAGCACGGCTCACCGTTGCAGTCATCGCATTGGAGTGCGGGCCGGGTACCAAGGCGCTTATTACACACCGGACACTTGGCGCTGGAAGCCTTGGATTTGGGCAAGAACGCGGCGAACGTCGATGGGACTGCCCAATCGCGCAACATCAGCGCTATCCCTAAACCCAACATCCCAACGATCCATGATGATGATGACTTCGGCTGTGTCGTGGAGCAACGTTGCTACTCACAGCCCGACTTCTTCCCGTTCAAGAGCTGGAGAGTCTCCTTATCGAGCAGAGTGAATCTATGGGTGCCCATGACGTTATGAGAGCCTTCATCGGCGTCGGGTGCACCGCCTTGCTCGTGTCCCGCGGCCCGTCGTTCATCCTCTCGATTGGACTGCATGAGATTCGCCTCCCCCCCATCCGCTTCGCCGGCTTGGCGCTGGATCGTTGAGGCCGCGGCGGTGGAATTCGATACCTTGATTGCTGAGCCGTCTTGTACCGGTGCGGCGGGCGTGTCGGTCGCGGCAGGCGAGGACCCTTTGATGGTCATCACTGAGGAGGTATCGTCAATGCGCGGTGTGGCGGTGTGGAACGCCGAGGCGTCCAGGACGCGGGGGCCGCCCGCATCGGATAGAAGGGAAGACGTCGAAGGGGTAGCCATGGACGAGGATATCTCCTCGAGCAGGCGCTGATGACCTGAGTCGTGCCGTCAGCTCGAGCGGCAAAACCTACGATCCAATGCCATCGGACCATACGCGTACTCACCTCTCATCTCGCTAGCGTCCTGGTAATCACTCAGGACACTGCCTTGGTCTTTCCACCTTGCAGTGCGCCATGTCTCCCCGTCCGCCTCCGTTGCTCCCTTCCCATCCACCTTCAATGCCTTCAGCGCAGCAAGCGCCTCCTCCTCCATCTTCTTCTCATCATCTTCCCCATCTCCTTCTGGGTCCGCATCGGCCCCTACCGCATTCACCCGCACCTTGGCCGAGTCGGGACGCCCAGGCTGCGGTTCGAAAATCGGCATCGCCCTCGGACCATTCCGAACCAGTTTGATCGAGCCGACATGCTCCGCGCCCTCGTCCGGTAACTGGGAGAGCACATCCCGCTCGATGATTCGCAGTCGTTCCAGGACTTCCGGCATTCGCGGGCGGAAAAGGGGGTCCTCAAGGCAGCAGTCGAGGGCGAGGGAGATGAGAGCGGGCGGGCAACCGCGGGAGACGCGACGACGGACTTCGTCTTCGTCGGGTACAAAGGAGGGTGCTTGGCGCTACGACGATCAGCCACCTCCACTTTGAAATGGAAGGCAAAGGACAGGATGGAGTAAGATGACGCGAGATGAATGACCTGGAGCTGAGGTTACGCACAATGAACGTCTTCGAGTCGACAAGGCGACGCGACATGATCTCGATGAAGATGATCCCGAGGGAGAAGACGTCAGTGGGGAGGTCGAAATTGAGGCCATTGATGATCTCCGGGCTCATGTAGCCCTGTAAGAGGCATCAGCGCCGGGAACATCGTCGTCGAAGGCACCCCGCAAGTCGACTGTCGGCGAGAGAAGGGTACGCTTCACTCACGTCAGTCCCGCAGTAGGTCATCCGCTTCATCTCCTCCTCGTTCCGCCCGGTGATCCGCGCAAATCCAAAATCAGTGACCTTGATACGATCGTTCGATGTGATGAGTAGATTCTCCCCCTTGAGGTCGCGGTGGATACACTATTATGTCAGCTCGATTCCACCATGCCAGCGCTACTCCACTCTCGGAACGATGCCTGGAGCAGCGGGTGGTCAAGACCCAGATGGGATGCAAGGCTATACTCACTTGTCTCGCGTGGAGGTAGGCCACAGCTCGAGCCACGTCGGTCGCGAATGATAAGCGGAGTCGCCATGGGAAGGGGTTTGGGGAGAGGATGAACTGTCGTAGATTTCCTCGGGGGACGAACTCGGATATGATGCTGCGGTAAACGCGTCAGTGGGGTTCGCCGGCGGGTGAGATGTCCCACTGGCGCATTGTCACACGAGCGCCCGATAAGCAGCCAGGGAATCGGCTCGCTGATGGAATATAGAGGGAGGGGTATGTCCACTTACAAGACTCGCCCATCCCCTTGCGGCGCCTTGGAGAGGCCTAGGAAGAGGACGATATTCGGATGTCGACATTCTCGCATGATGCGCCATTCACGCTCAAAGTACTTGTGCACCTGCACCATCAGCACGGCCGCACGCTCAGTCAGGCAAGGCTCAGCGTCTGGCCATCCTCCGCCGCTAGGGACGAGGATGGCGCTGTAGGCTACGCCGGGAGGGATGCTCATGCTCACATCGTATTCGCTCGACGGGAGTACCTCCTTGATCGCAATGTCGATACCGAGGTATGTCCCTAGCCCAGCTCAGCCATCTGCCCTCAACCCAGTCTTCTCGGTAGGACCCCGATCAGACGACCGCGCGCACCTTTGAAGACCGATCCAAAGCTACCCGCGCCGAGACGTTCGCCCCAGACGATGTCCTCGTACTACCACGATCAGCTGAAGCGGTCTTGATCAGGATGATCACCAGCGTCCGCTTACAGGGATGACGTCGAAGTCCAGCATGTCGCGATATCGCTGATTCTGCTCGTCGGGAGCGGTTCAAGGCGAACTGTCGCAGAGTGGGATAATCAACTCGATCTGCTATGCGGGAGTGGAGGGTGTACGAGGTCGTAGCTGATGAGAGCGCGCGGTGTCGTGGGGTCGTGAGATCGTAACGAAGTAAAGAGAAAAGGCTACAAGTCGAGATAGGTCGAGCTGGGTGTGACGCCGGGGCGCGGACAAAGCTGAAACGTCTAGGCAGATGATATCACGGCAAGTCTGGTGAAACCCGAGGCAGGGTCAGAGTCTGGGCCGTCTCTGTCGGACCTTGAGACGACGAGCAATCGAGCAGCGGCACCGCGAACGGGAAGGGGATGGCTGGGGGCGTCCTGAAGATATATGTACAGATGTTCTGAGACGCACACTCATGGAACGGCACATCCCATGGCTGGCTGAAACGGCAACGCAACGACGACGACGGATGAGCCGTCTTCCGGTGCACCGCCCGCGTCACAGGCACCGGGACGACACACGAACAACAACATCCACAACCTCCCCCTTGTCTTTTCGATAGCGACGACTGCTCGTTACATATCCCAGCCTCGCCCAGCACCATGCAGCAAGTCGATCGGTGAATACCAGAGAAGTCTGACACGCCGACGACCCGCTGAGCAGCAGCGCCGACGAAACACGCCGCCCACACTCGCGCTTGATCATCCTTTGTCGACCAAGGCTTCGAGTCCTTTCATGCCTCGTCTCCTGGTGTCACACTGACGGCGCTCGCTCTGACCACGGGCTTCAGCGGCTCACTGGTCATTCGGCTGATATCTCCTCTCGCTGACAGCGATCCCTGTTCATCATCGTGTGCTCGAGTGCTCACTGCAGACGGCCTCGACCACTTGCACCTCGACGTCGCCGCCATGAGTCACCCCAATCGCGCGTTCTGGGAGGCAGTCTCGCTGGCGGGTCTACTCCTCTTCGTGCTCCTCGCTTCGGTGCTCCACCTCAACAACTGGTGCCGGCGTAACGACTCTGATTCTGGGCCCGCGGCGGACAACGATGACAAGCCGGAGAAGAAGAAGAAGGACAATGAGTCGAAGAAGGACAAGGACCGGCGGAAGGGGGCGGCGGACGACGATGGCGGAGACACGAGTGCACCGTCCACGGCGAGTACTGTGCCCGATACGCCTTCCACCAGTGCCGACACGCCCTCCAGCGAGACGAGCGAGAGAGAGAAACCGCGGGACAGGGAGAGGGACCGCAAGCGAGGAGCGGATCCAGAGGACGAGTGGGAGGAAGGCGAGGAGCGCAGGCTCGTCTCGGATGATAGCGGTACCCCGTCGACTCGGACGGAGCGACGGCGACGCAGCTTGAGCTTCGAAGTGGGCGGCACACCGGTGACGCTGGCGATGCCGGAGGGCGCGAGAGATTTCCAGGTAGATACCGAACACCATGACTCGGGACAGTCGACGCCCGTCTCGGGTCTCACCACCCCCGCGTCGCCTGCGACGGTGCACCACAATCGCCGGTCACCTGGACCGGACGGGGATGGCGGCGGCGCCACGATGGGAGGCGGAGGGAGTGTTGGCGGCGCCTACCCTGCTGGCCAAGCGGGTCAACAGCGCGCATCGGGAGGAAACAGTGAGAGGCGCACAGTAAATGGAGCCACCCAACGTCCCGGGAATGCGTACAATGCCGCAATCTCGTCCCCTCTCAGAGGTCCAAACGACCTCACTGTCTTCTCGGCGTTTCCAGATGACAGCTACTACGATAAACTGCAGCAAGAGCTGGAACGGTTCCTCTCCGGCACGAAGTCCAAAACCGGCTCGAAGGCGGACCCTATCCTCGGAGACAAGGGCGCGGAGGCGGCGAAGAGGAGGCTCTCGGCGGAGCTCAAGGAGCCGACCAAAGCAAAGGTCAAGCCAGAACCGGTACCAGCTGGCTTGAGCCCCATTGTGAGTTGCCCCATACCTATCGCTTGCACAGATGGAAGCGCTGATTTCCGTTTCAGACGGTCAATGCACATCATGTCAGGCATGTTGATGAACCAGATGTCATTCCTGCCAGTCCGGAGAAAGTCACCGTGCTCTCCCCAGTCGTGAGTCACACATAACGTTCTTGTGACATGCAAAATGCTGATTTGTCCCAGCAACCCCCCGAACCTCTTTCTGCTGTGTCGCCCGACAAGAAAGGGAAAAAGAAAAAGGAGAAGGAGAAAAAGCGACCCCCACCGCTGAAGCTTGAGGATGAGGAGGAAGAAGCAGAGAAAGCCAGAAAGACCAAGAAGAAGAAGTGGGTGGCTGTCCAGGAGAGCTCACCGGAGGTTATATCACCTGATGAGATCAAGAAGAAGAAGAAGGCAAAGGAGAAGGAGAAGGAGCTGGCGTCTCCGGAGAAGGCCAAAGCCAAGAAATCAAAGAAATTGTCCGAGGAGGTTTCTGATGCAGAAGAAGACAAGAAGATGAAGAAGAAGAAGGAGAAGGCCAAGGTCAAGGTCAAGGATGCGGAGGAGGAGTCGGAGGATGAGGAAGTCAAGGAAGCCAAGAAAGCCAAGCTGGCAAAGAAGGAGAAAGCAAAAGCCAAAGTCGAGGCGGCGGAGAGCAAGTTGGAAGAACGGCTCCAGGTGCTTGAGGAGGCAAAGGCAGAGCAGGAGAAAGCAGAGAAGGAAGCGGAGAAGGCAAAGGCAAAAGCAAAGGAGAAGGAGAAGGAGAAGGGCAAGACGGGCAAGGAGAAAGATGAAGCCAAGGATGAGGTGGCCGAAAGGCTCAAGGCTCTGGAGGAGGCAATGGCCAAGAAGGAGGAGGCGGAGAAAGAGGTGGTGAAGAAAAAAGAGAAGGTGGAGAAGAAGAAGAAGAAACTCAAGGCTGCAGAAAAGGAGGGGGAGGAGGAGGAGGAAGAGGAGGAGGTTGCGGATAAGGGGACAAAGAAGGCAGCTGGAAAGAAGAAGGGGAAGTCAGAGGCCAAAGGGGAGGCTGATGCCCCAAAGAAGGCAAAGAAGGGCAAGGCCGTGCAAAAGGTTGAAGCGGATGGTGAGGATGATGATGAGGAGGTGGATATTGGGGATGTTGGGAGGAAACCCAAGAAGGACAAAGTCAAGGCCTCTGCTCCCGCTGCAGATCCACCAGTGCAGGCACAACAACAAGCACCACCTGCCGCACAACAGGCCCCTCCGGTCCAGGCTGCCCCTCCTGCCCCAACATATCAGTATACTCAGCAACAGCAACCTCCGTTCCAGCAGCAGGCACCATTATACCAGCAGCAGAACATCCCACCCACTTCTCAGCAAAGTCAGAATCCGCCTGCGCAAGATCCTAGTGTGCCGGTAACAACCTACCAGGATTCCGGGCCAAGCAACTCTGCTGGGGCAAAAGCCAAGATGAGGCAGCAGAAGGTGTCAGCACAAGATGATGATGGGGATGAGGACCAAGAAGATGGGCAAGACACCAAGTCCCACAAGACCCGTCAGAAAGGGGCAAAGAAGGATGGAGTTGCGGTTGTTGGAGATGCAGGGGAGCATTCTGAGGAGGAGGGGGTCATGACAGATATCAGGGGGAAGGCACAGGCAGAGCGCAAGAAACTGAAGAAAGAGCTTCATCAGAGAAGGGGACAAGAGGAGATTGAGAAAGGAAGAAAGGGGAGAAAGGCAACAAAGGGCCAGCATCTGGACTCAGAGTCTGAAGCAGACGGAGATGCGGGAGAGGAAGAGGGAGTGTCCACGGAGGAATTTGCCGCAAAGCGAGGCAAGTCAAGGAAGGGCAAATCAACTGGAAACACTGTGTTGGGAGCGGAGGCTGGAGCTCAGGGTGTCACTCGAGAAGAAATGGAGGAAAAGGAGGAGGAGGAAGAGGAGGAGGTGGGAGTGGACTTTGAGGAGCTGGAAACTCGGAGAGGAGGGAGGATTATGATGGGCAGAGAGAAAGTGAGGGAGAAGAAGCTGGGTGAGTCCTTCTTGATGGGGTTTTGAAGAATCAAGAGGATAGCTGATGGTGAGAACAATAGCCTCTGTGGAGGCTTCGACATCTAATGCAACACCAGCAAAGCCACGTGTGGAGGCACTGGGGGACCCCGGAAACAAGGACATACCAGTTGAGGAGGCAACAGTACCCGATGAGAAGGCAACAGTACCCGATGAGGCGACTATACCAGTTGTCAAGACCTCTGAGAAACGTTCACCAGATCAAGTGCAAGCTCCAACCAGCAAAGTACCGATTATAGAAGAAACACCAGCCCCACTACCAAGTTCAGGAAATAAACCATCCACATCTGAGGAGTCAATCCCAATCACCCCGCAACCGCCAGCCAACCAATCATCTGAACACAGCCCGGCCAGCCCAGTAGAGTCAGAGCTTGGTCTGCCAGAGACCACTCCCC
Source organism: Saitozyma sp. JCM 24511 (assembly GCA_001600855.1). Lineage (NCBI taxonomy): Eukaryota > Fungi > Basidiomycota > Tremellomycetes > Tremellales > Trimorphomycetaceae > Saitozyma > Saitozyma sp. JCM 24511. Next base: position 637,230 of record BCLC01000004.1, on the reverse strand, counting down.
CGGCACTTGATCCTCCGCCTTATCAATCACGGGCAAGGAGGACTGAAGATGTGCTCCAAGATGCCAGGGATGATTATGGGTCTATCCCAGAACCATTCCCTGATGATTACGTGGCGGCATGGGAGAATCCGGTGGAGCAGAAGGGAAAGAAGCTGGAAGATGGGAACAAGTTGGAGTCCCCTCTTCTGGCTGAAGCCTCCAGTGCACCAAATAGTCACCATCCCGAGAAGAATGTGGGGATCCAAGACAGCTCAATGCGCAAGACCCCAGAGAAACAAGCTCCGGGTGCTTCATCAGGTCTGCATAAGTTCCAAGGGAAGCAGGGAGCCAGTCTGGCCGCTCGCACACCTGAGCAATCATCATTCAAGGAGAATCAGATGGAGGCAGATGGACCAAAGACACCGCTCTCTGCAGGGTCATATCAAGGTGAGTGCAGTGAGTCAGATGTGAAACTCAACCTCATGTTCAGGTGCCACAAATTCAGACATTACAGTCTCCAAGGGGTTGTGGCAAAGACCTGGGAAGGCGGACAGCCCAGAAGCGGATGTGGTCACTGCCATTCCCACAGATGCTGATGAGAGTGAGTTTGCCTGCAGAAATTGGAAGGGAAGCTGACGGTTTAACCCAGTGTCAGCGGAGACCGAGGAGAAGCCCAGTCTCTGGCAAAAGCCTCAAAACCAGGACAACGGCTCCCCTGACACAGCGCCAAGTCTGTGGCAAGGCAATCACAAAGCTGGGCAAGATGCCATACCACCTGATGATGCATCTTGGCAGGGCAAAGACAAGAGCAAGGATGTCTCCAACATGCTTTCAGATGGTGCTGGTGAGTCCTTAACATTGGGATCAGCTTGTTTGGCAAAGTGGAAAGGGCCATGGCTGATATGAACAAAAGCTCAAGATGCACCTGGATTATGGAAAAAGCCAAGCAGACCTGATAGTCCTGGAACAGCAGCTCCTGGTCTCTGGCAGGGGACCAGTCTTTCAAAGAACAGCCAGAATGATGGTGGAGGAGACCCAGATCCGATCTCAAGTAAGCACCAAAGGGGGGTTGGTGCTGCTGAAGCTGAGACAAACTGTGAGCATTGAGTCGGGAGAAGAAGACAAAACTCACAGGCCGTAGCATCCTTGGACACTGCAGAGAAGCCTGGTCTCTGGCAAAAGCCCAAGATTGATAAGAATCAAGAGGACAAAGCTCCAGGTCTCTGGGGAGGAACAAGCATTTCCAAATCACCGATCCCTTCAGCCAAGAACTATCCATCTCAGCCTGATGATGGGGAATTACAGGATGCAGTCCTTGTTGCCCCAACAACTGTCAATTGTGAGTGGACTACTTCATCAAAGTTCTCAATGCCAGATGCTGACAAAGAGCCAATCAGTGGGGTCAGAAACCGGAGAGTCGGTGGGCCTTTGGCAAAAGTCACAAGATCCAGATAGTCCTGCACCGGAGGCTGGTGGCCTGTGGCAGTCGAGGAAAGGCTCCACACCCCAGCAAGAGGAGTCATCATCGAAGAAAGGTACTTTCATTCTGCTTCTAATTTGAGGCAAACTGACAGGATGTAGGACTGGTCTCTCCAAGTTCCCCTGCTCATGATGATCCACTTCTCAACATGACAACTCGGAGCCGGCCTGCCAGGGAGGAGGACATTGCCATGACAAATGCCGCCATTAGGGAGGGTGAGTGATATCGATTGCAGGTCTAGCAACAGAGACACTGGCTAAGATGCTCTTGTTCAGCAGATGACTGGGATGAGAGTAAACCAGGACTTTGGAAGGCAGTAAAGAAGCCCGACAACAAGCCCGCCACTGGGAACTTGTGGCAAGCCAAAAAAGACAACACCCCAAGCACTCCACCCACACAAGAAGGTCGGGAAAATGCCCACCCTGATGAGGATCACACAGGTATGTAAGGAAACACAATGCTTTGCGAAAACGTGCACAGGCTTACGGACACCAGATATTGAACCTGGTTTCACCAATACTTCAGGAACCTCCGGTGACACCGACACAATTGAGCAAAGTGGCAAGCAGAGGAAGAAAGGCAGGGACAACTCGAGCAACTCTAAAGAGGATCAGCATGAGTCAAATGAGCAGGAGCCCTTGGAGATGAAGGCAGTCCTCACAGAGGAGAAAAGTGGGAGAGGAAAAAGAGTTAAGGGTGATGACAGCAAGACCACCACTGGAGAGGGAGAGATTGAGAAGAAGGACAAGATTGAGGAGATTAACAAGAAGAGCAAGCAGAAACAGGAAGATGACAGTGGCACAGCCATGTCCCAGGAAGAAGGCAACACAGGTATGTTGACCATCTAAGCTTGTTGCAGACAAGGATCAAGACTGACATCACTCAGAAGAGAATGATCCAGCACTGAAGGACATCTCAAACCGATTTCAAGACATGATGAAGGACAAGCCCAAGAGTAAGAAGGGCGACAAGGTGATGGACGGGTTCAACGGAAAGTCCAAAGAGGAGCAGGATGAGTGGGTGAAGGACAAGCTCCAGGGTGTGCAAGATGCAGTAAAGGAGGAACAGGGCAGGCAAACAAAGGCAAAGAGGGCAAAGGATCAAGACGGCAATTCCCCCATTGGGAAGAAGAAAGATGGGAAGAGTGGTGGGGATGGCAAGGATATGGACACTCTGACTGCTCTCCCGGAGGATGAGGGGTTCAGGAAGGGACCAAGAGAGGTGCCAGCCATGGCGCACAAGAACTGGAAGAATGACAAGAAGAATGTGGTTCACCAACAATCACTGCCCAAGACCACCAAAGCCAAAGAGGAGAATGCAAGCAACCACACCAACACCACAGACTCGAGTAGGAGCAACAAGATATCAAGTGAGCAAGAGATGCAGAGTCAGGAGCAAGAGTTCCAAGCAAGCTACCTCTACCCTCTTGCCAGCCTTGGCAAATTCCTCTCGATCTTCCGACATGCTCCCCTCTTTTCATCGCTCACCCTGCTCTGCCTTGGAACCGGCATCGAGGGGACCAGACAGCTGGGTGGGCTAGTCATTGCGCTCTCTCAGGACCAGACAACACTGTCCAAGCGGGATTCGGAGCCTGCAGATGTCGACGCAATGGAGAGCTACATCCTCAAGCTGGCCAATGGAGCCGGGGTGGATAGTGTGGTGGGGGTGTTCCTTCTGCATATCTGGCTGGCACTGTGCATCCCATTCTTGGCATGCCTGTGCTACCTCTGTGTGGAGAGGGCAAGTAGGGCAGGCACAGGGGAAGCACCTCAAGGGAAAGAGGAGAAGGAGAAGAAGTCTTGGAGGGAGAGCTGGTGGGCAAACCCATGGAGCACCCTCAAGACCGGTCTCACCGTCCTCAAGGCTGGGATATATCAGGGCACCTCAATCATCTTCCTTGGGAGCAAGTACAGAGGTTTCTCAAGCTTCTTCCAATCCAAGTGGTACTGGCCGGTTCTCCGCTTCACCATCTTCATCACCAACATCATCATTTGCATCCTCCTCCTGCGTCAAGCCATCTCCTTGGCATACATGGTCATCACAACCTCCGACACACCATTCTTCACCGGGCCAGACACCTCCGCCACTGCCTCAAGCCTTGCGGCTGCAGCGAGCTCTTTCACTTCTGCCCAAGTGTTCTTCATCCTCCACATCATCCTTGCCGTCATGGTCCCATGCTTGGCAGTATCATGGTATGCCCTGCTCAATCCGCATGCCAAGAAACAAGCGCAGGATGGAGAAGGCAAGGGAGGGGATGTGGAGGGATCTGAGAATGGGGGGGATGACAATGATACAAGTCAAGTGGAGAAGAAGAGAGGGTGGGTGAGCAGGTTGTTCTGTTGTGGGCTCCTGGATAAGCTCGGACCACCATGGGTGAAGTGGGTGGTTGCGGTGGTGGTGGTGCTACTTGTGACAGTGCCTGTGGTGTGGGTGGTGACAAAAAGCAAGAGTACAATTGGACAAGCCAGTGGGTGATTGTGTATGTTAGCGCAGAATAAGCAGATATGCAGACAGCAGAGACACTCTGCCCACATACCAAAGCATCATAATACAAGACATTTGGTGTGTACTAATCTTTTGCCTAAAGCGGAAAATGCATTGGAGATGTGCGGAAACGAGCACACGATCGATCCATGGTAAAAACCAAAAACTGTCTGAAGCAGGATTTCTGGATTCCTGAAACAGGAGGGGAAATCACGAGGCCGGAACCCATCACAGAAACGCGCCCGCTCCCTTTCCCACCGAGCACCCATCCCATCCACATCGCATCTCATCGCATCGCATCTCACATATCTCATCGCAGTTGACTATGCTCTCTCGGCGGCATGGTTGACCCCGATGATCGCCGCACCTTCAACGTCCTCCTGCCGGTGTTACCGCCTCGCGCCATCCATGTCGAGCTCCCGACGGATGCGACCGCCGAGGACATCTTGGCGAGGGTCCTCGAGCTGGCACGCGTTGAGTTGGGTGGCGAACAGTGGAGAGGAGTCGCGTGCGACGTTGCGTGGTCTGGAGAGAGGGCGGATGGGTGGGCTATGAGGGCGAGAAGGGAGATGGAAGAAGGGAGATGGTGGTCCGAGGAGGAGGTCGAGGGGTATCGAGATCGTGAGTCAGAAAGTCTCGGCTCGTGTGTGGGATCATGAACTCTGAGGGGCTGATCGGTCGTTCAGCTCTGCATTCGGTCTCTGGTATTGAGAGAGGAAGTTTGGAAGTGAACCTCGCTCTCGTCCCTCCTGGAACTCCTCTCGTTCGACTCTCCGTGACGCTCCCTACCACCACATCGAGCCGGGCCATCTCACTCCGCCTACCTCTCACAACGTCGATGACCACCCAAGACGTCCTGGAGCAGCTGACGGCGGAACTCGGCCTCCCGCGCTTCACTGCAGACCTTGTCGCTCCGTCACCGGGTCAAAGAGGTAGAGGCAAATCACGCAGGACGCTATCCCACTCGTCCAGCTTGGGAGGCGTTGGATCGACAGACGCTTCTAAGTCCGCTCGTGCTCGTCTGGAAGACGCCGTGCGGTGGACGGTGACCTTGAGAGATGGCGGGGAGATTCGAAAGATCGACATGGGCAATGTCTTGCTGGAAGTTCTCCGGGAGTGCTCTGCCTCGGCATGGCTCGAGGTTGCGTTGGACGAAGAATGGCTGTTCGAGAAAGCTCGTCCGGGGGCGAGGGACGAGTTGGAGACGACCCCTCCGGAAAGCGCGCTGGACGGAGACGAGGAGGAAGACGATGAGGAGCACAGGTCCAATACCCTCAAGGCCACACCATCAAAGCCGACAATGGCATTACCCGACGAGCCTCGCAGTGCTCCTGACTCGCCCACTCCAGCTTCCTTCGGTGTCGGCCCACGATCGTCCAGGTTGTCAGGCCTTTTCCACGGCTGGGCTGACGCGCATAAACACCCTGCCCCACCTTCCTCGCCTCAGTCCGCGATCACACAGCCAGAGACGTCTACTGTCTCCGCTGCTGGGTACTTTGACCAGCCCCGACCACGGCCGATAGAGGTCACAGAGCGGCTCCGGAGGGACGGGAGGCCGATGAGCGTCAGTGGTCCCGTTGGAGATATGGCGCAGGATGGCGGGCTGGCTACTGGACGGAGGAGCAGTCTCGCCGGAGAGCGAGAGCGAGAGGTAGAGCAAATTCTAGGCGATCTGAGTGAGGCGGATAATGTCGATCCGCTCGAATGGGAGAGCTTCCTGGTATGTCCCTCGATCTGCGACGAGTTGAGGTCTGGGCTAATTGCGTAGGACGATCTCAACCTCCGCGGCCCCAAGCGAGACGCCATGGCCGCCCTTCCCCCTTCGCGCAAAGCATACCTCCTGTCGCAATCCCGCGCTTCGCCGATCAAATCAACGCCCGCAAGCCAGAGTCCCGCACCACCTCCTAGCCGTCCACTGAGCTTCATCTCCTTGTCGACAGGTACCTCAGCTGGTATCGCCCGCCTTTTGCCCCAAATGACCGGCTCCTCCTCGGGATCAGCATCACCTTCCGTTGCGTCCCGGCAGTCAGCGGCGGAGGGGTGGTCGAAGCGGCTGTCCATCGCGAGTCTTGGGAGCTGGACCGGACTGACAGTTGCGCCGGCCAGTGAGGCGGGAGACGAAGAGGTCGTCACCCCCCGAGCTGAGAGCAGTGTATTGGAAAGGGGGCTGGGGGAGATGCCGGCTCTGGAAAGACAGACGACTGGAGGTCTCTGGGGCTGGTGGACTGGCACAAACTACAAGCCAGAAGAAGGGAGTGCCGAGGCATTCATTCAAGGCCTGCTTGATACGTCAGTTCTCCCTCATGGTCACAGCTAATCCCTCAGCAAACGATCACAGTCGTCCTTGCTCAAGCACCTATTGTCCCTCCGAGTCACACTGTCGACCGCGAAATTGGCTTGGATCTCGGATTTCGTTGCCCAGTCCGGCTTCGACGCGCTGCAAGTTATCCTGGAGAAGATCGACCGTCAGCCCAGAGAGCAAGGGGACTTGAACGAACAGGTCATCGGCGAGGTTATCAAGTGTCTCAGAGTGCTCATGAACACCCAGGTGCATACGAAGTTTTCACAGATTATCGCATTCGCTGAGCGTGTACAGGTCGGTTTCGTCGGCGTACTGGATCGTCCGGCAATGGTCCAGCATATCGTCTTCTGCCTTCGAACACCATCCCCCAAGGTTCGAAGTCAGGTGTGCGACCTCCTGGCCGCACTGTGCGTGATGTCCCCGGATGAGGGGCATCATCACGTCCTCGACGCTTTCTCTGAGCTGCGGATCGCATTCGAAGACGGCGCGAGGTTCGAGTGGCTGCTCAAAACTCTAGCGGATCCGGACCCTGTGGAGGAAACTGGCCAGTTGTCGGCGGTCTGGGAATGGCGAACATCGGCGATGGCGCTCGTGAATGCGCTGTGCAACTCGCCGGACGATCTGGAGAGGAGATGTGAGATCCGCGGGGAGCTACAGAGGCGGGGTCTCTTCGACTCCCTGGAGGTGAGACTCCTGCTGGCGTCAGCTCCGGATATTTGCTGAAACCTGAAAGTCGCTCGAACTGCGAAGTCCGCCGGATAATTTCAACACGCAGCTTTCAGTCTTCTTCGATGAACGGGCAGACGACCAGGCAGATCTCCGACAGCTGTACACCGACGAGGCGGCTGGACCACTCAGCTCGTCAGCCAAAACGCTTCTGCTGGCGGCGGAGGGAATACCTCGCGCCGTCCCGGCTGTCGAGGAGGTCCTGCGGCGATGTGGGACTATACTCCAGATACATACCGAAGAGCAAGTGGAGTTCGCCGTAACCTCTACTCGTCAGGCGCTCATGCCAGCAGGTCCGTCGTTGTCGATGTCATGACCGTTCTGGCTATGTTTGCGGAACATCTATCGGACATCAGTGATATGTGAGTGGACCCGTTGGATCTTGATTAGCCCGCTGAATCCATGCAGATCTACGGACTGGCAGGTGGCGCTCGAGCGTTTCCTCGGCGATGTGAGATTATCAGTCCCTAGCGTTTTGGGCTCCCATGAGAACCTTGACATGGCTTCCGCGGAACATGTCGAGGAGACCGCCGCCGACGGGCTCAAGGGCAGAGAGAAACTTCGGACTGCTTCTCTGCTGGAGGAAGTCGGCGGGCTGAAATCGACGGTCCGTTCTCTGCATCGATCTTACAGTTGTATGACAGCTGATGGATCGTCCAGCTCGCCGACTCTGATTCTCAACTCGGAGAAGCAAGGAAGGAAATCGAATACCTGCATCGCGCTCTGGAGGTCGTCCGAAGTCGTCTGCAGCTTGTGGAAGAGTCGTCGCAGGCTGTCATCCCTACTCAGGACGAACAGCCCGAAAACGGGCGGAGAACGATAGACGCCCACTCTATCGCCACGCAAGCTGTAGCTCGCTGGGTGAAGCAGGAGGAGATGATAGAGGGGTTGAAGACGGAGGTGGAGACCCTCAGGGAACGGCTTGCCGACAGGAGACCGGCCGTTGTCAAGGATCTTTGGGGCGAGTCTGGTGGACCTCCGGAAGATGAGATCGTGAAAGGTCTTCCATTGGTCTCTCCCAAGGCTTCCAAGATTCCCATGTCCGACACGACGACGCACCAATCCGGGGTCGCTCGACCAACTTCGCATGCTTCCTTTCCAAATCTCGCAACTTCTGGTGACCTTTCGACTCCTTCCGCGCAGCAGGACCCGCCGTCCTCTCTGTCGCACCACGATGTACCTCCACCACCGCCCCCGCCACCGCCCCCACCTCCTCCGCCGCCTTTCAGTCCCGCGACCCCAATCGCGTCCTCATCGCCTTCGCGACCCCTTCGCAAGGTCAAGCGGCCTCCTGGTGCCGTTGCACTCCCCGGCTTCGCCGAGTTTGAGTCGAGGAAGAGGGGACCACTTTCTGCTACCACTTCTCCCAGCCTGGACCAGGCCTTTTCATCGAGCCCCCAACTCACCCTTGAGCCGGTTGGAAGCTCTGAGTTAATATCGCTGCCACCTCCCGCGCCTCCCCCATCTCTTCCGCCTCCACCACCCCCACCTCCGCCGCCACCCTCTGCTGCGAATACAGTCAAGCAGCCACGAATCCGACATGCGGACTCACCCCCACCCCCACCCCCACCCGCTCCTCCCGGCCAGCCCTCTGCGGCACCTTCTCGAAACATACTCCCAGTGCCCCAGGCCGTGGCCGGTCCAAAGCTGAAGGTGCGCTATGACGTTACGTAGCCCCAGCGTAAGCGCTGACCACCGCAGCCCTTCTTTTGGAACAAGCTCCCCAATCACGCTGCCAGAGATACAGTCTTTGCGTCGCTGATCCCCGCGGCGGACCTGGACATGAGCGACGTTGCGGATGTGTTTGTTGCGGAGTCCGCTTCTAGTGGTCCTCACCCCGGAAAGCCGACAGTTGGACTGCGAAGCCCTACGATCGTCTCGTTGCTGGACATCAGTGAGTGTCTCGCTCGTCACTCCGTCCCTCAGTCTCAAGAAGAACAACTCGATTGAATATCGCGCAGCCAGGTCAAACAACGTCGGTATCACTCTTGCCCGCCTCAAGTTGCCACCTACGAGAATCAAGAGGGCGATAGTGGAAGTCGATGACGAGGCCCTGTCGGAGGACAACCTCGCGACGCTAGCGAGACTGATCCCGACACCAGATGAGGTGAGTGGTCACCCGCGCGTAGCGGTGGGGCATGAGTGACGATGGCAGGTCGAGAGGATCAAAGCTTTCGACGGGGATCGGAACAAGCTCGCCAAGCCGGACCAGTACTTCCTCGAGGTGGGTCTTTTCCCTCCTTTCCCTGTGCATGACAAAGCGTGCGCAAGCCACATGGCGAATGAGTGGGATGTGAACCATTCTGCAGATCAGCGCTGTCCCTCGACTCAAAGCCCGCCTTGAGGCGATGCTCTTCCGACGTCGATTTGAGCACTTGCTGGCTGAATTGATGCCCGATTTGGGAATTATGAGGTCCGCCGCGCTGCAACTGCGAGGTAGCGAGCGGCTCAAAGAGGTGTTGCAGGTAAATCTCCTCGCAAGTGATCTCTCTATCTCACCGTCGTCACTCTTTACCGGACACTGACTGCGAAAGGTCGTTTTGGCCCTCGGAAACACACTGAACGGAGGGACGTTCCGCGGAAATGCCGCTGGGTTCCGAATGGACGCTCTGCTGAAGGTGGGTGTGACGTCCCACACATCAGTGCCATGATCGTCCGGGTGGCGCTGATAGCGAGAAAGTTGAAGGAAACTCGGACGGTCAAGTCTTCAGGTTGTCCAACGATGCTGCATTACCTCGCCCGCGTGCTGCTGCGGACGGATCCGCGGATGATACTATTCTTGGAGGACATGCCGTCGCTTGAAGCTGCTGCGAGAGGTGAGTCGCAGTGGTGATGAGGTCCAGGTTTGGCGATGGTCCCATCTCATACTGATACAACGCAGTCGGTACTGCGGACCTCGCCAGTTCGGTCGAGACCATCGTCCGCTCCCTATCCGGCGCCACCATCGAGCTCTCCGTGCTGCCCAAAGCCGAAGGTGATCGGCTTCCCGACATACTCGGCAAGTTCATCGGAGCCGCCACGCCCCAGACTCGCAAGCTACAGTCACTGCATGCGGACCTACAGCGCGAGCTGAGAGAGTTGCTGCGTTTCTACGGCGAGACACCGGAAGAGGGGGGAACCGTCGAAGGCCTCTTCGCGACTGTGTTGGGGTTCAGTGCCGGGCTTCAGAAGGCCGCTGCGGAGATGACGAGGCATCTGGTTACGCCTGAGCCGAGGAAAGCGAAAGCGTCGTTTACGAGCTCTGCGAGCCAGCAGCAGATCCGTATCACCCCGCCAAGCGATCCCTCGGGTGGTAAACCCTCCGGCACGGAAGGCGTCGGGGCGACCACGCCGACTCCGTCTGCGCATATCACTCACCCCTCCGACACCTCATCTACCGGCACCCTCATGGCCCTCCCGGTGGCTTCACCGACCGCTCTCCATCCAGGCGGTCAAGGCGTCACAGGAATCTCCAACGGTCGAGCCACTGTGAGAGGTACCATGCGCGGCACGATGTCCCGCGGGGAGCTGGACGAGGCGATAAGGTCGATACATGGTGGTGCGAGGAGGAGGGAGAGGGCCGAAGCGGGGACGGGGGCGGGGACGGGGACGGTCGGGAGAGGTGGGGGGATCATGCTGAGTAAGATGTTCCTAGATGGGGGAAGTGTGAGAGGGAGGGCAGGAGGAGGGTGATGGGAGGCGTCGGGATGGGGGAATGGGTTACGATCCCCGATGATTAGGTCTACGTAACGAACAATCACATGTTTTTCACGCCAGCAGTCAGTACTAGCGCCTCGCCTTTGCAATAACATCTATACTATCACGATTTTATGCTCTTCTGATGCATGTTGTTGGAGTTCGAGATGGGACGGTGACTACTCTGGTGACTGACCACCGCTCTCGGCCAACCCCGACGGAGATTGACTGCTTTTGACGTCATGCTGCGTTTCAGAAAATGCGCATGCAAACGACGCGCAGTCGACATACACTCTGGAATTCATTTCACAACTTCGTCTTGCTCGCCTCGATCTCTCCCTCATCTCAATCTCATCATCCCTGCGTCCGCGGTGTCTTGAGGATGGACCAACCCGAGGCTCGATCTCTCAGGCGTCGCCGGCGAGACAACGACAATAACCTCGGGGCGGGGGCCGAAACTCCACGCTCGCCCAATCCTCCCTCCTCTTCCAAACCACCTACACCCCGATCCACGGGACTTGGAGACTCATACTCGCATCACACCCAGATCGCCCAGCTCTGGCTCCGCAGCCGACTCCTGCTCTCCGATCCGTCCGACACATCCGGCACAAACACATTGTTCCGGACGCAGGGGGAGGATCGGCCGTTGACGCTCGAGAATGTGTGGTTGGCTATTGAGCTTGTGGGGCTGATTTGGAGGCGGTTTCTGGGTCTTTTCTGGGATGAAGGGATCAGGGGGAGAGTGGGGGTGTATGTGCTTGGAAGAGGAGTAGCGGGAATCTTGCCTACTGCTCGGTGAGTGGATCTTGGCCATACGAAGTCACAGAGGACGAGGCAAGAAGAGGAGAAGGGGAGGCAGAGGCTGGGGCCTTGATGAGTGATTAGAACATCAGATGGCCAGGCGCGTTATCAAAATCGACTGACAAGCGACACAGACTATGGGCATCCAGCCAGATGCTCGACCTGGTGCAGAAGAGCTTCGGCTCCGAGCAGGTGACGCCTCTCGAGGTGTTCCGGGTGGCGGCGACGAGTATGCTGTTCACGGCGTCGGACGACATCCTGCGATTCTTGAGCCAGAACAACGACGCAATTGTCCGGGTAAGTCGGCCATTTGACTCTTTCATCTTGCTAGGACGTGCTCCGCCCCGCGCTGACTAACCAGGCCCACATCAACTACCTCCTCGAGCGAGCGTACCTCCGTTCCCAGCTCTCCCTGTCCATCCCGGCCTTGTCCTCCCCCTTCGTCTCTTCCATCATGTACGAAGCCGGTGTCTTTGCCGGCTTCGAATCCCGCACCACGCGATGGGGTAATCAATCTTCTTCCGGTCCTTTCGAAGCCCTCTCATCGACTTTCCAACTCGTCACCATCTCGGTCCAACTCTTCTCCCAGCTCATCCTCCTCCTACGAACAATCACATCCGGCTCGTCCGAGCTGCTCGACAAATCCTCGGCGGTGCTCATCGCGCTCTCACTCGCTCCGACGTTGTTGAGACTTTTTGGGGGGTGGTCAGGACGAGGGAGGAAAGGCGAGGGGAGGAAGAATTGGGGGAGGATGAATCGGGATATCAGAGCTATCAAGGACCTGGGGAGGAATGGGGGGTACAAGCAGGAAGTAGTGCTCTTCGGACTGAGAGATTGGGTGCTGGAGAAGTGGGACGAGTTGAAGACGGATCAGATGAGAGCGCAGCAGGATCAGAGGAGAGGCATGGTCGCGTTCGAGCTGGGTCTTGGGTTGGGCCAGGAAGCGATCCAGACGGCGTTCTATGTGAGTGCACCCACCAGCCGAGCCGGTATCTCTCCTCCGCATCACCTCATTTGGTGATCCACGCTCTTCATCACGCATCTGTCAACAAGGAGTCTGACGTGGCAACCGCAGGTCCTGCTCGCTCTCCGAACATTGGCGACCAACCTCTCTCTGGGCTCAATACAGCTATACCAACAAACGGCGTCCTCTGTGATCGGCTCCGTCCGTTCACTGACCTCTGTCCTCGGCGAGGTGTTCCAAAGCATCTTCTACCTCTCCGCATTTCTCGAAGCGATCGACTTGCCGGAACATCCCGAACTGCTCCTCCCTCCCGAACGACAGGGTATCGATCTCATCTCGTACGAATCAACCCGCCAGCCGGGGGGTATGGCCATCGAGGCGATCGACCTCAGCTTCACGTATCCCGGATCCGACAAGCCGACTCTGCGGGACATCAACATCCGGATCTCTCCAGGAGAGACGCTGGCGATTGTGGGGTTCAATGGAGGTGGGAAGACTACACTGGTGAAGGCCTTGATGGGGCTGTATGACCATCAGGGACAACTCCTGATCAATGGCCGACCGAGCGAGGAGTACGACCCGGATACCCTGCATAAGAGGACGTCCTGCCTCTTCCAGGATTTCTCAAAGTACAACCTCACGCTTCGAGAGAATGTGGGCGTGGGGAATGTTCAGCAGATGAGGGATGTAGAGGCAATTGAGCGGGCGATTGAGCGGGGAGGGGCAGATGGGGTGAGAGACAAGGTCGGAATGGAGGGACAGCTCAACAGATTTGGCGTGCCCGACGGTCTGGGTGATGGCGAGGGAGGAGTCGGCGCAGGGGCCGGAGCAGGGGACGGTGGTGGTGGAGGTGGGAAGGAGTTCAAGGAGATGATGAGAGACCAGATGCCCTTCCCGCCTCCTGGTAAGGGCATGCGAGGCCCAGGGCGAGGAGGTGGAGGTGGCGGTCTTCTCGGAGGCATGGGACGAGGCCGTGGTGGACCACCACCAGGTCTTCCACCCCCGCCTCCAGGAGACCTTCCCCCCGGTCCACCTCCACCGGGATTCGGTCCGCCGGGAGCACCTCCTCCCGAGATCCGTTCGATACTCGAACAGGCCAAACTCGATCGCGAGGCGGACAAGCGCGCAAGTCTCTCTGGCGGGCAATGGCAGCGCGTCGCTCTTTCTCGAGCATTCCTCCGCGCCGACGACTCCGACCTCGTCGTCTTTGACGAGCCTTCCAGCTCGCTCGATCCGCGAGCGGAGAGCCAGCTGTTTCACAGGATTCATGCGCTGTCAAGGAGCGGAGAACGGAGGATCACGACTATCTATATCTCGCATCGATTCTCGACTGTCCGGAGAGCCGACCAGATCGCGGTGGTTGAAGAAGGGACGATTGTGGAGCTTGGGTCGCATGCCGAGTTGATGAGTAGGAAAGGAAGGTATTTCGAGTTGTTCAACCTCCAGAAGGAGGGGTTCGAAGATGATTAGAAGGGTTATGGGTGTTGTTTAACAGTACGAGTCCATATTGCATACATGCATTCTCCTGAAGACATGGCTCGTGGCTAGACGAATGACTCGAGGTCGTTAATGTCGGGTTGCTCCAGGCGGTCGACGTGGACGGGGGGAGGAGGCGAGGCAAGCGCCCTGTGACGCCTGAAGCACAGCGTCAGCTCCATATACTTAGAATGCGGGAGGAGGGGAACGTACCGCTCGCCGGCTGCTTGGCTGGGGAAAGAGGCGAACAGATCTGGGTGCTTCGGTAGAGGGTTCTCCCTGCGGGCACATCAGCACTGCATCACTTCCCGTCCCGGTCGAGCACGTCGGTCCAATCAGTCACAGTCAAACGCACGTGAAGTAAGGATGCTTGCCTGCGTCTTCGGCGGCGATGCGTCGGTCTGGATCGTAACACAGGAGCGCCGACATTAGGCTGTTCCCATCTGACGAGAGATGCTTGAACTTCTGCCGCAATGAGGAGAAGCTGTTTGTCGTGAGTTTCACATCTCTAGAGGTTTCTGTCACTCACATAGGTCCGATGGGGTTGAGGTTCTTCACGAGGGGTAGGGTTGAGTATCCAGGCCAGACATCGTCATTCGGCTGACCGAGGAGGTTGAAAATCTACCAGAGTCAGCGAACCACCCTTTACTAGACTGAGACAGAGCACGGCAGGAAGAAGTAACGTAACAAGGCTGCTCGACTTGCCTTGTTGATCTGATCAATCTCGCCCCGGCCGGGGAAGAGCGGTTCTTTCTGTATCAACTCGGCGAAGATACATCCGACGGACCACATGTCGACGGCGGTACTGTACTCCTTGCCGCCGAGTAGCAGCTCGGGTGACCTGTGCCCGTAGATGTCAGTCCTCGTGACTCGATTTCGGACTTCGGAGCTGAGGGTCAGGTTTAGGGGCCGGACAGATACGCACCTGTACCAGAGCGTCACGACCAGCTGGGTCATCTCGCCAAGGGGGTCTCCGAACTTCCGGGCAAGACCGAAATCCGCGACTTTGATACGCCCGCGATTGTTCATGAGCAAGTTAGATGTCTTGAGGTCACGATGGAGCTGGGTTCGTAAGCACAGAAGACGGCCACGCGGCAAACCAGGGGATCAATGCGGGATGAGGGGCAAAGCACGTCTTGACACGTACGATCCAGTTGGCATGGCAATACGCTACGGCTGATAGCAGTTGGAGCATGATGGTCTTGACCTCTGACTGGAGGAAGGGGTGGGGCATATCCGCGAGGAGGGTCTTCAGGTCGTGTTCTATGAACGGCATGACGATGAATATCCTGCGGCGATGAGCACTTTTCAAAACGAGACGAGTTCAGACCATAAGTGAACCTACTGGTTGAGAGTATCGCCCACCACAATCTCCCTTATTCCCACAACATTCTCGTGCGCCCCCGCCGCCATCAACGCCATGACCTCCCTCAGGCTCGTTATTGGAAACCCGTGCTTCTCTTCTTCGAGCTTCAACTTCTTCAGCGCATAGATTCCTCCGGTGTCATTACACTTTGCGCGGAAGACGACGCCATAAGTGCCTTCCTCGATGTGGTTGAGGCGGGTGTAGCTGTAGACGGACCGACAGGGGAGTAGAGGTGGGTGAGCAGATCGGGGAGGCGCGAGAGCGGAGCGCGGGGGATGGAGTGAAGCAGGTCCGGTGGGTGCGCGACGACGATGGGTCGGGCTGCGAGATTCCCCGGTAATGACGGGTGGACGTATTTCGCTTGTCTCGGGAGACGGTGAGGGAGAGCGGCGGAGCTGAGGTGATGCCGAGCGTCGTGGGGGTTGGTTAGAGGGAGGAGACGACGGTCCGGCGAGACCAGGAGAAGACTCGTCGATGATGTTGTCACCAGGTCGACGAAGCTTCTTGGGCCGGACAAGACGACGTTTGATGGAAGGGGCCTCGGCGGGGTGTGGATGGTCGTCCTGCTCGTCCTCGGCGTCCCACTTCGATGGTCGCTTCGATGGGCCGGGAGAGGAAGGTTGCTCGGTCGTCATGGCGAGGCCGTATGATATTCGGGAGCGCGCCGCGAGAGAGAGAGAAACAGAGAGATGGATGCTGGAAAGCAAACAGCTGGAGGCCAGATGGATGTTGCCCACCCGCGGTCACGTGAGCCAGCCACCAGGCACCGTCACCGGAGCCGAGGCCAAAGAATGAGCCGATGAGATGGTCAGGCGAATACCTCCATAGCAGTGCATCTCATCTCCTCGGTCTAGTTCTCATCCTCACACATACATTATATAGGTGTACTCAACCACATAGTATCGCTAGCCATGTCTATATATCACTGAACCCCTCGTCATCGTTACCCATCCCCGCTTTGCCTGCCGGATTATGAGCCAATAACCCGACAGATCGAGCCGATCCCTCCCCTTCTTCCTCAGCCGTCATGCCGGGCTCGTTCTGGGCGCAGTTCGCCGCCTTGTGTAGGAAGAACTGGTGCGTTTTGTACTCTCGATTGCCTCACCCCAAGCGTAGGGCAGTGGACGTTCATATCGTTCTCGATCGGCCAGAGACTCCTCCGATGGCAGGAGGCGGCGGAGAGAATGTATACGTCCTCGGGAGCTACGCCATCTCTCCCGGCTCTGACGATCTCGCAGGATCGTTATATCTCGACATTGGATCATCAACATTGTACGATGTATCATCCTGCCCGTGGCGTATGCCGCGTTCTTTGCCAAAGCGCAGGTGAGTGACTGATTGTCACTTCAATGGTCCGGCTTGTGTGCTGACAGCCCCCAGGATTTCTTCACTACACGGGGTGTAGTATGTCCTCATCCCACCATCGTGATCTCTCCGCTGACAACTCTCAGCTCGGCGAAGGTCACATATCTTCGCTGCAATCCATACCCCCGGACCTGCTGGGGCACAAAATGGTCTGGTCCCCACCGCCTGCTGCGCTGTCCAACGCGACACTCAACAACACCACCGACACGCTCATGGCCACTGTGCTCGAAGGTGTCCACGGTGACGTGGTGAAAGTCAGCAACGAGTCACTGGTGGAGGGGGAGTGCCCGCAGAACTTCAACCTTCTGAGCGGATGTTTCATGGCCGTCACATTCAGCCAGATCGATCTGGAACAGCGGATCCTCGTAAGTCAACGAGTGTCTTCCGGATGAATGACGGCTGAGTGGCATGTAGAACTACACGATGAGGGGAGACTTTGGACTGGCGAAGGTGGATGTGGCCAACACTGCGGATGATGATGTACAGGAGAGGTATCTGCCTCTGCAATGGGCGATAGAGAAGGTGAGTACAGCATGACGGTGTTCTGTCTGTCTGCTCTGCGGAGAGGTTGGCAGCTGAGACATCGCCCGCAGACATTCATCAGTATGGCGACTGGCTCGACCCCTCCCTCGCCCTTGACGTGGGAGTACACCAATGAGAGTAACGAACAGCTGGCGGAGGAGAATCGGCTTTGTAGGTTCTGTGATCTCGAGTCCAGTTGCGCGAGCAGACCGAAAGCTGACATCTCAGCTTATCTTGGTGGGATCCGGTCGTTGATCGTCCTGGCGTTCTTTCTGGTGTTTTTGGGAGTTGTTTACCAGGCAAGCAATCAATCACGCTTAATAACATGTCTGCGGCCTGCTGACCGAAGACCCCAGCTCCCAGGTAGTATGGCATCCGAGAGAGCGTCGCTGCTCACCTCACATCTCGAGGCTATGGGGTGTCGTAAATCTGCCCGTGTCATGTGAGTCTCATCCATTGTCCGATCCTCGGATGGGTCTCACCACACTTACAAATGCTGTAGATCATGGAACCTCAGCATATCTGCCGCGTACTTCCCAGCATGGGTGATCGTTGCCGTCATCTTCCAACACTTCATCTTCACCGGCACCAACGCCGGGCTGTTCATCATCCTCTACATCCTCACTGGCCTATCTCTTGCGAGCTGGACACATCTCGTAGCGGTGCCTTTCGCGAACGCCCCAACCCTGGCTGCTATCACCGGTAAGTCACCGCAAAGGCGATCCGACTTCACAATGAACTGGACTGACCCACAGCTACATTCTTCGCCATAATCCTGGCGATTGTCGCTCTCATCATCAAGAGCAACACGGTCGTCCAACTGGTCCTCACGCTGGTGTTTCCCCCGATGTTCTATACGTTCTTCACAAAAGCTCTCTGCTCCTTCGAGCAGGTCCCTTCTCACCCGAATATCCTCCATCGATCTCCAGGAAGGGATGCGCCCGTCCTGGGCCTTCTACTTATCGCGATCGTACGTGTCACTCCCACTCCAGAGGCGGAGCTAATCCCACCAGATTGACATCTTTCTCTTCCCCTTGTTGGCGACCTGGCTGGAGAGCAAGGTGTATGGGGTCCGCCCTCCGGACTTTGTTGGCTTCTGGGCGCGGCTCCTCGGCAAGAAACGCCCTTACCACGAGGATGTGATGGGGGAGAGAACAGCGGTGAAGTTGGAGCATGTTCGTAAGACCTATTCGGGCAAATTTCTCGGTCTCTTCGGTCGAAGGAAGAACGTCGTGGCGATTGAGGACCTATCGTTCTCGGTTCCCAAGGTGAGCTCATCGGGGCTCCAGGCGCGAGCGCGAGTGGAAGCTGGGCTGACTTGTTGATAGGGAGAGATCTTCTGCCTTCTTGGACGGTATGTCGTGGTTGGGCATCGATAACTTGTGAGGCTATGGAGGCCAAACTGACGCCTGTTCAGGAACGGCGCGGCGAAGTCTACGACACTTCACATCATCGCACGGTTGCTGAGCGCCGACGGTGGACACATTCGCTACTCGCCAGATCTGCATATCGGCATTGCATCACAGAAGGACGTGCTGTGGGATGAACTCACCTGCAAACAAGTGAGTGGCGCGACGTCGTTCCTTCTAGCATCATATTGACCCTATCACAGCACGTAGAACTGTGGCGAGCGATCAAGACGACGAAGCATCATCGTCAAGCAGAATCGAACCTGGATCTCCTTGCCCGGTGTGACCTCGCGCCAAAGGTCTCGTTCCTCTCGAAGAATCTCAGCGGGGGCCAGAAGCGCAAGCTCCAGCTGGCGTGTGCCCTTGCAGGTGGATCGAACTTGCTTTTGCTGGATGAGATCTCTTCTGGTCTCGATCCGCTCAGTCGTAGAGCGATCTGGAAGCTCATCACCGCGAACCGTGGCTCGTCGACCATTGTCTTGACGACACACTGTGAGCGCCTCGTCTCACCACGCCGAGAACCAAGCTGATGTCATCCAGTCCTGGATGAGGCGGACTACCTCGGTGACCAAGTCGCCATTCTCCAGGCCCCCGGGCGACTTTTGGCCCTTGACAATCCTGTAGCGCTGAAAACGCAGCTCGGACACGGTTTCGTCATCGCTATCGACGCGACCCCCGAGTCGGAAAGCGTTCGGGATGTCATCCACAAGAGCTTTCCTGATGTTGTCGAGAAGGAGGTCCGGGGCAAACACCTGTTCATCACTGGCTCCTCCGACGTGGCCGATGCGCGGAAACTTGTAAATCTCGTCCATTCGCATCGGCGCGAGACGGGCGGCGAGTGGGGATACCAAGTCAACTCGGCGACTTTGGAGCAGGTCTTCCTTGATCTGAACACGGAAACGCCTTCGCCGGAATCGTCGGTACCGGATCTATCTCCGGCCGGCGCAGGCGGATCTCGCCCACCTTCCACCCCTTCCGGAGACAAAGACCTCGTGCCATCACAATCTACCAGCGAGAAGGACCTCGAGGCGTCTACACCATCATCTGCCCTCCCCACACTCGTCACTCCCCTCGCTCTCACAACAGGCAAGAAACCGAGCTACCTCCTAGCCATACCCGTGGACGCGTGGACAATCTTCCGAAAGCGTCTCCTCGTAATGCGCCGTTCCTGGTTACTCCCTCTCATCGGCGTGGTCGTTGTCATTTGCGCGGCGATCGTCCCCCTCTTCTTCATGAAGGACAGGAAACAGACCTGCGCTTTTGTGACCACAGAGAGAAGGTTGCAGCATCTCACGTATCCAAGGTCCGCATATCCTCTCGTTCTCTCACCAGTCGTGCTTGCGCCCCAAGACGCATTTGGGAATCTCACTCTGCCGAGCATCTACGTTACGACGGTCCCGGACAACAACTCGTTCATCGACCTATTTTCGAACAACTACACCAACCTATCCTTTGGCGGGGTATCGCTCCCTTCGACATCGGGTGATGGAGGACAACCCATCTTTGCGTGGGAAGGAACATCCTTGACCAACAAAGGTCCCTCATTGCTCAATCTCCTATCCAACGCGCTTCTCGACCGGCTCATACCCCACAACGCCACGACGACCAACGACTATTTCAGGATCAACCTTGATTTCAGGTATCTCCCCAGTCCCAGCTTTCAGAGCACCGCACAGGCCATGAAGTGGATTGGATTTTTGTGAGTCAGGCCGTGTGAACCGTGTTTTGGAGTTGGCCAGGAAGATGGGCTAACGCCTGCCAGTGGCCTGGGGATAGCCATTTGGCCGGCATTCGCTGTCATTTACCCAACTCTGGAGCGGGCGAACAATGTCCGCGCGAACCAGTACAGGTGAGTGCACCACCCATATCAAACCTAGTGGGACGAGAGGCAGGAGACAGTTCCGCGCTAATGTGCCTCAAGCAACGGCGCCACGCCAGTTGCGCTCTGGCTCGGCCATCTTCTACACGAGCTTCCCGCTATTTTGCTCGTCTCGACCCTCGTCATCATACTCTTTTCGACGCTCTCGCACCAGTTCAACGCGCCAGGGGACCTTTGGATCTGCTTTGTACTCTACGGTATCGCCGGGACTTTGTACAGCTATTTGTTTGCCCTCTTTCTGGATAGCCCGCTCGCCGCTTGGGCCCTCGTGGCGGGAATCAACGTGATCTTGTTCTTGTTGTATCTGTGAGTGAAGCGTGTGCCTGTGACGTCTCTGCCTTCTTCGCAACCCGGCGGCTGTGATCTGACATATGTAGGGCCGCCTACCTTCTCATTCTCACGTATGATCGGAGCTCGGCTGCTGCGACCCATATCACCATTTGTCACTTCACCATTGGCTTGATCAACCCTGTGCCCAACATCTGTGAGTGGCTCGTGTTTGCGTCACATCCCAAGTCGTATCGGAAACCTTGGCCAACTCAATCCAGTGCGCGCTGTTCTCGTCTCGATCAACCTGTTCTCGCTTCTCTGCGATGGACTCGGCAATTACTCGACCGCGCCATATTCGTCCATCCTTCAATTCGGTGGTCCTATTCTCTATCTTGTCGTCCAAGCGCTCTTTGCCTTCTCCATCCTCGTCTACGTCGACTCTGGATCGCCCATTCCGTCCTTCCTCCGTTCGAGGCGGAAGAGCAAAGACGCCTATACCGTGCCAACAACGACCAGCCCGGACGTGATTGCCGAGAAGGAACGTGTCGCGGCCGTGAAGGAGGACGAACTCAGAGTCATTGACCTTCGCAAGAAGTTTAGTGGTGCGGAGGGATGGGCGGTCGACGGTGTTTCATTCGGCGTGAATACGAGGGACACTTTCGCTCTGATCGGGCCGAATGGAGCGGGGAAAACAACTACGCTGGCTTGTATTCGTGGTGTGGTGAGTGCGAGCAGGTAGAGAGAGCGTGGAGTTGACCTGCCGTCACTGACGACTCGGAAGGAACTTCCCACGGGCGGGGACGTGATGGTGGCGAATCACTCGATCGTGAAGCAACGAAACGCGGCGTGAGTGGTATAGAATGCTGTTCCCGCTGAGATGCCGCTGACGCTGAGAACCCAAAGTCGGTCATACCTCGGTGTCTGCCCACAGGTCAATGCGATCGACCCTAACCTGACCGGTGCGTCGTGTCGCCACGTATACATGTGTAGCGTGGGCGCTTGACCACCCTGTACTGGCTGACGGCTCCGCAGTCCGCCAGCACCTATGGCTATACGGCCGCCTCAAGGGCGTTCCGTCCCGGCACCTCCGCGCGGACGTCAACGCCCTGCTATCGGCATCCGGCCTGCTCCCCAAGGCGGACGCGCTCGCGACTTCGCTGTCTGGCGGTAATCAGAGGAAGCTTAGCTTGGCGATCGCGCTGATCGGAGATCGACCCGTGGTGCTCATTGACGAGTTCTCGAGCGGTGTGGATCCGTTCAGCAAGCGTGAAGCGTGGGGCACGGTGAGTGGAGAGAGACCTTGGATCCTCATTCCTGCCTTACCGCTCGACCATTCCGGCATCGCACACGATTCTCTCCCCCTCCCCTTCCCTCTCCATCAATTCCTATCTGACCGGCCTGGGCTTCTGACTCTTCGCGCGAGTGACGTACCTGATGCCCGGCCGCAGCTCGCCACTCTCACCAAAGATCGCGCCGTCGTCATGACCACCCATTCGATGGAGGAAGTCGACGCTCTCGCGTCTCGAGTAGGCATCATCGCCTCAAAGCTCCTCGCGGTGGGGACGCCCGGGTCGCTCAAATCCCGTTTTGCGACGTACGAGGTCCACCTGTCGGCGGGCCACGTGGAGAGGGTACTGGAGTATCTCCGTACCCACGGGTTCGAGGAGGCGAGACCATCGTGGGACACTCTTACGCGGGTGTCGGTGCCGGGTGTGAGGGAGGAGGAGGTGGGGAGGTTGATGACGGTGCTACAGGGTGCGAAGGAGGAGCTGGGTCTGGAGGAGATGACGATACATGAGTGAGTGGGACGATGCACGGGTGTCCTAGGCCCAGGCTGATATCGCTTGACAGAGCATCGACCGAGACGGCGTTCTTGGAGATTGTGAGGCAGCACAATGTGCAGGAG
Organism: Saitozyma sp. JCM 24511; assembly: GCA_001600855.1. NCBI lineage: Eukaryota > Fungi > Basidiomycota > Tremellomycetes > Tremellales > Trimorphomycetaceae > Saitozyma > Saitozyma sp. JCM 24511. The sequence goes on along the minus strand of BCLC01000004.1, from coordinate 614,626 downwards.
GAGGTTGGGAGGGTGCAGAGGCCGTCGAAATGGCGCCGGTGGCTCGGGAAGAAGCACATCTAGTTGCATTGCACTCAGCTCGTTGTCAGTTGATATAGTACCGTTTCATGTATGTTCTGACTCGGACGAGCTGTCACGTATGCAGGCGGGGCTCAGGCTACGACAGGGTGGGATGTGGGAGATCCTTGTGTGGTAGAGGGTACCAGTACAAGTAGGTGTACAGCGCATGAAATCTCGGCGGACGGAACAGAGTCACGTGATTCTTTTCCGCCTGCAAAAAAGTCGGACCGTCCCGGTTGCATCGAGATCAAGACGATCAGAATCAACCACCTTATTTCCCATTACATCTCTTCATCACCCTCGACGGCGGCGAGCGCGTACTCAGCATGTCCACACTCCCTCGTCTCGTGCGGCTCCGCTGCCCACCCACCTCCTCCTCCCTCACTCGCACCTCGATCCTCAGGCGACAAACCATCCTCCCGTCCTCTTCCGGGATCGTTTCCACCCCGATCCGACTTCTCCGATCTGCAACCACAGCCCCAACCACCGCCGGACGCCTCCCTGGGCTCCCTGGGCTCCCTGTGCTCCCTGCGCTGTCGGGCGGAAATGCTGGGAGACGATGGGCATCCTCTGCCGCGGCGGTGAAAGAGGAGACGGAGGAGAGTGCCGGTGCTACCGAAGAATGGCCGGAGAGGGTGTTGCCGGTTATGAGTGAGAGTGATAAAGGGCGGTTGAGAAGGCAGAGGAATGTCGGAATGTGAGTGTATTTTGCGATCCAGGGCCCGGGACTATGGTGGGGCTCTAGTTTGTGGAGTGTGAGCAGGAGAGGACGGTGCACGGAGACGCGCAGGTCTGCGTGGAGAGATGTTCCGGCGGACGGGACATAACGCCCACTGTTGGATGGGGAACCCCATGCCATCTCGGGATGACGGTAACAGAGTCCGGTGGGGTGCTCAATACCGAAGAGGAGGGAGCGAAACTGTTTCTGGCATCCGGAACCTAGTCATTCGCGGCCGTATCCAGCACTGACGCGACTCGCCCCAGATCCGCCCACATCGACTCGGGCAAGACGACACTCACCGAGCGCGTGCTGTACTACACCGGCCGTGTGCGTGACATCCACGAGGTCCGGGGACGCGACGGCGTAGGAGCGAAGATGGACTCGATGGAGCTCGAGCGCGAGAAGGGAATCACGATCCAGTCGGCGGCTACGTTCTGCGATTGGTTGGCCCCCCCACCGCCTTCGGAGGTCAAGGACGTAGCAGGGCTTGACGGGGCGGAGAAAGATAACTTTGCGATTAACATCATCGACACGCCTGGTGAGTGACACTTTACAAGCAGTCCTGAGAGCTGTGAGATCTCTGAGAGCTGTGGGGTCTGTGAGATGTGTGAGTTTTTGGGCGATCTTGCTGATTGTGCCCAGGCCACGTCGACTTCACCATCGAGGTGGAGAGGGCACTCCGAGTGCTGGATGGTGCAGTGCTCGTCCTCTGTTCGGTCAGCGGTGTGCAAGTGAGTCGACACCTCTCTTCAGCCGTCACTCCCGAGGGTTGCGCTAACGCAGGCGCAGAGTCAGACCATTACAGTTGACCGCCAAATGAGGCGATACAACGTCCCCCGACTTGCCTTCATCAACAAGATGGACCGGTGAGTGGATCCCTCGTCGCCCAAAGTTCGTCGGCATTGCTGATCATCCGCAGAGCCGGCGCCAACCCCTTCCGCGTGGTCAACCAGCTTCGTAACAAGCTCAAGATGAATGCCGCAGCTGTGCAGGTCCCCATTGGCGCGGAGAGCGACTTCCGAGGTGTTGTCGACATTGTCCGGATGAAGGCGATCTACAACGAGGGTACCAAGGGGTGAGTAGACGCAGCGCGGCGCGCCTTGCAATGATTCATCAGAATGCTTGATTGATGTGCTGAGTGCGGTTGTAGCAACCAGATTGTGGAGAGTGACGAGATCCCGGAGAGTGTCCGGGAACTGGTCGAGGAGAAGCGTGCCGAACTCATCGAGCACCTCTCCGAAGCCGACGAGACTCTCTGTGACCTTTTCCTGGACGAGCAACCCATTTCCAACCTCGACATCGCGCAGGCTCTCCGAAGAGCCACAATCTCCCTCCGCTTCACTCCCGTCTTCGTCGGTTCCGCAATCAAGAACACGGGTATCCAGCCCTTGCTGGACGGCGTGACGTCGTACCTCCCCTCTCCCGACGAGGTGCACAACCAAGCTCTCGACGCGGCGCTTCCGGCCCACGCGCCGCCGGTACCGCTCGTGCCAGCTCAGGAGGCCCCGCTGGTCGGACTGGCGTTCAAGCTCGAAGAAGGACGGTATGGGCAGCTCACGTATATGCGGGTATACCAGGGCGAGCTGAAGAGGGGCTCGTTGATCTTCAATGCGAGGACGGGGAAGAAAGTCAAAGTGCCAAGGCTGGTCCGGATGCACAGTGACGAGATGGAGGTGGGTCATCCTCGATCTCGCTTCGGTCGCCCAACGTCGGCCACCCAAGTTGGACTTGATGCTGATTGAGACCAGGATGTCGAGTCCATTGGCGCCGGAGAGATCTGTGCGATGTTCGGAGTGGAATGCTCCTCTGGTGACACTTTCACCGACGGCTCGACTTCGTTCTCAATGGTACGTCCCCGTGTTCCAAGAAACCGGCGCTTGGTCCGCGCTAAATCGTTCAGACCTCCATGTTCGTTCCCGAGCCGGTCATCTCCCTGTCGATCCGCCCCGAGGGCAACGAGTCGCCAAACTTCTCTCGTGCGCTCAACCGGTTCCAGAAGGAAGACCCGACATTCCGCGTGCACGTTGACTCGGAGTCTCAGGAGGTGAGTCAAATCTCGCCCCGTTCTCTTCCGGCCTCGTGACCTCGACGATGTCGCTGACTCTGCGCAGACGATCATTTCCGGCATGGGCGAGCTTCACCTCGACATCTACGTCGAACGTATGAAGCGCGAGTACAACGTCGCGTGCATCACCGGCAAGCCTCGCGTGGCTTTCCGAGAGACGATCACCGTTCCCTCAAAGTTCGACTACACGCACAAGAAGCAGTCGGGCGGCTCGGGCCAGTTTGGTAAAGTCAAGGGAACGCTTGAGCCCATGGAGATCGACCCGGAGACGGGCAAGGACACTGGGTTCGAGAACAGGGTGATTGGTGGAAATATCCCCAACCAGTATATCCCAGCTATCGAGAAGGTGTGTGGACGTGGAATTTTCGTTGTCCCAGGGCGACGGCTTTCGTTCCGCCCTGGGCGATGGTCTCGAGCATGGTGCTGATTGTGCTGCAGGGATTCCAGGAAGCTCTCGACCGAGGACAACTCACGGGACACCCTATCAACGGGTGTAAATTCATCCTCGAGGACGGTGCCGCGCACGTCAACGACTCGAACGAGTTGTCCTTCCGACTCGCCGCTCTCGGCGCATTCCGCGAAGCCTTTGCCAAAGCCAAGCCCGTCGTTCTCGAGCCGGTCATGACCGTCGAAGTGGTCGCTCCGATCGAGTTCCAGGGTAACGTCATCGGCGCGATCAACCAGCGTAAAGGCACCATCATCGACACCGAGATCCGAGACGACGAGTTCACTCTCACCGCCGAGGTGGCATTGAACGACATGTTTGGTTACTCGAGCCAACTGAGGGGTATGACCCAGGGTAAAGGAGAGTTCTCGATGGAGTACAAGACCCATGCGCCGGTGATGCCCAATGTGCAAAAGGAGATGACCGAGGCGTACAGGAAGAAGCAGCTCGACAGGAATTAGGCGAGGCAACGAATTGTTGCGCCGGCCTCGCTGGACTGGCTAGACTGCCTAGACTGGTGGGACGGCTTGGGCTGGCGGCAAGGCGGTGTGCGGTGTGCGGTGTGCCTCTGGGACGAGTGATGGGTCACTACAAAAGCGATACTCTACATGAGTTGGGTTCGCGTTCGCATTCAGATACGTTGTCGTTGATACCTTGCATTACGGTCGTAGATGATCACAGATACAATTGATGACATGACCCTCACCCCTCTGCCCTGTTCCAGCGAGCTGTCGCTGTACAAACTACCCAGCGCAATGCGATACATTTACAGAACATGCACATTTCAGAAGCTGAGCCCCCCAATTTGCACTCAAGGGACAACGAAAGCCGTATCGAGCCCTCGGGCAAAATCCCAGAGGGTCAAGCGCGAGTCGAGACCCGAGCACACGATGCGCGTCTTATCCCCCGCGACGGCGAACACCCTCCCGCTAGCCGGGCTATGCAGGTCGAGTAGCAGATGACCGCTCTGCCGATCCCACACCTATCCCCGACCATCAGTACCGGCACCGTCCACAACAATAGCCTCGCTCGACATCCATGAGGCAGTTCCGTGAGGCAATTTCATGAGGCCCCTTGACCCGATAAAGCGATGAGCGAGACCTGTGTGACGCACCTTTACAGTCGAATCGTAGCTCCCCGAGAGGATGTGTTTCTCACCCAGCACCAAACTCCTCACTAGATCTGTGTGACCTCTGTTCAAGCATTTCTGGCACGCTGACCCATCCGGCTGCGCCAGTCCAGGCGAACAGATGCAAGCCGCCCAACACTGCCCCGCAGCCTCGATCCGGAGCTGCGACTCGGACTCATCCGCCGCCTCATCTTCAGGCACCATCGACACGTCGTCCGCGTCGTGGAGCATCTCCTCGAACGTCATGTTCCGCATGGGTGGGACTATGTCCAGGGCGTCCACGATGGAGAGATTGGTGTGCGCGTGCGAGACGAGATGGAAGGTCTTGATGCATGAGTCCGAAGTGCCAATGATGATGCTGCCTTTGAAGGTGGTGTTTGGGTGACGAGCAGAGGGCGAGGGGCGAGCAGGTTGAGCAGGGGCGGGGGCCGGGGCGAAGTCGAGAGAGGCGATCCCACGGGTGTTGGCAACGATACCAGCGACGAGGATACCGGTGTGAATGTCTCGTACGCGAATGGATTTGTCACCGGAAACGGTGATGCTGAGCTCGTCAGCGGACGATGCGAGCCGTCGAAAAGCGGAGCAAAGGGATCCTCCGGCTCACATGAAGTCCTTCGAGATGGCCACGGCATTGACAGCACCGTGACCTCCGTACGGCGTATCCTCATCCGTCGGGATGGTCAATCGCTCCTCCAGAGTCTCGATGTCGAAGACGCGAATCGTGCGATCTGTCTATCAGCATAATGTATCCGCAGGGAGATTGTGGTATGGTATGTTATTGGAATGGATTCCGTTCATAGTTGAGCAGTCCCGACTCACCCTTGGAGCAACTGACGATCCTCTCGTCATCGGCTCTCACACAGTACACCGCCTCCTCATGAGCCTGAACGACCTTTTCCGGCTTCCCATCACCATGCTCGATATCCCAGAGGCATAACCTCCCATCACCCCCCGCACTGATCGCCATGACCCTCGACATCGCCTCGGCGCCGGACAGTCCCGCTCGACGAGCCGGAGAACCCCGCGGTGCTAGCATGGCCCGTTCTGACCGAGGCACGGGAACACGGAACACATCGAGGGAGAGGACGGAGCCGGTGTGTCCGCCATAGAAGACTTTGACTACCTTTGGAGTCGGGCTGGCCAGGTTCCAAAGCCGTAATGTGAGATCCCTCGAGCCGGAGAGTAGCCAGTCTCGAGCAGTGATCGTGATCGGTCCGGTGTCCTCGGAATGACTTCTCGCCCTTGAGGAGGCGAGGACGGTGTCGTACATCGGCAACGAGGTCGAAGGCGACCAAGGAAAATCACCTTCCAGAAGCTTCATTGTTATCTGCATTGGTCGAGCGATGAGCTTGAGGCAATAGACCGTCTCTGTATGTCCCGGGAGGCCGCCTGCCTCGAGCGAGGACAGCGAATCGATCACCCGGGGAGCGATCGGCCACTCGGAGCGAGCGATGCCACGAGGGAGACCTGCCGAGGAGCTCGGGCCAGGGAAGTAAGGACCCTCGCCCCGGAAACGGCGAGAGAGAATGTCGTGAACGATGAGCAAGTGTTTGTAATTCGGTTGGGGCATGGGCGACGGTAGAGCCAGGGACGAGGCGGGTACAGCGCAATGCACTGGGACTCTCTCAAGAGCTAGCATCGAGCCGGAGGTTGAGGAGGCCCGTCGCCCGTATGTAGTCGCAGCAGTCGGATTTGGTGTGGTGCGGTACTCCCGGACAGAAGAAGGGTGGAGGTATGTCGGTAATCGTCGATTCCTACCCCTGTCCCATATACGTTGGAAGAAGTCGACCCCTCCTCCACCGCCAAGCCCGCCCTGCGAGTCGATCACGTCGTCGTATCCCTCTTCGGGAGTGTCAGGCGATGTCCCGTCGTTGCTGCCACTGGAGTCGAAGCCGCCTTCGTCTGATCGGATGGAGTCCGAGCGAGGGAGTTTCGATTGATGGAGGAGTTGCTGGTGCACGTCGAGGTCCTGCCATGTGGTCCGCCGAGGCGATATGGGTGGGGTGGACGAGGCGCATAGAGTCGCCCAGAGCTCTGTCTCTGGGATCAGGACGGAGTCGGAAGATGAGGATGAGGTTGAGGAGTGGGAACCGACTCACTCTGCTCGTTGCACAACTCTCGCCACTGCTTGCTCACGAGACCACATTGGAGGATATCCCTCAGCTCGAGCTGGCCGAGGATCAACAGCGACAGTTCTGGCGGAAGAGACTGTAGCATGCGACTCAGTAAGCATGCTCCGCAAGGAAGCGTTGAGATCACTCACGCCAATGATGTCCCGCTGCAGCATCCGAGTCAGGCTGGTGTGCAAGTGGATCACATCTACGTCGTCAGCGGGCGGGCATCTCGGAATCAGTGCAGACCCGAGCCAAGCTCACCGTCGCGGGGCAGCGACCACAACAGGCTCAGAGTGAGTTCTGGTCGCGTCAGCGCAACGATGGGGATAAGTGTATCTGCGCCAGCAGTGGACCGTAGACCCACCTCGCCGCGAGTCCAAGGGCAGGCCGAGCGCATCACCAGCGAGCCGTTGGAACTCGGTGCTGGCGACGTCGCCGACGTCGCCCGTCCCGCCTCCTGCAGGCGACGACATGGCGAGACAATGCTGTTCCGAGAGTCCCGTCGGTGGAAGACAAGGCAGCCAGTTTGACGAAAGATCAAGTTGATGAGGGCATGACGAGAAGCCAGGTCGAAAGAAGCGCGAGCGTCCGGTAATGTGTCATGAAATGCGGGTAATTATTTATTTTACTTGTACTTGTACATTTCCCAATTTATCTTTATGGACACCGATCATTCCTGTCACATTACAAGTACAAGGGCAATCTTGATCTCACTGTCACATTCAAACTGACCTTGCACCTACCTACACTCCCCTCCTCTACTGTATGAACTTTGCCTGCGCTCGGAGAAAGCTATAACTCCCACTGTCCGTGTCATCCCCCTTGCCAACTCCCGATCCCCTCATGTAGCAAGTCCTGCCATACCCTAGGCTCAAGAACGGTCGGAGAGGATGGATCACGGTGTAGGGTTTGAACCCACCCTGGAGCACATCCTCTGATTGATGCCCAAATACAATGTTGTCCTGGGACACCACCGAGAGGTCAGACAGGGTCGATCGGTGAAGGGTCCAGTTGGCATGAGGTGCTGTGTTGGCCACAGAGAGGGGGGCAAGGTTGAGAGTGTCAATGTTGCGGGAGGGATAAAGGTTGGAGATGGTTGACATGAGACCGGAGTGAGGCTGGAAGTGGGCATGGGCAATGCCGGAAGGATGGGCCAGGGTGCTGGTCACTGGTCGAGCGAGGTTGCGCAGGTCATGGATGTTGATCATCCCATTGACGCTGAGCAAGACATCAGCAATGATATATGTCTTATGCAGAGGGATAATGCCAATGCCACTCACCTGGCACAGGTGAAATGCCTGCTCTCTCCCAGTACTATGCCCAGCCTCCGTATGACGGAGTTGCTCATCACCTTGTATTTCCCGGGATGATCACCTTGCCAGTCCAGCACAGACGTGTTTCTCCGCTGTCGCAGATCAAACAACCTAACCTTTCCGTTCCAGAATGCGGCAGTGAACAGGTTCCCCTGCTTGGGCTCGGTGATGATTGTAGCTGTTGCAGCGTCCTCGCCGGACTGGAAGACCTGCGCAGCCCATCAGCTTCGCCACAATTCACAGTCGTGAGAGACAACCACCCACTCTAAGGCGCTGCTCCGCTGGACAATCCCACACGTTCAGCTCCTTGGTGGGACCACCAACCACCAGCAATCCGGACTGGCGGAACCAAGTCGAATGCAGACCCCTGTCTTCTGGATCGTAGATCTTGACCGGAGCCCTGGAGAAGTCCAAGGCCTTGAATGAGGAGATGAGCTTCATTTGATTCTGCTCGTTTGGTGGGCCAGCAAAGATGTAAATGTCCCCATTGTCTGGAACATCAGCTTTGCCAGCCTACCAATCAGGCCGGCAAGGAGCAAGGAATCGGACCAACTCACTGATCTCGGCAAGAACAGCGGTGGTTGCGTGCAGCTCATTGACAAATCGGCCGTACTTGATGTATTCCCCAGGTTTCAGGTCGAGGTGGATGTGCCCAATCTTGCGGGATGAAGCCCAGTCCCAAAGGCTGATCCATTTCAGCCGAACTCTGTAAGATTGTACAAGGCTTCTGAGTGAGATGAGACAAGACGCTCACAGTAGGTCCTGTGACATGTTGCAAGACATCATAGCGCTGTGGAAGCTGTGGCAGGTGAGGTTTGACCAAGGCTCGGGACTCGATATCTCCTTCATTTCCCACTTCCAAGGCAGGCCTCCTGCAGACACCGAGGGTCAGCCTCAGTCTTAACCTGCCGTCGCCGAGAAATTCTTCAAGCGCAGTCCGCCTGGAACTCGAACTCACTCTGCTGCTCGGCAACGACCAGCGAGTCCTCCAAGATGCGGTGCCGCAGGATCCAGGTCTTCTCCTGCATGTTTTGTGGCTGGCCCCTCAGATGCTCCGAAAAAGACTCTGCTTTGGCTTCCTTCTACGCGCTGTCAGCGTGGTTGTGTATATAGGACTCTGTTGGGGGACTCACGTTGATGTAAGCTTGAAGGGACAGTTTGCTCCGCACAAACAGCTGGCTGTTGTGTCTCTTCTCCGTCTTCACAATAATCTTGTCGTCCCAGTCTTTGACGAGTGTCTCTCCAGCGCCGATGACTTGAGTAACAAGGTCGGGCCGCCACTCACCTGACGTGCCGTTGCCAGGGAGAGTGGTTACCATGATCTGATCCCAGTGGGAGAGAGGCACAGTTCCTCGTAATGTCTCGCCAAGCGGCTGGAGTTGCGTTGCCGCCAGACTTGATATTTGATGATCTGGATCTCGGTGGAGATATTCCAGAGCGGCCAGAACTTTCTTCAAGCCGACCAGAGCTCTGTGAGACTCTTCCGAGAGATGAAGGCCTACGAGCAGCTCCTTGGCTTTAAGAGTTGTCGCCTCCATGGGCAGTCGCTTGATCGCATCATCCATAATGGATATCCAGAGAGCCAATGTTGCCCACTGTCCCGCGGCATGCAACACCTGCGCAAAGAGGTGCACCAGCTCCTTCCGCATCAACAGTGCTGCGTCTCCGGCGGCAAGATCCATCACTTGCATTGCGATGTCAAGCGCTTCCTTGAGGTCCGAGGCGTGATTGACGGGGACGCTTGGGATCCACCGGGACAGCGCGTTAACTGCAGTAGTCCTTGTCTCGACAATCTTGCTTGCGAGTAACTCAGAGAGCTGTTCCCTGAGGTCTTCTATCGCCTCGTGGCATGTTTCCGCCAGTTTCGGGGTGGAGCCAAGTATCTCGGCGGTGAGGAGGGCGCCCCACTGCTGTACCAGGCTATGTTCATCTTGTAGCATGAGATACGCCAGTTCCAGGGTATGACAGAGTTGGTCCGCCGACAGGGTATCCGGGAGGGCCGCAACTGCTGTGGCGACGACAGCGGCGTTCTGTATGATGCGGGTGGTATTGTCCTCGGAGCGGTTCTGCAGATTGTCCTCCAAATGACTGATGAAGAGGACGATGCGGTATGGCGGGGACGGCTCGTTGCCGTTGCCGTTGCGGTTGCCGTTTGGATCGACCTTGGCGGTTCCGGCCAATCTCTTGATACAGGAGCTGTGTCGGACAAGGGATGCCCATATGCTGACGAGATAGCTTAACAGCGTGGGGTCGTCGAGCTCCAGCAGCTGCGTTGCAACCTCAAGCACCCCGCAGTTGATCGCGTGACCCAGCCCGGCCACATCAAGATTCTGGATACACGCTTCGAGGGCTTTGCAGGCTTGGACGCGGTATTGGGGCGTCTGAGCGGCCTGACAGATGATAGGGAGTCTCGAGAGCGCGGCATCGTTCGCGAACGCGGATGTGTCGGAACTGGGACCCTGGTTAGAGGTGAGGATGGAGCCGAGCTGGTCATCCATGAATGACACGAGCTTGAGGTTGGCTTCCCAGCTCGTGTCGATTCTCGTTGCGTCAAAGTATTTGGGTAGCTGGGCGAAGAGATTGTCGAGGATGAGGTCCCAGTGTATCCAGAGCGAGTGGGCGTTTGTCGGGGGAATAAAAGGGATCGATTCCGGCTGGGTTCGATAGGTCGCCAGGACGCGCTGCGAGAGGATGAATCCGCCAGCCATGCTGGAGATGGCTCTTCCCTCTTGACCGAACAGGATCTGATATTCGGAACTCGGGAGGGCTTGCCATGCGATCGTGTGCATGATCGCCTGAAGCTCTGACCACAGTCGTTCTCGGAGATCGTGAGACATGTTATCCCACAGTGCCTGCATGTAGGCTGGACTGCGCTGTATGTAGTCCTTCTCCCGACCTTTGGTGGTGAGGGGGAAAGTCTGGAGGTTGTGGTAATACAAGCTGATTTGCGTCGGGCAGGTCAAACACGCTGTGAACAGGTCGTCGGGAAGACCAGGAATGCGAGGGAGGATCTGGTTGGCGCCGCAAGCCGCAAAGTGGATCTGTCGCTTCGAATACACTGGCGGGTGAAGTTCGGCGACTTGTGGGTTTTGCAGCGCCGCGACCTGGAGTTGAGAGTCGATCTCGGCCGCCTCGGACTTGGCAGCGTTGATGAATCGACCGGCATACTGGCAGTCCCAGACGTAGCAGGTCGATGCCCCGGCCCAGGTGAGCATGTCGAACAGGAGTATCGGTATGTATCTGGTACTGGTCAGCAGATATCGCCTCAGCATGGGTGACGGTCACGGCTGCACGCTACTCACTCGCTGGGCCCTGTGCCATCCGCAGAAGACTCGTCAAACGAGCGGTCGTAACACCATAACTCGCCCGCCTCGGTCGGCGGCTCTTGGATTCCGTGACCGAGGTATACGACCGCGATGTAGCTGTTGGTCCCGGCGGCCAGTCTGGCCTTTTGGAGGTGATGCTGGATGACACGTTTGGAAGGGTCTGGGGCCTGTCAACATCAGCTATTTATACAAGACACGGTCCGCCGACGTCCCGGGCCGGGTATCGTTTCGCACCGCCCTTCGAGTCGTCGAAACACTCACCAACCGGCAAGTCACCGGGTGGGTCCTATCGAGATCGACGACTTTCTTCTCGTACGCTACGTAGCATCAGTAGGGTGCAGATGGCAAACGTTCTCCATGTCTCCCTCACCTTTCATGATCTTAAGGGTGCTGCCCACGGGGTCCTTGTTGTTCGGCGTGATCCAGCAGTATTGACCAACTTCACGCAGCGCCATCTCGTGCGCGAGGTGCAGGCACGTAAGCATAACCACCTGATTGCAGTGGCCCATCGCTAATTTGCCGAATCAGCCACATGCGACACGTACAGATAGAAGCCCTCCCAGTACTCGGGTTAACGAAGGAAGAACTTGGCTCGACTCACCAAACACTTGCTCTCGCTCCTTGACTTCCTCGTCGTCCTCTGCGCGCGCCACGTCCTTGATCTGGTGTCTCACCCCGGCCCAAGCGATGGGCGGCCGTCCATTCTGGGCCGAGCCCCTACGAGTACCGCTCCAGCTGCTGGGGAGGGTCATGATGTGGCTGAACTGGCCGCTTGCACTACGGGCGAGAGCAGTGTCGGGGGTCCCGACGAGTCCGTCGCGTCCCTGAGGGGATGGTGGTTCTGGCAGCGTCGTCCGAAGGGCGGAATGAACCCCGAGCAAGGTAAGAGGATACAAGTCAAGGCGTGAGATAGAGTTGAGCACCTCTCTTCAGCTCCTCAGTACCAAATTTCGTGTTGGTTCGGTCTGGGAGTCGCTCCTTTGCATGCATTCGTCAGTGGAGAAAGGAGAGGTCCTGAAGAAAGGATCAAGGGCTACTCGGTGCCACCGCCACAGAGTTGTAGGTGCCACACTGTTCCGCCACCGGAGTTTGGCGAGATGTCTCGGTCCGGTTCGCGACTGTCAACTCGTCCACCAACTCATCCTCGTTCTCTCCAATCACTTTCTTCCTACTTCGTTTGCATCCAATCGCGCATCCTCCTCCCTCTACTCGTGTGTGGGAGGCACAAAGCCCACCACCGCTGCGATTCAGCTCTGACGTGGATACATCAAGCTGTGAGTACACTCCTCACGGCCTTTGCTTTCCCCCCCCCCCCCCCTCCCCGTGGCCGCGCAGAGGATTAGTACCAAGAATCGCTACTCGAGAGTCACCCCTTCACGGGGGTGCAAGACGACTCAATTATCTATAGTGAGTCGATCAGATCACGAGGGCGGTGTGGATGCTGACGGATCTTTCCTCCTTCACTTGCGATCTGCTACTCTTCTTCGACCGCACAGCCCAAATTGTAAGTCACACGTGTTGTTGATCTCGACGATGAGGGACTGACACGGCTGCAGTATGATGCGCACTCCCATGCTCCCCATCCGAACCTCAACTTGCCTGTTGAGCTATCATCGCTGACGTGGGCGTTTTCAAGTGGGCGGAACTCGACGCTGGAGAGCAACCGGCGCTGAAGCCTCTTGGGTAGACGTGAGTTCCAATGGCCCTCGGTCAATGTTCCCTGGAAGCCACTTCTTGTCCCGTCCCTTGCCGCTTTTTGTTTGACAACATGGCAACCATCCTCATCTTCTTCATGATTATACAAATACAAAACGACAAGCATATGTAGGACCCTTCGGGACTGACTACACCGTTTTTCGTATGACCTCGACACCTGTCCCCTACAAACGCGAAGCTTTGGATCAGCCCGGAGGCGACGCTGACGACAATAGGACGCTACTTGGCCCTAGCCCTAGCCCTCGAGCCGGAGGCAGAGGCCATCGGTAATCAGCATGGCGCATCACAGTGTGCACAGGGCGGGTCCGTCGGGCACCGCGCAGTCGGGGGCTCAGGCGGGGAGATACAGCTCCCAGCATAAATCTCGGGACAAGACGTGGCGCGGTCAGGAGATCAAGAAGGAGACACTTGAGTGAGCCGATTTGCATCCAGTCGTTGATACTTCACTGACACTCGGTAGGACGCTCCCTTCTCTTGATCAAGCCGGGTATTATGACCTCCCCTCTCCGGCATCCTCTTCGGCATACGATAGCGATGCCTCCATCCCTCCTCCACGATACAACATCCAGACCAACTCTGGCAACAAGCTGGAACTGTCCGCTCGTTGGTCGCGGCGTGGCAAGCTCTATGCGTGGGGACCATCGTACGACGAAACCCGGTCCGAGTACCGGGTTCGAACACGTCTGAAGCGTTGTCTCGAGCAATTCTTACCCGACGCCGCTGCCGATGTTGGGACGTCCGCCCCGCAGAACATCCTGGATGCAGCCGAGAAGCGGAGAGATCGAAAGCGACGCAAAGCAGAAGAGCAAGAGTATATCCTGCCTCATCTCCGCAGCCCCTCGCCACCAATGTCGACGACGAGGCTCGCCCCGCTGCTCGCGCTCCCGCAATCGTACACCGACGTCATGCTGAGTCCGTCGATGCGTCATACCCTTGGCGACGATACGGTCGAGACTGGCCTGCAACGCACCGCGGCGGAGCTCCTCGAGGGCGAGAAAGGTCTGATGCAGGCCCTGGGACGGCTCAAGGAGGTTCTTCGGGTGAGAGGGCGGGACGTCCCGAACGCGGATGGCGAGGCGCCGATCGCGAACGGCGATGTCGTGGCGAATGGCCATGCCGAGGATGAGGGGGTTCAGGCGGAATCGACGGGTGCGGCGGTCACATCTGCCGCGGACGGCACTGCCTCGCCGGCTCCGAAAGACGGCAGCGGTACTGGCGGCCGGATCCCGCCCCTTCCTCATATCTCCGACACCGACAACCTCTGGCGTGTGACCCAAGAACTACTCCAGGTCAACCCTCCTCCCACCATCTCATTCACTGCCACTCCCGCCGGCGCCGCCGCACCCCCCACCTCCCCAATCCCGACGCTGACGCCCGTGCACCGTCTCTTCACCTGTACGGCGGGGATGACCCTCAATTCGATTCCCAACCCTAATCACCCGGGCTTCACCCTCCAGCCCTCGCACAACGCATACCCCACCACGATCAAGTACAACCTCGACATCTCGAACCAGTGTCGGGCAGTGGACGATGCGCTCGAGAGGGTCGCGGAGCTGCTCGCGGACTGCAACGAGTACAAGGAGAGATTGGAGGAGGCCAGGGACAGGGTGGCGGACGTCGCGAGAGCAAGGAAGAAGGTCTGGTCGGTGATCAAGGAGAGGGCCGGGTTGGAGCTGGATAGGGCCGAGGGGAAGTGAACTGGGTAAGGACGAGTCCCGTGGTATTTTGTTGTAGAGCGGCGTTGTATCGAACCGAACTCCTCGTATGTTATCCCCAAATAAACGGTGAATGAATATAAAAGAATTCTCTGACTCGACCGGAAAGGGGGAACACTACGATGGAGATGCATGCAAGATTGTACAAAGCCTTGGCCCCTCCTCGCCTCATCTCGCTCCTTGCTGGCTGCGATGCGCCCTTTTGATGGATTCCTCCAAAGCAGACTGCAACCGTGCAGTTCTCCTCTCAGAAACCTACAGGTGACCCGTTAGCTACAGTTCCCCCGTCTGGAACAGACGGATGACTGAGACGATGTCCAGATACGCACCATACTTTGTCCTTGCGACGCGCATGGACTTTTTGTTCGCCTGCAACCTCTCCTCGAGGGCGTCTCTCTGGGTGTACGCCGTGCTGAGCAGCGAGGTGAGCTGGTGTCGCTCCGCTGCGAGACCCTTGACCTGGCCGATTTCCTGAGGTGGTCAACGGGTGCTCCGGAATCCACGGCAGTCCGAGACGAGAGCACGGTGGTGTGCTGGAGACGAAGACGGAACCGAGACTGCACCGAAACCGGGACCAAGCCGGGAACGTGATAACAAGGCGAGCCAACACCAGCTGGCTCCGGACACAGTACCCGTACTCGTACTCACTTTGTACTCGTGGTCATCACCCAGCATCCTCGGCTTGATGACCTTACTCCTCCTCTCTTCCTCCTCTCTCGCCTCCCTGATACCCCTGGTGGGATCAAACTCCATGACCTCTCCTTCCCGCCCCTTGAGCTCGTCCCAGTGTTTGCCCAGTCGACCATCATCCTGTTCCTCCCCAGCACTTGCGCCTGCACCCTGGACATCGGATTGGGAAGGGAAGAACGAGTGGTAGTAGTCTGGATCGTAGGCTGCCCATCCACCGTTGGGCAGCTGGTAGTACCCCGGATAAGGGTCTTGGGCGGTTGGCGGAGGGGGAACAAAGTCGGCGACGGCAGGGGCGGAGGTGATCTCGGTGGGTCTAGGTAGGGAGGGTTTGGAGGATGAAGCGGATGGTGCGGGAGCAGGAGCAGAGGCTACGAGAAAGTGTCAATCAAACAACCATCTTTCATGACCGTTCGCCTCGCCAAAGATGAACAGACGAGGAGTACAGCGCCGATGAGGGATGCAAAGTGCACGTCAGCAAACCGGACTCACCGAGACCAAACAGGTCAAGCCCCTCATCCTGCTTTGCTGCCTTTAGTTTACCCCTCGCGACACTCGCAGGCATAAGCATCCCCGTGTCCGTCCCATTGCTCAAATCGAGCTCCTCGTCCTCGTCATCGTTCTCGTCGTCGACCTCCCGACCCGCAGACGGGAGTACAGGCTTTGGCGCCGGGGCCGGAGCTGCCGGTCGAGTCGCCATGGACTTGTTCACGGCCAAAGAGGACGATTTCGACGTGGATGAGGTCGGGAGCTTGCGTTTCGGCGGGGGCAACATCCCGAGGAGCATCGATCTGACGTGTCAGCGCGGCATTCGGCGCATCCCGCAACCAGGGCAGCCAGAAGCAGTCCAGATGTTGTTGTCTTGTTGACTGTGCATCGAGCCAAAGAGTGGAGATAACACGTACGACCCTTTCCCACCCTTCAACCCAGCTCCACCGAGCTTGGGTTTCTTGCTCCCTCGATCCTCCTCGTCCCCCGAATCGCCTCGAGAGGGTATCGATCGTTCCTTCCCTTCATCCAGGTCATCGGCGGTGACCTTCGGCAGGTCTAGCGTGATTCGCACAGGACCACGCTTTTTGCCCTTAGCAGCCGAGCCAGCGGCACCCGCGGCGGGATGAGGTGCAGTTGGAGCAGCGGCGGCCGCGGCGGGTTGAGGTGCAGTTGCGGGTTTGGGAGCTGTCGGAGGTTGGACAGGCCTGGAAGGACCGGGACCGGATTCGTCGGTCTCCGATTCCGAGTCGGAGGCGTAGTTGGCCAGTAGCATGGTGCGGGCGGGTCCTTGATGCGATGTGGTACTGAAGACGGGTCAAAGGTGATGAGATGTTCGCAAAATGCAGGATGTAAACGACGAAGCGACGAAGTGAGGAAGAGGAGAGTTGTGGTGGAGTTGAGCCAGTGGCGAATGGCTCTGAGAGTGGCACGACGGACATGTGGCGCACTCCGCGAGTCGTGATTTATGGTCAAGCGTCCGGGAACGGCAACTGGACATGCATTACTTGCAATGAATCGCTATGAGGGGCAGAGAAGTGGTGTGCAGATGCGTACAGGGCGGCGTGGTGCGGTGATTTGGTAGAGAGACAGATGCAGACGGAGTGTGTGTCGACATGGCGATGTGGAGGACTGCGGGCTCGTGGACCAGGGCGCGGATAAGCTGGCTTGTGATAGTGCAGGTGACGGGGACAAAGATATCTAATTACGAGGATACGAGACTGTTAGAGCTGGATGGCAAGGGCTGAGCGCGAGGGAGGCATCGCAAGCTTCTGAGGATGCGTGTTGGATGCCGGCACGATCCCGAGCATGCCGGGTCGGGGGGTGGAGGCGGACCAAACACCTGAAAACGCTTCAAAACATCGCCATCTCTCCGAGGGTTATGAGCACCTGTCCCGTCAGCGAACCAGCCCACGAGGTCGTCTCCGATATAGACCAGTTGGGTAAAGTGGCCTCCGTGTGGCTACTCACGATCTGCGCTTCTGGTCTTCGCATGTCGCAAGCGCCTCCGCGGAGTTCTCGCCATCGGGCGGAATACCACTGCAACACCTGTCTCTCCCGCGGTACTCTGCGGGGCGGTCAGCAACGGACTGAGAGTCTGCACCACTTCGACACGGTCTGTGAGGAAGTGGCCGATGCAGCATCGGATTCCGTCCGAGCAGTGTGCTGTATGGGCACGGTGCTGCTTGTATTTGGGGGTAGTGTGGCATACGAAATGGGCGTCGTGTGGCGGGATGGAAGGGAATAGTAAGGATACGCGACGACGTGCTACGCACAGAGGCATTCCCTGGAACGAGCGTTGTTTGAGCTTGGCGATGAAGAATTGGACCTCGGACAACCACGCCCGGAGACCCATCACGCCCTGGACGATGGCGAGGGGCTCGATGAGTCTGCGTGTGTCAGCAGGGTTCAAATGGGGCGTCACCCGACAGGCTCTGCAGTCCGGAATCTCTCTCCCAATGCATCTATTCTCCGCACTTCTCGGCGATCGCCATCACCCGCACTTCTCGGCGATCGCCATCACCCGCACTCCTCGTCGATCACCATCACCCGCACTTCTCGTCAATTCTCCGCGCTTCCAGCCGATCACCCGCGCGTCTCGTTACTCTCCCGCTCACACACCTCGCTTCGCCCTGACCCATAGCCAACCTGACTCGCCTTTGCCCATACCGACAGTCCCTCGGACCATAGCCGCACACACATCAGACCCCAAGTCCCAGATCCCACGCCCCACGCTCCACTCACTTGTTCAGACAATCCAGATACGCCTCCACCATAACCATCGGCATCCTCTTCATCCTCTCCAGCTCGAACTGGACGGTCTGCACGGTCATTCCGGCGAGTTTCAGCTGTGGCGCGGAAAAGTGGCCGAGGGGGTTGGCGGATGCGAACATCATCGTGCGGCGATACGCGGGGTGGCGGTGGCGGCGGCCCAGGTGTGGTAGTGAGGCAGGTGTGGCGGGATGAGGTGAGATGAGGTGAGATGGGCGGAGTTGGAGACGGAGCGAGGCGGTGTGGGGTGGGGTGTAGGGTGGTAAGAGACGGAGCGAGGTGGAGAGGTCGTGGTCGTGGTCGTGGTTGTTGTCCCTGCGATGCGAGATGCACCGAACGGAGATGAACTCGATGAGAGCCCGTGGAAGAAAGTGTCCGATCGACAGGCGAGTGGCGCGAAGACTCCCAGTACGGGAGTGTACGATAAGATATACGCTCCTCACGGGGAATTTGCTTACACAAGATCCGAAGGCGGGGGAAGGCACTGTTCTCGAAGGCGGCAAAAGGCGTGGACGACCGACGTACGAGGGGCACGAGAGATTCGGAGGACCTCGTGAGAGCCTCGTGAGATATCTGGGCTTCCTGACCGGCTTCCTAGCGGGCTTCCTGATCACGGGATGCTGCCAATGGTGAGATCCGCCGGCGTTAGAGTGATGCTGATGATCAGAGTCGTTGGCGGGGATGTAAGTCTAGTGACGCCGCTTTTGATTGCCTTCTCGGGAGTACCCGGACGAAGTCAAGATGGCGTGAAAAAGGAAAAGATGGACGAAAATGGATGCGCAGTGAGACTGTAAGTAGTCCACTACTCCTGTGTGCAAGCCGCCAAACTCGTCTTCCACTGTCGACCTCGGGTGAGATCGGGCAGAGAGTGAGAAAGGTGCGAGATGCGAGGTGCGAGGTGCGAGATGCGAGGTGCGAGATGCGAGGTGTCGAGGTGCCCGAAATGGAAGTCGAAGACGAGGTGCGGTGGGGGGCTGACAAAGGATCCTTCGTGCGGCGAGCTTCGTCGGTTGCGGTGCGGTATAATGGGGTAACAAAGGTCCGTCTACAGCGGTTTCGAAAAGAGGTGGTGAAGTGTGCCAGTGGTTGAGCTGCAACTTGAGCCGTACGCCAAGAGCAAGAGTGATCTTCGTCAACGACGCGTCGGTTTTGGGAAGACAAAAGCAAAGTGAAAGTGAATCACACTGAAGACCGAGATCAAAGTGAAGTCCGTTGGCGTTGCGATGCGATGCGATGCGATCAATGGATCCGGATCGACAGCGACAGTGCGATGGTGCGATGGTGCGTTTCTTTTCTTTTCGGGCTGGGCTGCACGCGGTGGTGTCGCCTCGTGTCGTCTCGTGTCGCACATCCATCCTTCCAGCCGGGTTAAAGTACCTTTCCAAAGACAGCGGGTGAGTAGACTAGCCGGTGGCGGATGAAAGGAGGTCCCGTTGCCTTGTTCTTGACACGCCACTCTATCCTTTGTACTGCTCCTCCTTCTTGGCCTCGGCCCACCCCTCGCGCCTGCCACATCTCCTTACTGTACCTTGCCTGGCCTTGTCTTCCTTACCCGACTCTCAGGACTGAGCAAGGGGTCAGCACGATTCCATTCACTTACCCCGAGTTACAACTCGTTCACTCCCCGCTTCTCCGTGAGACCAAGGTCTTGCTCCTGCACCGTACCTTGACTCCCACTTCTCGTTCTCGATACCCACTGCTTGGCATGCCCTCCTTTCTCCCTCGCGGCCGCCACGATGGAAGAGCCTAGACTAGCGTACGCGACCGAGCTCTCGCAGCTGCCCATCACCCAGTGAGACACGATCCGGCCATGCACGGAAACAGAGCATTTGAACCGCGAAAAACAATGTCACAAAGGTCCCTCGGGATGACTTTGGTCCTTTGAAACAAACACCTCCTTCTACTTCCGACCAGATCACTCCACACGCACACACGCCCGGCCAGTCGCCCACACCATATGCGACCCCAATGCGAGTCCGTACCGAAAACGGCGATCACTACCCGGAGCACATGCTCACTCGCGTCAGAGAATCCCAAAGGACCCACATGTAACCCGTGTCCAGGCCTGCCGACACCTGCCCGAAGCGTGGTTAAAGGAAAGTCCCAGCTCCCAGCTCCCGGCTCTTGGCGGTGCAGCCGCACAATCCTTCACCCCGCAGAGGATATTTCACAAGAGATCGTCGTGAGTGTGTCAAATCCGTTTCGAGACATTCTCGCGAGAAAGGAGTGGAGAATACCCCATGAGATCGGCGATGATCAGCGATCGTCAGAGGCATTTGCAGATCATGAGCTTTGTAGGGTCCAAGGATTGCGCCGCCGACGACGGCAAATCGGCCTTTGAGTCGGGGGGCCAGAAGCGGCAAGGTCAAGCGGCAATGTCAAACGGGAAGGTCGTGAGTTGCCTTCTGCTGTGGACCGTCATGGTGTGGGAACGAAGTGCATGTGAGGGAGTATGACGCGTAAGGCCAACTAGGTGATAGCTGCGGCGTCGTCAGCGTGTCATCGAGATCGATTAGATGGCACCCGTCGTCCACGTCGACTTACTGTACTTGGGACCACCTCCTCCTTCGGGCACTGAACAGACTGTCAGCAAAACGACCCTTCAAAGATATGCAGCGAGGACGTGATACCCGCAAAATTCGGAACTCACCTGTCCAAGTGATGTCCTGCGTGGGGACCTTGATCGAGCAAGTCTTGCACTGGGTACGTCAGCAACCACAAGTCTTAGGGATCAAGCCGGATTGGGTTCCTCCTCCTCCGCGCCTCACACTGCAAGTGAAGGGCGAGTTGGAGGAATATGAAGAGATCGGTTCCGATGATTAGACCGGACACTCACGTGGATGCAGTTCTGCGAGTTGATCACAAACTTCTTCCCGTCCGCATCGGCGTCGGCACCTTCCGCATCGGCATACTCGTACACTGCCGCGGGGCAAGCCTGGCCCAAGAGACCCGCATACTCTGACGGAACATATCAGCATCGTGTTACACACCTGTACCGCAACCCATGCAATGTGCTCTCATTCAGCACGGTCCGGAGATACCGCAGAGAGCACCGACGACCAAGAGCGGTGTCGAGATGCGGCGAGGAGGAGATACGACACGTCACTCACCCGTGACGTTCTCGTGGGTGTGTCGCTGTTTCGCGCCCTTCTCGCTCGGCAGACGAAGATGCACAGGCTGGTTCTCGGCGTGATTTGTGCCGGTCCGAGAAACCGAGGTGAGGATGTCGAAAGAGAGCTTGCCGTCAGGTTTGGGGTAGTCGATAGGCTTGCACTCGCTTCGTCATGTCAGCACGACCTCAATCGGACCACACCACACCGCACATCCTCGAAACTCGATCTTCAACACCGCAAAACCGCAATGAGCTCACCTCGCCTTCTTGGTCGCCGCGTAGTCCTCCACCTTGTTCCTGAAAGTCCAGGGCACCCTCCCCTTGAGGATCAGACTGTCCACGCCGGAGTACGCTAGCCCACCCCATAGCCCAAGGGGGTTATGGAACGATGGTCGAAGGTTCCGGACCTCGGTGAGCTCCTTGTAGATCCACGAATCCTTGACGGCTTTCTCGTAGGCCGCCATATCGACGGGTGTATCTGACTCGGACTGGGAGGTTTCGGCCGATTCCGAGGCTTCGGCGGATGCGGAGGTGGAGGGACCGTACAGCGCCGAAAAGGCCGTTTCGGCGGCGAGCATACCGGATTTCATGGCGTTGTGGGTGCCCTTGATCTACGGAAAGGGTAAGCATGAGAAGTGTTCGATGTGGCAAGCCTCTCGACTTGCCTTTGGGACATTGAGGAAACCGGCGGAACAACCGATGAGCGCACCGCCGGGGAAGTGCAGCTTGGGTATTGATTGCAGGCCGCCTTCGTTGAGCGCTCTGGCGCCGTAGGCGAGGCATTCTCCACCTTCGAGGATCTTGGCGAAGAATGGGTGATGCTTCATGCGCTGCCCCGATGTGTCAGCGGCGTCGGTCCGCGTTCGCGGGTTCGCTCGTTCGCTCGTTCGCCCCATACGCGCCTCTAGCTCACCTGGAACTCCTTGAAAGGGGAGAGGTGTGGGTTCGCGTAGTCCAGTCCCACGACGAGACCGATGGACACCATGTTATCCTCCATGTGATAAAGCCAGCTCCCACCGTAGGTCTTGTAATCCATCGGCCACCCAATGGTGTGTACCACCTTTCCGGGTTCGTACACCTCGTCCCTCACTCTCCAGACCTCCTTGATTCCCAGACCGTAGGTTTGGGGGTCTGCCTCATCCCGCAGACCAAACTTGTTTTGAATCTGCTTTGAGAGACTCCCATGAGCCCCCTCCGCTACCAGCGTGACTTTGGCGTGGAACTCCATTCCGGGTTCATAAGAGTCTTTCGGTTTTCCCTCCTTGTCCAACCCCACATCACCAGTCACCACACCTTTGACGCCCTTGCCATCTTCCGTGTAGAGGACCTTTGCTCCTGCGAAGCCCGGGTAGACTTCCACGCCGAGAGCCTCGGCCTGCTCGCCCAGCCAGGCGGTGAAGCGCGAGAGGGAGATGATGTAGTTGCCCTTGTTGTTCATCTGTGGTGGGTGAGGCATGGGGAAGGACGAAGTGGAGGTGAGGAACCGCATCGAGTCGGACGTGGCGGGCTGGTTCAGAGGTGCACCAAGCTCTTTCCAATCGGGAATGAGCTCGTCCAATGCACGAGGCTCGATCACAGCGCCAGAGAGGATATGGGCGCCTGCACGATCAGCTACCACACCGCCGTTCCAAGTCTCTCTTGGCTCTGTGTTTCACTTACCCACTTCACTGCCCTTCTCAAGGACAACCACCCGGATCTCATTTCCCCTCTCCGCCTCGAGCTGCTTGAGCCGGATCGCCGCGCTCAGCCCAGCGGGCCCACCGCCGACGATACACACGTCGACCTCGTCCGTCGCGCGCTCGACGCTCTCAGGGTCGAACGCGTCGTTGTCGTCCGGATTAGCATCGGCATCGGAGACGGTTGCAAAGGCCCGGTGAGAGGGGCGTGCGAGGCGCGGAGCCGAGACAGTGGTGGTGGGTATGGCGGTTGCGCGGAGGAGGAAGGGCGCAGAGCGGGAAGAGGAGGCTGGGAGGGAGGAAGTGATGAGCCGCAATCGGCGGGGGATGGTGCGTGACATGGCGGGGGAGACGGCGCCGGTGTACTTCGGAGTAGTCGGCCAGGTTAACTGATACACAAGGTATGCGAGAAGAGAGATGGATGAAGGAAAAGACGACGGGTGGGAAGGTCGAGGTCGCTGCAGAGTCCGACGAAACGACGAACCAATGAGCTTTGGATCGAAACACACGACTCGAGCGGACCTTGGCCGAACCGGCGGCTAATTGGTTGAATTGAGGTTGAATTGAATCCAATACAATTCAAATCTTAATGTAATTTCGATTCAATCCAAATCCAATTGAAATCCGGTTGGCGGGATACCCGGCATTGGGCGGGCGAGTGCCAATCCAATCTGATCCCGCCAATGACGCCGCGATGAGATTTGATCCCGTCAGCGCTAGCCGCGCGACACGACGGCGACTATGGCCACGACACGATACGGTGACGGGTCAAAAGTCAATCTCCAGTCACCACAGACCATTCTCCATATCCTCTTCCACAACACGAGCTCAACCATGCGAGCGGCACCCGTCCGCGTAGAGCTGCTCGGGGCACTCCTCCTTCTTGTGCCATCAGCTTTGGGAGATAGCAAGCCCCTCACACCCGCCTCTATTCGAGGTCTGAATCCTGCCCGTGAGTCCGAACCCAGTCCAAAGGGTACTTCGAAGTGTCACGCCAGATTGCTCCTGCAAGGTAATCACCACTGACCCGTCTCAGTGTATGACCGCTACGAGCCCAGTTCCGGTGTCGACTTCACATGCCTCGACGGGTCACGCTCCATCCCATGGTCTGCGTTGAACGACGATTACTGCGACTGTCCGGACGGTTCGGACGAGCCGGGCACATCAGCCTGCGAGGGCGTCGTCGGGGCGACGTTCTACTGCAAGAACGAGGGGCATATCCCGGGAGTCATCCTCTCCAGCCGAGTCAACGATGGGATCTGCGGTGAGCTAGTCGATTCCATGTCCCCAGTCCAGCGCCCACGTTCGAATTGGCAAGCAAACCCGAGACCCGGGGCAGGCTGATGATTGCGATGACAGATCCAGAATGTTGCGACGGGTCTGATGAGTGGGCTACGGGCGCATGTCCCAATCGATGCTTCGAGATCGGGAAGGAGTACAGAGCACAACGCGAGGCGGAGCTCAAGACGCGCAAGACGGTGAGTTCGCATCGGTAGTATCAGTCAATCCCTCGATACACTGTGCGCCTCGCAAAGTTCCGACCCGAACCTACCGATCGACGAAAGCAATTCCTGCCTTGGTCTCGCAAACTGGAATTGGAGTCGATCGGCTGACACCCGGGACCAGGGCGCAAAGATCCGCGGGACGTACGTCAAATGGGTGGCAGGCGAGCGGAAGCGTCTCGAGGATGAGCTGGAGAAGAAGCGCGCCGAGGTGCTGCAGAGGGAGGTGGAGGTGGAGCGGGCCCGAAGTGAGTACGAATGGGAATGGGAATCAGTACCCATCCGCATTCTGGCACGGGGTGACCAGCTGTGACTGACCATGCAGTCGCGCTGGAGCGGACCGAGGCGCGGAGCAAAGAGGAGCTCGAGAAACGCAAGGGGTCTCGTGAGTTGGCGCGAGACTGCCCAGGCGACCTAGTCCCTCGTTGTTGCACTTCAAACTGAAGTCGTGTTTTAACCAGCCCTCTACACCACCCTCCTCACCCATCGCTCAGCCCTGACCCGGCTGAGGGCACGTACCTCCCGCCTCGAGAAGGAGCTCGAGGCGCTGCACAACATCCTCGACGAGCTGTCGAAGGGCTACAACCCGAACTACCAGGACATGGCGGTGAAAGCCGCCGTGGTGGGGTATGGCGAGTTGCTCAATCCGCCGCAAGCCGACGGGACCGACGGGACCGATGTCAAGGTCGAAGAGGGCAGCGAGGGAGTCGGGATTGAGGACCGCGAATTGGATGAGCTGGAGAGGAAGGATCTGGAGGGGGTTCTGCTGGCTGATCTCGAGGGGATGGAGACGGAGGCGGTAGACGACGGGGCGGGATTGCGTGAGTGACTGACCGGCCCAGTCCCCTCTCGTCGGGCGTATGCCGCCTGATGCGTCTGCATCGGGCTGGTGCCGAGGTGTCGTGGTCGTGTTGCTAACTGTAACCGCAGTGTGGAAGATCGACGAGTACATCCCCGACGCGCTGTACGATTCGTGGGAGACTGTCCGGGATCTCGCGATCGAGTGGATGATCAAACTCGGCATCGTCGGCAAGGGCGCAAAGTCCGGCGGTGCGACCACGTCAGATGGACCACGTAAGTGATCATACACCGTGCACCCTCAACCCACCACGTCACTTCCAGAGCAGGACGGACTTGTGGTCCGAGCAGATCCGAGCAGAGTTGGGGTAGCGGTGTACATCATCGGAAGGCCCCTGCTAATTCCCGTGTAGACGTCGCTGCGGCAAAGGAAGCTCATCGGGAACTCTCAAACCAGCTGAACCGGCTCAACAACGACGTCCGATCCGCTCAGGAGACTTGGGCCAAGCTCTCGGGCAACGAGTTTGGGAGGGATGGCGAGTGGAAAAAGCTGGATGGGACGTGTGTGGACAAGGTCTCGGGCGAGTGAGTGGGGGCGTGTCGACTTTTTACAGCGTCCTCTTCGCGTTCCATAGACGTCGACGCGGTCGTCGTCGCGACACACACGCCCGAGACGGGCGACGGGCGACGGGGGGAGGAGTGGCCGTGTCGTCGTTGTGTGCCATGAGCGGTGCTGATCCTGATTCTCCAGTTACACCTACGAGGTCTGTTTCTTCGGCAGAGCCACGCAGAGGTCCAACAAAGACAGCAGCTCCAACTTCCTCGGGTACGTCGGCGCGCAAGAACGTAACGCCGCGATGGCAGATTGCTCTGGCAACCGGCGTAGGTGACCTGACCACGCTGACACGTCGGTACTCTACCTTGCAGGTCGTTCACTTCGTGGAACCCTCATGCGCAGGCTGGGACGGACGAGTATTACACCCAGCAACTGTATCTCAACGGGTGAGTCGGGACTCGGGTCAGGCGGTCCAGTGGAGAATCAAGCTGGACGGCGAACAAATGTGTTAAGCGCGGGGTGAAAGGGGATGGGCGGACGGGCTGACAGTTCAGGGCGAAATGCTGGAACGGTCCCATGCGGAGCGCCACGGTGAGTCGAGTCGGGTCGAGTCGGGTCGGGTCGAGTGTCCGAATCAGAGCAAGCGTCACGCAGCACGCATCACGCATCACGCAACACGCATCATACAGCTGCGAAGCGACACGGCCTGCGGGTGTCCGTGTCCGGCCCGCTGCCCGGTGCCCGTTGCGCGTCGCCCGTTGCCCGTTGTCCCGTCAATCTACTGCCGGTCATTCCGCTCCGGGCCGTCACGGACTATTCGCTACGCGATCAGACGAGCTAACTCTCGCCAGGTGGATCTCTCGTGCGGAACCACCAACGCGCTTCTCTCGGTGTCTGAGCCGGAGAAGTGCGAGTACCGATTCAAGGTCACCAGCCCGGCACTGTGTTATCCCGTCGAGGAGGGTGGTGGAGCGGCCGGCGCAGCGGGAGTCAAGGCGGAGCTGTGAGAGAGAAGAGCAGAGAATTGCAGCATGGTGAAAATGGCTCGAGTATAGAGAGCATGTCGTACCATCGCAACGCGCATTGCAGGGGAGGCGAAGTTCAGATGCATTGCAGTAATGTCATCGATATCTAGATCCACAAGTCACGTCGACGGGCCACGGACCACGGACCACGGACCACGGACCACGGACCACGGACCACGGATCACCGATCACGTATCATGGAACATGGAACATGGATCACGGATCGCGACACGGACCTGACTATTGTCCAGCCTTGACAGGTCCAGGCCTTTGTCCTTGTCCTTGTCCTTGTCCTTGCCCCTGTCCCTGCCCGTGAGCCTTCGCCGCCTTGGTATCCGCATGTTCGGCCGAGCCGTCGCATGGCGGAGGAATCGGCGATCGGGGGTCGATAGGTGGGAGCAGGACTTTGCCGACCAGTGGGTATTTCGGGTTGTTACGGAAAAAGGCGATCCACTGGTCGAGAGACTGAGCGGGTGAGCGACTAGACTGTCGGGTGAAACAGCCCTGTCCGAGAAGGATATGGAGGGGAGTGAAAAGGCCAGTCCGAGAGGGACACGGGGGGGAGAAAGTAGGGATGATAGAGAGACGAGGGTAAAGGTCTGAGAAGGAAGGGTTTAGGAGGGGGAGACGGCTCGAAGATGAGTGATCTCCACTCGAGCTGTTTGGAGGAAGTGCGATTTCCACTCGAGCTCAAGTTGGCGATGGGCGTGGGGGTGGGTAGGGGCAGGAGCGTGAATACGGTCATGGTGATGCGTGGGACGCTGAGTATGAGTGGAGAGGAATCCACATTCCACTCCGCATCGACCCCGCATCCACTCCGAAACCATTCTGGATCCACTCCACTCCAGCCAACTCGAAACCACTCCGACTCACCTGGAGCTGCTCGGGAGAAAGCCCGCGAAGATCATGTGTCAAATGCGTCTCGAAGCAGCCGGTTATGAACGATCGGCTGGCATCCCGTCCTGCCCTGGGAGTTGTTAGCGTGGAGCGGGGATGCTCCGTCGATCGTGCTCGTGTTCGTGCTCGTGTCCGTGCTCTTCCCAGTGCACTTGCACTTGCTCGTGCCTGTCCAGTGCTCTTGTCCTTGCCCGTTCGCATTCACTTCGACTCGCTCGTGCTCGTTCCAGTGCTCTTGCACTTGCTCGTGCTCGCGCTCGTGCTGCGTCCTCGCCCTCGCCCTCGCCGCACTCACATCATATGATAACTCCCTCCTGGGCCATACACCCTCCGATTCTTGCTCACATCAAACACCTCCCCGCCGATGCCCAGGTAGACAGGCTTGGCCGCATCGCTCCCGTCATACGCCGCGAGCTGGAGCGGGGTGAGTTCTACGAGGTGGACCCGACGAGGGTTTAGTGGAGTGGTGCGCCACCAGTTCGATACGCGGGGCACGATCAGGGGGGAGAGGTTGAACGTGTATGAGCCGGTGAGGAAGGATGAGAGGAGGGGGAGGAAGAGGGTGGCAAGGAGGAGTGTGCGGAGGATAGATCCGGACGAGGAGGAGGAGGAGGATTGACGCGATTGACGCTCCGCCCGCTCCGCCCGGGCGCGGGCTTCGGCTTCGACTCGGGCGGAGTGGGCCGCGCGGAGTGCCGGACCACGGAGGAACGCCCGGTTGACAGGTTTGAGAGATACGGGGTTGCCGTTGCTACGGCGTTACTCGCGGTCAGCTCGATGCCACGTCGGCCGACGTTCGACCCCTCGGCCAGGGGCAACATGGGATTGCCAGAGGTGGTAGGCCCTACGCACGCGTCTACCACCCGCTCATACACCTTCTCACTCGGATCACTCCCAGGCCGCGTCCTCTCCTTGGCTACTCGATCAGCCGCGACTCTGCACTCCTCGAACACAGACCGCGGTCTCGCCCACTCACCCCCCGGGTAGTTGTCCGCTTCGGTGTTCGTGTACACGTCCGGGGAGGTGTCTCTGTCCGAGGACCTGGCGGCTGGTCGGCGGTGTGCCTCCGAGTCGGCGTGACGGGCTGGGGCCATGATGAGCTGTGGAGTGGTATAAGGTGCAGATGAACAATCTATCTGGACATGTATAGCTAGCTGTTGTCGCTGCCAGTCACTGTCACTCACCCGTGGTCGACGGGATCAATTCGCTACTCGCTACGTCGGGTCGTAGCTCCGCCGGAAACGCAAAGTCAAAGTCAAAGTGAGCGCTGAAACCTCATCCGTCGTTTCCCGTTTCACCTCGCAACATCCATCTATCCCAACGCCAGGACAGTAGAGGCCACCGCACAGCAGCTTCTCGATTGAGCTCCGCGGGACCAATCGAGGTGAGTAGTAGAGTAGTGTGACGTCCCCCTCACCTCGCACTTCCCGCGCTGGCTTTGGCTTGGTGTCTCGCTTCCCGCGGTTGACACGCGACGGGCTACGTTCTTGTTCCGCACCCGCGCTGTCCTTCCGACAGAAGCACAAGCAGAAGCCTTCTTTCACATCGCATCGCATCACCGCATGAGCTATCGCTGACTGACAGTACTCGAGTACTTTCTGTACATCGACGACTCAACTCTACTTCGCTCGCTGTCAAGCACGATACCGTCCATCAGTGGACAGTCATAACTCCTGCAATCACTGCACCACTCGTCAGCCCAACGGACACCTGCCTTTGCTCCGCTACTAGCACGCCAGGGCAGCGTAATTTGATACGCCCCACGATGCCCCTCCAGATCGACAACCTCACGCTCCTCCTCCTCGCCCTCTTCCTCGCCCTCCTCCTCTACTCGCGCTTCTCGAGACCGTCCCCACTCGTCCACCCGCTGCTGCTCGGGAAACAGTCCGAAGTCAGCGCGGTGAGGAAGGAGGGGGAGACGGGGGTGTATCGCTCCTTCGCGACGGGACAGGGCACGCCGGTGAGTCGGGGCGGTCGGTGCGGTTTGGTTCCAGATCAGTGTACTTGTCGTGCCAGAACTTCGAGACCCTGTTCCGTGCAGAGAATGGCAGATCTCAGGGCTGCAGGGCTGTTGGGCTGTTGGGCTGTGGGACTGTGGGGATGTTGGATTGTGGGATTGTTGGGCTGTTGGGCTGTCGGGCGGTTGTTTGTTGGGCTGTTCATTGTTGCACTGTTGGATCGTTTGCTTGTTGCCAAGACAGTAGGGCAAAGAACTCTTGCTGACCCCCGGATTCAGCTCGTCGTGCGACCCGCTGGAGCGCTCAAGACCGCTCAGGATATCATCAAGACGCCTCCGTCGAAAGAGCCCGGCGCGGCCGTCCCGCGCTGCATCCTCGACACCTCGGTGAGTGCGCGAGTCCAAGCGTCTTATTCCGGCTCTCAACGTCTGTCAACGGGTCGGGTCGGGTCCGCAACGCAACGCTCCTCTTCCTCCCGACCCCCCTGCCGCTCCTTTGACTTTGTCTGGGCCGATCACTGCTGACTTGCCGCAGATCACGGACGAAGCCCTCGCCGAGATCCTGCGTATCCTACCTCTCGGTCTCCGCTCGACCTTTTCCACTCTCCGCAAAGCCACTCCGGAATCTCCTTCCTCCATCCTCATCCTCCTTCCGCCCTCCCGCACCGTGTCCCTCCCGCTACTTCTCCTGGCTCTGAAGGCCCCTCCAAACTGCCCACTTATCATCCTCCCCTCGCCTCATCTCCTCACTGCAGCGCTCACTGCGAAGGAGCATCCCAACCCGGGCGTGATCATAGTCCACGAGAGCCTCGCGGAGGACGTGATCGAGCAGGCGTGGGAGGATCTCTCGGGGACTTGTGGGGTGTGCATCTTTGGCGATCCGGATAGGATGCGAAAGGGGGCGGTGATGGCGGCGAAAGAGAAGGGTATGGATGTGACGTGGTGGTCTGATCTGTGGGATGCGGGGGACGATGCGAAGAGAGAGGAGCTACCGGGTGAGTAGGAAGCCAGCGCTTTGGAGGTAATCAGCCCGGCTGACGCGTCGTACCAGCTGCGGGCCACGCCGATGTGCACTCGTACTTCTACTCGGAGACCTCGACCGACCCGGCAATTGTCAAAGTTACGCATCTGGTACGTCAACACCCTTCCACAGGTTTTCTCTCGATTCTTGTGCCATGTTTGCAACTCGGTCCGCTCCGCTTCCGTTCCCTGACGTAGACATTGTATCGATGTCCCAGTCCACTGCGCCCAACTGATCTCACCACCGCAGAACATCACCGCCGGCATCGCTGGTGTCCTCGCCCTTTTCCCAGCCGAGAAGCGTCCCAGCGGCTCGCTCCGCGACGTCGTCGCTTCGTGTGTATCGCTCAACACGCCGTTCGGGCTCACCGTGGCTTTGGCGAGTGTATACAGCGGTATGTCGCGGTGGTCCATTGTCCCCTACACCGAAGTGTTCAATTGCGCCATCACTCTCTATCCAGCCGTTTCCGTACCGTGCCCCAGGTTCAGGGAGATGGCCACGCCCAGGAACTCCTTGCACGTCGCGTGCGGTACAAGAGGAAGATGGAGCTACAGCTGAATCCCTTGCGATACAGGTGCCGGTTTCAGACTCATCGGGAGAAAGGAGCAGACATGGGACGACATCATCGATGATCCCGCTGGCGAGCTCACCGCGTTGATGGACAAAGCGGAGTCGCAGCCCAAGCCGACAATCCTGTTCATGTGAGTGATACGTCACACCGGTAGCGGTCCTCGCGCCAGGCTCACCGGCCCAGATCGAGCAAGCACCACCGCGTCCTTCTCGAGCGTCTCCACTCGAGTATCAAGTATCGCCCGTTTGTCCGCTTCGGGGTCCGTCAAAAAGCGGACGGACTCTTTGCGGGTCATGTCTCCCGCGGAGGCGCATTCGACGAGTGGTCGTTTGGTTTGGCGAGGGAGCTGGTCCTAGGCGGTGTGGCGGGGAAGCAACTGAGGGCTGTGGTCGTCGTTGGCGGTGAGTGGGGTACTGTTGCTGATCTCTGTCCATCCATGCCCGCAATTCCCAGACCTTCGCTTTCTGGTTCCAAGCATCCTGCACAGGAGGCCATTTGTAGATGGTATATTAGGCTCACGGTATCGTTGTGACTGCACATATGCCGGCTAAGACCACCGTTGACACCCGCAGACGCCCCTCCGTCAGACATCCTCGGCATGTCGCACGTCCTCCTCGGACTCCCGCTGATCCGTCTTCATCCGTCCTTCTACTCGACGGGCCCCGTCTTTGTTTCGCACTACTACGATGTCCAGTCCCAGACCGACTGGGCGAACCTCTGGCATGCCACGTGGACCAAGCTCGAGGACGAAGTGGAGCGTATCGAGGGGAAAGGTGCGGACACAACGGAGGAGAAAAAGAGGGCGCATGTGGGCCCGCCGGCTAGTAATGTTGAGGTGGTCCTCCGCGGGGTGGGACAAGGGTGGGACGCGCAGGACGGAGCGGGAACGAAGACGAAAGGGGAAAAGGAAGCGCCGATCAAGGGAGAGGTGTGGGTCAGGGGACCAGGGGTGGTGTCGCGCCTCGGGAAGGAGACGTCAGATGGGTGAGTGCGGGTCGGGCGGGGTCGGGGTCGGGTTGATCAGCGCGAAATGGACTTGGATCCGCGTCGGAATGGGGGACGCGCATCCAAAGATGAGCAACGAGAGTCATAGGGGAAGCGGCGCCGGGAGGAGGAACAGAATATGAGGAATAAGGACGCGAGACGAATTGTTGGACATGAGCCGTGCTGATCTTGAATCGTAGGTGGGTGGACATCGGTGAGATGGCCACCGTACAGACAAACGGGACTTTTGTGGTTCTAGGCAAGAGTGTCGCTGGTATCAAGCCGAAAGCGGCGTGAGCCGAAACCGAGGTGAGGCGGCAATCGGGGCGGGTGCGGTGTTTGGAAATGTTGAGCAGAAGGCCTTTTTTGCGGGAGGATAAGTGTCAACAGTGTTCATAGACGATATTCCCAGTGGAGTGGCGTCCTAATAAGCAGCGGAATTGCGGGAGGTGAGGTGTAGGCGAGTTTGATATACTGTAGTGTCTGCTGGCCAGATGGAATGAGCTGTGATGACGCCAAAGTCCAACGGTACGAAATGGGCGCAGGGCGAAACACACACCACGTATTCGTCGGGTCGTCCATATTGCGGAGTGGTACATGACTAAGCATGTCCCGTCCGATCCTTCACGATCGACATCACCGATATCCGAACAGTACACTCAGTTCATATACCTACAAGACGTTCGCTATGGATCGATCGTATCACTTCGCTTCGCAACGTATTTCTTCTCTTCGCTTCACTTCGGCGTGCTCCATTCGATTCGATTTCACCTCGGTTCGCCTCGCTTTGGTTCAATTTGGTTCGGTCCGGTGGTCGGTGCAAACATGTTTCTGTTTCTGGTTACAATGAATGGTGGGCACGATCTTGGTTTGGTGGAATTGACATTGGGGTTGGAGTTGGGTTGGAGTTGGAATGAGTGCCTTGGTTCGCCTTGGGTTGCCTTGTAGGTCGAGGTGATGGGTATCTCGTTTACTTGAGCTGCGAAATGTCAGTGGTCGGCGCGGCGCATGTTTTGCCTGACTGGAGATGGCTGCGATGTGGGCGTCGGGTTCTAGGTGACAAGTGGGGGTTCTAGGAGACTAAAAGTCGTGACAAGAACGAGGAGGAGCATGAGGAGAACGAGAAGGAGTATAAGGAGAGTTCGAGGGGGCACGCCGGGGGGAGGAGGCAGGGAAGGGGAGGTGATGTGTGATGAGTGATGAGTGATATGTGAAAGTCATGGGGATAGCCACAGCCGTGCCCCCGCTCCCACAGCGCATCCCATGCCCACGCAAGGGCACCGTGCCGGCTGATATTGAGAGAACAGTGAGAGACAGTGGACATCGGAAAGGGCACCACGCAAAGGGCACGACGCAAAGGGTACGACCCAAGCAACACGCCCATGTCCAAGAGACGAACCACCCGACCCACGTCGAAGCTCTTGTGCTTGATGGGCGAGGTGCCGAAGCCCGAGGCGCCGGGAGGGGACTGGGCGATGCCGTACGACGTGGCGGCGATGTTGCGGAGGTCGAGGTCTGGGGGCGGAGCGTGAGGAGCGGAGCGTGGGGTCCGGAGCGTGGAGAGTTAGATTTCATGGAGCGGTCGTTTCGGATAAGGGATGGTCGATTGAGCCGATGAGCCGGCGAGGCGGATAAGTGAATCGAACGAATGATTGAGGGGGCGTGGCAATGGGGATGAGGTTGGAGCGTGCAGGGGCACAAGCAAGATGGAGAAGAGAACCATGATCAGCTCTCAATTTCTCTGGTCGGAGGCTCATCAACGCCGCGCTCACCTCCCTTGTGCATGGCATGCTCTCTGTAAAGCCTCGCCTTCTCTCTCTCCTCTTCGCTGACGCTGCTCTTCCTCCTCTGTCCGCCTCTCGCACTGTCGAGGCTGCTCGTGCTGTCCGTAGGACTGCGCGTGACGCCACTGGCATCTACGATGGCCCTCGCTGTCTCGCGGGTGAAGTCCTTGGGCACATCGGGGTTGATTCCCGTCTCGTCGGCGGTACCACCAATGCCGCCCTGGTCACTTGGGAGATCGGCGAGGACGTCGGCGTCGGCGTCGGCGTTGATTTCCGCCTCGTCTCCTTCGTTGTTGACGAGGTCGGATGCGTCGAGATCACCAATGTCCCGCTGGGCATCGGCGTCGGCGAGCGACTCGTATTGACCCTCCTGAGCGAAGGAACCCCAGTTGTGCGCGCCCGCACCGCGCTTCCGCTCCAGCTCGGATTTGAGAAGACCACTGCGAGAGTGGCGGTCCTTCAGCACCGCGGCGGGGTATTGGTTGCGCTGTGAGGGGCAAGGGGGAAAGGGCGAGGTTTGTGAGGGGTATGAGGGGCAGTGGGCGGATCAATTTATGAAACGGGAGGGGCGGGAGCAGATGCGGCGTCGGGCAGGACAAGTGCGATGCGGGGTGTGACGGAGGCACAGCCATTGTGCGGGAGGATCCGACGGGGCGGTGGGGCAGGTGGACGGGCGGACAGGACAGCAGCCAGTGGAGTGATCAGACGCAGTGCGAAAGACAAAGGAAGCGGGAAGCGGCAAAGCGAAAGGAGCCAATGCAAATCGAGGGTACGCGAGGGAACAGGTAGGCGAGACCACGATACACCGCAGTCACGCGAGCGTTCGAGGAATGCAAGTTCCGGGGGGCATGCTCCACGGACGTGTCAAGTAGAGACACGACACATAGTGGGTGTCAAGGACGTGCACAGGCAGCGGTGTGCCAGCCATATTGTGGATGGACGCGATACCGGTGATGGTGATGGTGATGCGGTCGACGTGGGCGGGAGCGAGAGGGGAGGGTTTCCTC
Source organism: Saitozyma sp. JCM 24511 (assembly GCA_001600855.1). Taxonomy (NCBI): domain Eukaryota; kingdom Fungi; phylum Basidiomycota; class Tremellomycetes; order Tremellales; family Trimorphomycetaceae; genus Saitozyma; species Saitozyma sp. JCM 24511. Next base: position 579,685 of record BCLC01000004.1, on the reverse strand, counting down.
GCGTTAGCGGGTATTCATCCGGCGTGTCGTGTGGTTTCCGCTCCACATACCTCTGTCCTGGTCATATTGTCTTAGAGAGGCTGGTGTGTTGCTCGACGAGCTGGGGATGGGTGAGTATGGGTGTGTGTGGTGGGTGCTGTGGTGATGCAATGCTGAGTGGAAGGGTAAGGAAGAGGACGGAACGGGGGGATGGGATGGGGGGATGTTATATAGGCCCGGGATGAGCGAGTCGGTGAGTCGGTGTATCACGCAACCCGTCACGAGACTAGAGCTGTTATGTACCCGCTTATCTGATTCCCCCACATTCACTTTGTCGGGGTCCCCAAAAGTTGTTACCGCCACAAACCAGCACATTCCTATTCCCCCCGCACGTTGCCGCCTGGGGCACCACTGATAAGCGTGGCAGTGCCTCGCAAGAGTAGTCGGCGAAAGCAAACAACCCAGCTTAAGGAAGACCCGACCAATTCCTGGCCTCACCCTTATTGAAATAACAATGCATGACTACTCGTCGCGTTCCGAATGCTCTGCGCCTTAGAACAGTGACCCCTCAAACGTGACTTGCACAGTCACCGACAGCGATCGCCCGTGTCGCTCCGCCTCGGGTTTGATTTCCCGAGCGGCCCTATCGAGAATACTCACCTCATCAGCCAAAACGGCAAGCTCTCGAGAGTCGAGGCCTGCCTTGTCAACCGTAAGACACTCGCCCTGCGCTTCGTCGTCCTCCTCATAGTCCCTGAGCGTGCCATAACGACAGAGAGTCATCACGTGCCTCCCATCCCGTTCTTGGTGACTGTATCGCGTCCTCCTGTCTGTGTTGAGGAAGTGGCGAATCCGGGTTAGGGTAGCCAACGTTACGCCAAGCCCGTCTCATAGACGGAGTTGTGCGAGCGACGTAAATGCAGTCCAACACGGCAAAATCGTCCGTGATTTGTGTACTCGGCTCGTAGGTCTCAGAGAGCTGGTTGATCGCGTTCGCTAATACCATGGCCCTCTCGCACAGGTGGCGGTTCATTGCGCTTCCTCCTTCGCCATATCTGTCTGTCTCCGCTGGGTGGAGTACCTGACGGGCGAGCAAGTCATAATCGACATGTGCCGACGGCAAGGCCGAGCTCAAAGCCACAGCGTGCGCCGCTGAGTTGGAGTCGGCGGCATCTGCGTCAAGCGGACGAGATTCCATATTCACCCAGTCGACAGACGTCTGGACATGTCGAACACCCTCTGGATCATGCGACACGGTCGTTGCCGCAAGATGTACGGATAGTCCGATACGGTCATTTGCAGGCCCCAACTTCACTTCGAAAGCGATGTGATCACTGTTAGCCAGGGAAGGGTCATTGAGCGGCCATTGTTGGCCCGCCAAGTCTTCGAAGGGTGACGAGTTGTCGGTCCAGTATTCGGAGTCATCAGACGTCAGCGAGCCAGTGTCGGAAGACGGCATCGTGCTTTCAGTGGTACAGTGATGGTCGGGGTTCTAGAAGAAACACGTATGAGAACAGACAGGGAGTTGCGCGGGGAAGAGAGAGTGTTGGGGGGGGTTATGTACTGTACGAGTGTATGGGTCTGCACCAGACAGGTCCTTTCATGCCACAAGCACAGTCTACCTTACCTTCAAAGCAGCACCCCTTCAATCCGCTCCGACTTGCCTCTACTTGGAAGGCCGCCAGGTAGGTCCATTGTACTACAGTAGTACTGCACTCGTACTCAGAGATATACTGTAGTCTGCGCGAGAGCCGGTCAAGTTCGACTCGCCACTCGGAGTTTGAGCCCGAGGCCGACGCCGTCGAGCTGAATCAAACCGGAAGTGTAGCGTACCGTTGCGCTTGGACTCGAGTACTTCACAAGTTTGGCTACATTCACTCCAATCCTACTACTCACTGCGACACCCCAATTGCTCCATTGGAGTGTGTCTCCGCTCGCGACTGAGAGCCACGTTGTGCAGTCTGGGCACTCACAACGCGCCACATCACTAACCTTCCTTGAATGTTCCCTTGGGGCACTATCAGCTGCTGAGTACAGCAGCAGTGCAGCGCTCCGCCTCACCGCCTCGCCGTCTACGAGTCGTCATTTGCCTCCCCTTGTACGGCTGGGCTCTGAAAGTGACGAAGTGATCCAACAAGGTCGAGCTTCACGCCCACACTTAAGGGCCGTCCTTGGTCTTCTGTATCGGCTACAACCGTCTCGGCCGCCGTGTTCAGGTTCTCCAAAGTGTCAGCGAGCACCATCGCCACGAGTGATGGGACGTGCTCCGGGCTTATCGACAACTGTTCGCCGTGTGGGAGTCGTAGCTCCCCATGGTCCCCTTGATCCTCGTGGTCATCGCCATCATCGAAATCCACATGATCCTCAGACTCCTCGACGCCGCCGGGTGATGACAGTGTCAGTACGTGACTGCCGTTGGGAGCTTGGGCCCCGGTATATCGTTCGCCTGTGTAAGGAAGTGGGCGAGGTACCTGGATAGGCGACTTGGCGCCAAGTGTTCCTGCGTGAGGGATCGGTCAGAGCCACGTAAATGCAGTCCAAAACGGCATAAGCGTCCGCGACGGATGGCTGAAGCTCATAGCCGTCAGAGAGAGTGTTGATCCTACACGCCATTCTCATTGCTCTTTCGCACAGCTGTTGGTTCAGTGTGCTCCCGTCTCCGGTTTGATGGTGCCCGTCTTCTGAAGAGAGGGCCTGTCGGGCAAGCGAGTCATAGTCGACATACAGAGTTGGAGAAAATACGGTTGGATGAACTCCGGAGGCCCCTTCGGCGTCAATTCGGTTGTTCCACCGCACCCAGTCTCTCTCAGTCTGGACGTGTCGAAGACCTTCCGAGTCATACGAGACAGTCGTGGCGTCCATCACGACGTAGAGTCCAGTCCGCCCTGTCATAGGTCCCAGCGTCACAGAGAAGGCGATATGGTCTTTGGTGGCGAGGGCAGCGTCTCTGAGTGGCCAGAGCTGGCGCGTGCCGTCGTCGAAGTTATTTGGATTGTTCAACCAGTGCTCGGGGTCGTAGGATGACATGACGTTGTTTACAATGCGAGCGAAACCGCGGAGCGAGAAGCGGGAAGAGGTGTTGAAGAACGGCGAGGAGCTCTGACTGACGAGGTGCCGTTCCATATACTCGTATTGTACTCGTACAGTACCAGCCCAGAGGTCTCTCCTTTAAGGCTGCAAGCCGCCTTCGGAGGAGGACAACGAGGGTAAATCGCTTTGGTGACCGCTCACTCTTCTTTCTGGCAGACAGGCAGGCTTTGTGGTGTCCAACTGCTACGTATATACAGTACGAGTGCTCATACTGTACAAGAGGACAACACGCTCTTTCCGTTAGCCTCCGTGAGGCGCAGACGTCCTGGTCGTACGAGGACAAGTACTCGTACATGTACAGGTTCATTTTATCGTATTGTATGTGCGTTGCGATGTGTAGGGGACATTCATCAAGCCCAGCGCCCGCCTCTGTAGGTCCCGCCACCTGCGTGCATGTGTCAACTCTATGTACATGTATGTAGCCAGCAATGATAAGTCGTCGATATCGGAGAAAGTCTTCCTGGACCGATGAGACTGAACGAGCCTCACTCAAGCCCTTGGTTCTCCCGCCACTGAATCCACTCCTCGATGCTCTCATCTGTCTGCTTCGGTCCCTCAGGGCTGGCCTCCTCAACAGCGTCATCATCGTAGGACACGCTGTCCCCGGTGTCGGTCTCGGCGACCGTTGAAGCATCCTCTTCTGCGGTATCACCCTCCTGCTGCTCCAAGGCAACGAGGGTCCCGTCCAAGTCAACTCTTGTCGTCAGTTCAAAACGCCTGCCCTGTTGATGCTCCTCCTGTCGAACGACCTCGGATGCCCGTCGAAGGCGGAACTCCTCGTTATTCAAGGCTAGCGCTACCAGTGTTCGTCGACCATCGGACCCCACGGTGTATGTGATCGGTCGACCAACTCTGGAACTGTTTGCAGACAGCCGGGTCACCGAGAATTGATGATTCTGCTCGTCCTCAACGGACCCGAGACCGCGGTAGGTCACTGACCGACCGACACCCGGGGGGTCACGGTTCGGGTACCATGTCTCCTGCGATCGATCGACACGCTGATCGAGGGGGACCGAGGCGAAGATACTCTCCAAGATCCCCATCGCGTCCGCGGCTTCGTTACCTGGTGGATACTGTGACGCTAGAGTGCGAACACGTCGAGTCAGCGAGAGAAGTCGCTCGTGACGAGAGCCATTGTTTTGCGGCAGCCCGTTCTCGGTGTCTTGGCCCAGGTCCAGTTCGGAGACCCAGCGATCATACTCGGCGGTATCCTGGTCATGGCGCCTGCCTTGGGCATCATACCAGAAGCCCACGTACTCGGTGTTGCGCCGTAGCCGCCTATTCTCGCCCAGATTCAAAGTCATGTCCAGTAGCAGGATCGCAAAGTCCTGATCCCCAAGATCGGTGTCGACGGGCGGGTATTCGCGGCCGGCCACAGTCCTGGGGACGTCCGCCGGACTGGGACGAGTCGGGTCCGAAGGATTCGGTTTGCTCATCACTTCACAGTAAGTGGTGCGGGCGTGCTGGCAAAGGTAAGGTAAGTCAAGTCAACTCGTGTGTTGATCCCGTTGGAGGGAGAGAAGCAACCAATGGGTTCTTACGGAAAGCACGAGCGGGCATTGCGACTGATCCTTATATATGCGTGAGGCCCCCCAACAGGCCGGAGAAAAGCTCCAGCGAGCCCCCGCGCATTCTTGGTACATCCATACAGTACGAGTACAGTATCTATGCGACTTGACCCTCACGTCGGCGGAGCAGAAGAGAAAGAGGAGCGAACGTTCGTCGGGAGGCGAATCTGCCGCGCTTCCTTTTGACAGTGTAGGTGTAGTTGCGGTGTGGAGCGAGCCTGATCGTGTGCCCTCAAACGGACCTAGTCATGCACATGCATGAGAAACGTCTCTCGGACCTGTGAACCTGCGAATCACAAACCGTTGACGTGGCGTGTGACCCAAGGTAGGAAGGCTTCTTCTGTCACTGGTTCATCTTCCGAACTGCAACGATACGAGTACAGTCCCAGTGCAGTCTACTCGTACAGTAACAATCACGACGCAGGAATGGCAACCGGGGGCGGAGTCTCTACCGCTGAGAAGGCGCCTTGCCCCTCTTCCCGCCATCCCTCGCCACATGGTCCCCCTTCGGCCGCATCGTCGATCCAAATCTCCTTGCCATCCCGTGGTCGGATCAAAGGTTGGTAAAACTTGTAGATCTCGTTGCTGGCCTGGGGGATGTAGTGAAATATCAAGCTCCGCCTGAACCTGTCCTTTGTGGTATTTGGGTGGGAGCCGTGCACCGTCGCCCCGTGGAAGAAGAGGACGTCGCCCGCCTTCATCCTCGTCTGTACCGCTCGGGATGCGACACCCGGAGGGAGCTTGACTTGGGAGTTGGAGAAGCTCTGAGTCTCGTCTGCCGCCTCGGTGCACATGATCTCGCTGTTGTGCGATCTGGGAATCACGAGTAGTCCGCCGTTATCCTCGTCGGCATCGTCGACGGCTATCCAAGCTGCGATGCAGGTCTCGGGCGCGGCGCGGAGCGAGTTGTTGTCCTGATGCAGGGCCTGACCCCGCGCAGTAGGGGGCTTGAAGTAGAACATGCTCTGCGCACCGTATGCCGGTCCAACGAGGGATTCGACGATCGACACCAGGCGGTCGTCGACCATGTGTGTTCGGGCGAGCACGCCCGCATGGGTATCGGGGTGACGATGGGGGTGCACGAACCGGGGGTAGCGAGCGAGAATGTCATTGGACGATACGTGGTCTTCATGAGCCATCACTCCCCGTCCCGACTCGAGCTGGGAGACAAATGTCTCCCGTATCTCTTCCAGCTCGAGAGGAGAGAACACGGAACGGGCGAGAATCACGCCGTCGCGGTGATACGCCTCGACTCTGCCTTTGGCGGTGTCATGAGGGTGCCATTCGGCCTGGTGTGCGTGAGCGGGAGCGGTCGCTGTCGCTGTCATGTCGGTGTGGTTGTTTGCAGATGATCGAGAGCCGAAATAGGGGAGAATGTATAAATGACCACAAGCCGCTCACTCTTCGAGCCGAGTCGCTGCGACCCGTCCACGGTAGCCCCCCGGGGTAGTGGGTGGAGTCGAGCGGACATTAGATGGCCCGAGTGCTTTCGGCACAGCATTGGAACTCGGAACCCGGCTACAGTGCTCGTACGGTATTGGAGCCCGACTTCAGTACAACGCGCTCTGTGACCAAGACGGCGCAACATCGTCCCCTGCTCAGCTGACCTCGCCTCGGCGCCAAGGATAGACACACGGCGCATTGACCCCACAAGCCAACGTCGTCGGGCCCGACGGAGGAGCATTCGTCCGGCGCTAACGAGCAAATAGGCTATTTTGTCCAGACAACCGGGACTGGTCGTCGGATGTTTAGGCGCGTGAACCGGGAGATGGGGAGATGGACGCGGCGAAGTGGCCGTCGAATCGGACGTTATGGTCACAGTTGTCACATGATAACGTGGTGGGAAATGACTGTCAGACCTTATTTTCCTTCCTCTTGCCCAACGAGACCCGAGAGCAATGAGGAGACGAGAGGCGCAAGGCAGGGTGGTGGATTTTCCGTTCCAATTCTTCCTTCGTCCGAGCAGTCGGGCCGCTTATAGTGCGACCGATGCGGCGAGACTTCATACCGTGGAGAACCACCCCATCAAGCTCTCCCCGAGGTACTTAATGTAGATACGCACGATGTGGAGCCCGCGCACGCCGCATGCCCCACAAGTAGGCCCCACGGCACTTCCACTCGCTTTCGCCCACTCGCCCTAGCTCGCCACCACCTCCAGCAGCAATCATGAACAGCATCCCCATCTCTCCAGTCGGGGAGGACGAGAAGAACCTGGCCACGGGCGTCCAACACGTTGAGAACAAGGATATCGTCGCCTTGGAGACCGAGGTCTACCAAGCACGCTTCAAGTCCCGCTTCGACGAGCTCTCGATCCCGAGAACGCTGTGGATCTTCAGGCGGACGGTCCTCGTCTGCCTGGCCGTCTACACCGGATATGTCTGCGAAGGTTTCGAGGTGGGTCATCGACTTCGACCACTTATCTGCCTTACCGCACTCATGTGGATCAAGCGCCTGGCCTGACGACAGTAGCTAGGTGCCGGAGGTAGCATCATCGCCAACGCCGGTTTCATCCAGCAATTCGGTAGTGGCGATGCCAGTGGCGTCAGGGGGCTTGACCCGACTTGGGGTAGGCGACTCCTCCGCTCACTGCGTGCACGATGCTCCGTGCACCTGTACAAGAACAGTACCTGACCGTGCACTAGTATCGTCGTGGTCTGCACTGCTCAACGTCGGTCAGATGGTCGTCCAAACCCACGTCGCCTTGCTGGCTGATCGCTACGGCCGCAAAGTGTCATTCTACTACGCCTGGATCTGGCTCGTAGTCGTGAGTATTACTCCGCGTTCGTTCGCCGGGTTGGCGTCGTGTGACGGACGACCAAGTCCGAGATCGGCGCTCACGCCACACGTCGCAGGGATGCGTCTTCCTGAACACGGCCAAGTCGCCTTCGGTGTGGGCTCTCGCCAAGCTCTGCAACGGTGCAGGGATCGGAGTGTTGCAGATCACTTGCCAGGTCTACGTTATGGAGATCTGCCCCAATCGCATCCGTGGCGGAATGGTCACCTTTCAAGCTGTCTGGTGAGTGGTTTTGGCCCGGTCCCGACTCACACCGCTCCGCTCTCCGCTCCAGCCTGTGAGAGTGTGCGGTATCCGAAACTGACGACTCCGCTCGTGAAGGAGCAACATCGGCGGAATCGTCGTCGCCGTCATGATGCAGCAACTCAACCAGAAGCACCCGAACGACTACCTCCTCGCCATGCGGATCCTTTGGGCCCCCATCGGTCTGATGATCATCTTCTGGGCGTTCATCCCTGAGTCCCCCTGGTTCCACGCGCGACGGGGCGACAAGGAGAAGGCGATGAAGTCCCTCAAGCAGCTGTTCGGCAATGTCGAGGGATACGACTTTGAGGAGGAGCTAGGTATCATCGAGCGCACGATCGAACATGAACGGACCATGCTCGACCACGCGCCGAGGTACAGGGATGTCTTCAAGGGCCTCAATCGGGTGTGTCGCCTTTGTTTCTTCTTGCAGCTCTATCTGGCAGAGTACTCGGGTTTTTGACACAGACTGACTCGGGCAGAGACGCACGTTGACAGTGATGATCCTCGCTGTGTGCCAACAGTTCGCCGGATTGACCATCATCAGCACCTACTCTACCTGTGCGTTCGGTCTGAGTCCGGGCGAGTGTTGCAATGCAATAGCTGATCTTCGCAGACTTCTTCTCGCTCGCTGGTCTGGCTGACCCTTTCCTGGGCTCTCTCATCTTGTCGTGAGCATCACCGCATCAATTGGGTGGACGATTGCCGACGGTTTCTGTATAGCTGCTGCAACCTGCTCGCGGTCCTGCTCTGGTCGCTCTCCACGGATAAGCTCGGTCGTCGCACGATTGTGAACGTGTGCGAAACATCGGTAACGGTGATTCTGTTCATTGTTGGCGGGCTGTATTACACCGGCGCAACCACTGGGAACGTTGCGGCGAGTAACGCCTTGGTGAGCTCTTCCCGCCCTCACTTTTACATCGCATTTGTCTCCTTGTTCTCCGCTGACCCCGTCGCCAGCTCGTCATTTGCTGCCTTTGGACATTCATGTTCCAAACCGTCGGGATGTCATACTACCTCTATTCGACCGAACTCCCCTCCGCCGTCCTCCGAATCAAGACCGGCCCAATCACCTTCCTCACCAATTCCATCACGGGCATCGCGTCGTGCTACGCCACACCGCCTCTGCTGCTCAACCTCTCGCTCAAGGCGGGCTTCGTCTACGGCGCGTTCTCCGTGCCCATGTGCATCCTCATGTGGCTGTATGTCCCGGAGACCAAAGGTCGAGCGGCAGCAGAGATCGACGAGCTGTACGAACGCAAGATACCAGCCTGGAGGTGGTCGAAGACGCCGACGGCCGCGGAGCAGCAGATGCACGCTGCAGTCGAGGCGAGGGGGGGCAAGGAGGTTTGAACGTACAATACAACTAGCCCAGAGTACTGTAGGTGGTATGTAGTAAGCTCTGTAGGAGCCGGGAGAGCTCGGGTGAAGCGTAAGTGAGACGCCGAGGTAGCGGAGCAGGTTTGTAAGGATATGGTGTTTGCTTATTGTCGGTCGAGAGGAGATGCATCCGTTGACTGCCGAGCTCATGGCACTTACTACTGTACTCGTATAGTCTAGTCCGCTCAACATGTTCCTTGATGATGACCTGGTTGGGCCTCTTAGACAAAGCACGTTCCAATCGATATGTAATCGTAAGTGCTCCTGGGGCAGACGAAGCGTTCGCAGAGAAGATAGTCAAGGAGACCTCAATGACATCAATCTCCTCACATGCACTAGCATTTCTCTCCAGCCCTATGTACAGTATCAACCCTAGCACAACCTACAGTATGCGGCGGCCTCAGCAGACGCCTCGCCTCGCCTCGAAGTCGTTCGGACGGTACAAGTACTTGCACCGTCCTACGACCCAGATTGGTTTGACGCGGTCGAAGCGTCAGTGGCAAAGACATTCTTCAAAGGGGGTTCCGGGTTCCAGAGCTGGACTGCTTCGCGCTCTCCAGGGATAACGAATGGGAGGAGGACATCCCTGATGGAAGCCGGATCAATGGCGATGTCCACCTCCATCTTTCGCCCGCTCTCAGCTTCTTCAGTAATCACTTGATCCGCCGCATCGCGGAGGCTCCTCGCAGAAGCGGTGAGCCACATGGTCGCGAGGTCCAGAATGTGGCTTGGGTCGGCACGAAAAGTGACACCTCCTCTATCGCCGACTTTCGGGCACTCGAGCAATACCGAGGGTGTCTTCCCTTCCGATCCTGGGGAGCTGGGAGAGCTTGGAGAGTTTGGGGTGTAAGTAGTCGTGGCTGGGATCAAGTCTTCCGGGTTCGGCCCGAGCCACTGTTTCAACGTCGACCTCTGATTGATGCTCCCCTGCTTGCCGACGTTGTAGAAGTGATTCAGGATCGTCCCCGCCATGCCTGACTCGTCCGACTTATGACTTGAAGACCACGGTACCATAACCTCCCAGGCGAGCCTCATCTGGCGTTCATCGATCTTTTCGGCGTGTTTGTCGAGCAGCTCCTCAATGGCAACAGAATCAGACTCGGGATCGACTGTCTCTACACTATCCCGGTTTTGTTCCGCCGGGGAATGGGCGTCTTTGTTGGTCGTCTCTTTCTGTTTCTGCCGGGCAACCTCGGTGCGAATTGAGTCCTCTAGCGTGGAAATTTCTTTTGAGAGGTCATGAAGACGAATACGACGGATATCCCATGGCTCATCCTCTCGCAAGAACGTCTGGACGAAGTGAGAGAATTCATGGCCATCCTGAAAACGAAGCTCTCCGTCGTCAAGGACATACGCCACGCCATCGGCAGAGAGCGAGACGCGCATCCCGCCTTCAGCCCCCGTGGAGAGATCTTCAGTCTCCTTGAATCGGCCTACAGTCCCCGTGGTCTTGATCTTCAGAGAGAAGATGATCCGGTTCGTACCCACAAGCTTTTCGGCAATCCCAGCCCACTTGCGACCGGTCTCGTCGGCGAACCAGTCATCCTCACCCTCCCCATCGCCATAACGACCAGTCATGACTCTACAGACCTCGCAAGACGTGTCCGACGACGTATCGTCTGCAGCATCCGCATCCGCATCTGCATCCACGGTATTGGGTTTGGACGATGAGAGTTCAGCGGCGACGGTCTCGCCATCAACGGTCTCGCCATTGATGGCGAGATCCTCGAGGAGGGTGGTCATTTCGGTCGACGTTCTCGTTTCGTCATGAACAGGCTCCATGTTGGGCAGCGTTGGAAGTATTTGGCTTTGGGCTTGGCAATGGTTCTGTAAGTATTGTGGAGCTTTAAGTGGGGGATGCTAGCTTTGGATGAGCCTATATGGCTTCAGCCCGCTGTAGGATCCGTGATGAGAGTTGAGCTCGTCTTGAAAGGAAGGACAAACTCGTACAATATATTCGTTTAGTATGTCAAATCCCTCGGCACCTCCCTTCATCCCCGACTTGAAAAGACTTCGTGATAATCACTGAGCCGCGAGCTCGCTCGTGCGCATCCTCGCTTGGACGACGACCAAGACGAAGGGAGGCTTCGTATCGCTTCTCGTGATGAGATACGGGGAAGCTGGACGATCGGCCAATGGACCGGGCTACGGGCTGGGGCTAGGGATATGATTGTATGCAGAGTATGCTTGGTATCCAATCTACGAGTAGGCCGTGTCGTCCTCACAGCTCGTCCTTCCTCCAGAACGTCCCGTGAGACCCCGTGTCGAACACTTCCGCGAGCTCTGCGAGTTGTAAGCGAACACTGTTCACGACCGCATCACGGCTCGAAGCGTGTGGTGAAGAAGCAGCAGGAAGGCAGAAAGGAGTGAGAGTTTCGCTTCGCTTCGCTTCGGTCGAACTCACTCGCTCTCGACGCGCCTGAGATTTCCGTGGGGAAGACCACGGAGTACTCGATGTACATGTCCCCCTGGGGCACGTCGTGATACGACGGCATACCCTCTCCTTCGATCACCTCGACTTCGCCTGGCTGCGTCGTTCCGCTCCGGCCTATTGTGATGGTCCGTCCGTCCAAGTGGGTCAGGTTGCGTTCGAAACCAAGAAGCGCCTAGACATGCCCATCAGCCGATTTGTCCACTTCCTACTTCCTTTCTCCGCTGTCGCGGTCGCCACCTTCCGCGACGTGGTGCGAATCGATGCACCGGGGGCCGAGCCCAGTGAAGAGATGTACGTGTCGTGCCACTCACCTCCGCAGCAGAGAGTGTAACCCTGCCCAAGATCCCGCTCTCATGCCTCGCCCAATCCCCTTCGCCCTCCCTCCTCTGGCTCCTCACCCGCACAACCACATCCCCAGCTTCCCACTCGACGTTCTCGTCCGCCTCGCCCGCGAAGACCTCCTCGAAGCCCTCGGGTGCGCCACCGGGGATATGTACCGCGAGGGTATGCTCGGTCTGCACGACCTTCTCGCCGTGGCATTGAGAGCACATCTTGGCGATACGCTTTCCTTTGCCGGAACAGTGGGGACATCTGGAAAACTTTGTCAGCAACCACAAGCGGCGAGCCACCAGTGACCAGGAACTTTGATCCATGATTGATCCATGCCTCGATTCAGCCCACACACGGTCACTCACGTCATCTGGACATTGGTGAACATCCCTGGGAACACTTGATGCCGTTGAACGACCACGCCCTGACCATTGCAATGGTTACAATCGTGTATATCCCCGGCCGAGTGCGCGCCAGAACCATGACAATGGGAGCAGATGACCTTCCGGGGGATCTGGAACTGTACGGAACGTCAGCATGCCGGACACGGTGTTCTCCCGCGGTGTGAAATGACCCGGATGACTCGCCTCGACGGTCCGGCCGGTGTACATGTCCGCCAGGCTGACTTCGAGGTTGGTCAAGAGACCTGGTCCGCGCTGCTCCTGCGGGGGTCCGCCTGAAACGATTCAGCGCGCGTCATGACCCAGACGCCAAGGCGGAAGAACGGAGACTGATCGGATGGACTAGACAAAGAGCCATTGGGCTGATGTTCTTTCGACTCACCACCGCCGAAGAACCGCGAAAAGATGTCGTGCGGGTTATGTCCCCCTCCCTGCTTCTGCGCCTCGTGCTGCTTGAGTCCCTCCTCGCCATGCCGATCGTAGATTCTCCTCGTCTGTTCCAGTCAGCCCGGTCAGCCATGGAGACTTGCTCCAGGGAGCTCATACCCATACTCAGTCACAGCAAAGCCGCTTACCTCCTCTTCTGAAAGTATCTCGTATGCTGATAGTCGATCAGCTGGAACTCAGGATACAAAGAACACAAGACCCCGACCCACCTCTAGACACCTCTATGAACTTCTCGTGGGCGGCTTCATCGGGGTTGATATCGGGGTGGTACTTCTTTGACAATTTCTACCATGGATCAGCTTGCGCAAGCGATCATGCACACGCCGCGTCGGGAGACGTATGCTACCCACTCGATACGCCTTCTTGATGTCCCCCTCCGAAGCATCCCTTGCCACTGCTTGACTTAGTATTGTACACTCGTCAAAACCCGTGGCTCATTGGCGCAGGGACATCTTGTCGACGTGGCGCGCTGCGACTCACCGCCCAGGATCTTGTAGAAAGACTCCGCTGCGAGACATCCTGATAGAAGGAGCAGAGCCAGCAGCGCCAGGAGAGAAGTCGGCAACATGCTGCTGCACCGTCGCGGCGAATATCCAGGTAACGAGTGAGTGAGCAAGTACGTTGGAAGATTGAGAGATGTCTTTGAGCACTGTACGAGACTTTTGACACCGAGCCCTCGCCCTGCTGTCGTCGCGTCGGCTCCCTCCGCCTCTGGGCCCAGTCGGTCACGTTGCCCCTTTTGCCCGTTGCCCGTGGTAGCACTCGTCGGTAGCAACGTCAGCTCGCTCCATCTTCCTTTCTTCCTTCTCTCATCCCATTGTTGTACGTTGTACAGTATCTCCTTTCACTGTGCATAGCACTGGCAGCATCAGTAAACTCGAACAAGTACCGCCATGGAACTGTAGACCCCTCCAATTCACCGCACCACACCCCACCGCACCGCATCATGGCCGGGTCTGCCAGCCCCAGCCCAAAGCCGAGTCGGCACGAGCAGAGGTTCAATGAACGACGACAGGAGTACCAGGACTACCTCCCCCTGACGGAGCGGGTGGAGGAGCAGCTCCGTGGGGACGTGGAGGAGTTGATGGCGCAGGAGGGGTGGGATGCTGAGACAAGGAATGGGGTGGAGGAATGGCTGCGGGATAGGGACAACGTCTGGAGGGCGCTTCGAGTGAGTAACGGCGCTGTGTCAGGCCCTTTGCGGGTGTGTTGATAGTCGGCTCACGGGATTTGTAGCGATACCGATACGACGAGAACAAGGCGCACGCTCTGCTCTTGTCCGACTTGGCGGAACGGGTGAATCGACAGCTGCATAAGCCCATCCCCTTGACCGATCTCACAAACTCGCCACTCTTCTTTGTCCTCCCACTGCCGCGGTTTGTCGACCGCCTAGGCCGCCCCGTGGTGGTCCTCACTCTGTCCGAAGTGGCGAGGGACGAGAATGGCAGTCTCGACGACGTCAAGGAGTGGACGTGGTGGGCATTGGAGAAGCTTCGGCGGACAGTCCATGACTGGTGGACCAAGGGGGCGTGGTCCGATGGCGGAGCCCGAGCAAGAAAGGCAAGGGGATATGGTGGGGAGGGATGTGTGGTGTTGGTGGATGCCGCGGGTGCAGGTTATCGGAACCTGGTATGTCTCGAAGGGCTATAAGCGGACTTGTGGAGAACTGATTCTGCGATAGGAAGTGGAGCTACTCCCCACCCTGCTATCAGTGGGGCATAATCACTTCCCAGGTATCATCGAGGCCGTCTACGTCGTCAATGCCAAATGGACACATCGGAGCATGTGGAGCGTCGTTAAGCAGGTCATGCCGCGTACCGCCCTTGACAAGTTTGCTTTCCTCGACGATTCCTCTGCGCTCAAGGAGGTCTTCGACCTCGAACGACTTCCGTCTGGTCTGTCCAGCGCTCCTAGCATGCTGTAGCTGGCGGCTGACGTCTCAGCGTATGGCGGACGGCATCCTTGGACCTTTGGCACCGCCGAGAATGCGATCCTCCTGCACTACGCGCATCAACCCATCCCCGCGCCAAAACCACCTTCCCCTTCCCCGATCTCTTCTCCCTCTGCCGTCGAGACCCCTAGTGATCCTTCGCACGCTTCCCCCGCCCGCACGGCAAGCTACACATCCATCGCCGATGTGTACTACTCGGCGCAAAACTCGCCGGGACAGAGTCGTCAAGCCAGCCGTCGAGGCAGTACATCTGGAGGTCCGAGTCTGCCCCAAGGTCTTCGCATGACGGGTGTCACTGACGGTACGGTTCTGCAGCGGAGCCGATCAACTACCGCCATAACCCCTCGTCCGACAATGACAACCACGCCGTCGGGTCCGCCAAGCCCCGCCCACTCTGAGCACGTGGGCGAGGCGGCAGCGAAAGAAGAAGAACAAGAAGAAAACGTCACGTCTCCGTTTGAAGAACAATTCGCTCGTGGCCGTTCCCGCGCATCATCAAGAAAATCGTCACGACGCTCTTCGCCCCGCTCGACTCCGCTACAACGAATCAAATCCCTCTCCAACTTCCATCTCTATCTCTCACCCTCCCGGCTCGCCCCTCCTGCGCTGCTTTCCGATTCGGAAGATGACATGCCACCCTTACCACCGCCCCGAAAGGTCCTCCGCCCCGTGGTGATGGACCCAGAGGCCACGATCCGGGCGAAGACTCCGACTCCCCAGACCCTGGCCGAGCGTCGGGCGAGACCGGGACTGAACATCCATGGCATCCCGGCTCATATGACAGGCGATGAGACGGTGAGGACATACTCGGACAGATTGCAGCTGCATCATGCCAAGGCGATGCAGGCGTACCGATCAGCCAGCCAGCAACCCGAGCCGACTCAACGATCGGATAATGACGTGACGCCAAAGGCGGTAAATCCTGTCCCTCGCCCTGTCCATGTTCCCGGTCCTTCGATTGAGTCTCCGGGCCTCGAACCGTCTCCCACACCGTCTCCCCCGGCATCGCCCTCCCCAGCACCTCCGCAGAGCCTCTCGATCTCAGCCGTCGAGGCCGCACCAGAAAGCGGAAGCGGGCCCACTCCTTACTCCGGCGCCCTGTCTGGGGCTCAGCCTGTATCCGCATTCTCATCGACCAATCCCTGGTTTGGCTACCCGGCCGAGCGAGTCCCGGACTCTTCTCAGCCCGGTCTCACCGTCCTTCGTCCCCGATATCCTCGCAACAGGAAACGCGATCTCGTCAAGACGCTTCTTTTCCTTTTCATGCTCCGTCTCCAAGCGTGGCGTGACGCTTTCGAGCGGCTCCTGGGCCTCAATCATCTCCGGACATGGACGGCGTCGACTGTACAGGGGCAGCTGGGCCGGACCAAGGCGCTCACGCCGGACGAAGGGCTCATGCGCACCGCTCAGGTCAAACGTGCGGGCGCGGGGGACGCGATAATGCGGAGCGGGTACTGGGAGAGGGACTGGGTGTGGATGGTGATTGGCTTCCTGCTTCTGCGGGGTACGTGGACGAGGATCCTTTCGGCGCCGCTAGAGGCGGTCGGTCTGGAGAGCGTGAGAGATATGCTGGGGTTGGTGTAGCGCGATTTGATTCGATTCGTTTTGTTGTAG
Source organism: Saitozyma sp. JCM 24511 (assembly GCA_001600855.1). Taxonomy (NCBI): domain Eukaryota; kingdom Fungi; phylum Basidiomycota; class Tremellomycetes; order Tremellales; family Trimorphomycetaceae; genus Saitozyma; species Saitozyma sp. JCM 24511. The sequence continues at coordinate 563,454 of BCLC01000004.1, read as the reverse complement.
TGATAGCCATGCAAGTGAGGCCGAGTGAACATGAGCAGGTGATACCAGTGGTTGGCTACGGTAGTGATCGGTAGGCACCGGATTAACGTGAAAATGAGCGCCACGTCGACGACGCGACTGAAAATCCAACATCCCAACCCAACCACCACCGCACCGCTCTTTTCATCGCTCGTCCACTAAAGACTGGACGTCCATCTGCGCAACCCACTGCCTCTACACATCAAAGCGACGACCACGGCTCAGAACCCACGAGTCATCCGTGGTTCTCCCTGTCCCTTCCGATCCGTCGTCCCCCCTCCTCGAGCTCGCATCAGTCCCCAACCACAGCCGCTTGATCTCCCTCGTCACCATGGGCGTCGTCCGGCTGGGGGTGTGCGTGTCTGGCGTATACACCGCGTTCCTCTTCTGGGCTATCGCGCAGGAGCGGCGTGAGTGACTTTACCGGCGTCGACTTCAACGACGTCGTTCTGCACATACGACCGAATCGCTCTGACGAAACGAACAGTCTCCAAACCCTTCCCCTCGACGTCGGCCCCGATCCATCAATCCCCAGCACACCCTTTGCCGGGGGACAAGTTCCCCTCGCCCCTCTTCCTCAACTACGCGCAGGCGCTCGCTTCGTCCCTCTCCGCGCTGTCTTATCTCCTCTTCAGCGCCTGGCGGAGTGGCGCGCTGAGGAGGGACGGGCTGTGGGCGGTACTGGGCGTGAACACGTTGTTGGGCGCGAAGGGCGAGACGAGGGCGGGAGTAAGGACCGAAGTATTGGCAGGAGCGACAGGAAAATCGACAGCGAAAGGCACAGCGGGAGAGGTTGAAAAGGATACGTCCAAGTCCAAGTCCAGATCCGAGTCCGAGTCCGAGTCGTCGTCCCCGAGCTCGGAGCAGGTGGTGCAGGCGAACGGCGCCGCGGGAAAGACGAAGCAGGGCTCGACGGTGACGGTGGGAGAGCCGACGCCGAAACGATCCCTGCTCTTCCTCCTCGTCCAGGTATCGGTATTCCAGACCATGGCTGGGCCGATAGGGTTCCTCGCCCTGAGGCACATCTCCTACCCCACCATGGTCCTCGGCAAGGTGGGCTCTTCCTCATCTCCTCAACTCGTCATCTCGTCATCTCGCCATCTTCTTGTCTCCCCATCTCCCCTTCTCCGTACACTTGTTCTACCCCGCTTCGACGTCGAGACAAGTTCACGAACCTCTGTCCTTCCCTTTGAACATATCGATTCCTTCCCTGTTCACCTATCGATACGCTGGGCAAGGCTGACTCCGGCTGACTCGTACAGTCTTGCAAGCTCATCCCCGTGATGCTCCTCAACGTCCTGCTCTACCGCCGCAAGTTCTCGTCCCACAAGTACATCGTCGTGGCGCTGGTGACGCTGGGGATCAGCCTGTTCATGCTGCTCGGACCGGGAGGGAAGAAGGGCGGGAGCGATAGTGCGTGGGGATTGGCGTTGTTGGGAATCAAGTGAGTGGACGGTGCGATGTTGGTGGTCTGGGCTTGGTATCAAGGGAGCTGCGTCATTTGCTGCGTTCTCGGGCTTGGGCGAGAGAGTGAGGGAGACTCTCGTCTGTTCGTCATTGCTTTCACCTCTTCCACATGTTCATGGCTGTCCCTGGTCTTCAAGTTCGTCTCTCGGCTCCGCTGAGGCGGTCGGCGGATGACTCCGGTCACGCGTCACGCTTCATCTTCCAGACAGTCCACGCTCCGGCCCCACTGCGGTCGCCATTGCTGATCTTGCCAGTCTGTTCATCGACGGCCTGACCAACTCGACCCAAGACCAGATCTTCGCCCTCTACCCTTCCTACACGGGGCAACAAATGATGACGCACATGTCGCTCCTCATCCAGCTCATCCTCCTCCCCGCACTCCTCCTTCCTCTCCCCTCCCACCCTCTTTCACTGCTCCACCACCTGCCCTCCCCTCTTGTCGTCCATCTCCGCCCCTCCCTTCCTGCACCTCCCATCGTCTACTCCCCACCCGCGGCACTCACCTCCCTCTCCTTCCTCTCCACCCACCCGACGGCATTGGCCCCTCTGGCCGCGTACGCGCTCCTCGGAGGCCTCGGACAGCTGTTCATCTTCGAGACGATCCAGCACTTCGGAAGCCTCACACTCGTGATGGTTACCGTCACGAGGAAACTGTTCACGATGCTCCTCAGCGTGGTTGTGTTTGAGCACGAGCTGACGCCGGGCCAGTGGGCAGGCGTGGGAGTGGTGTTTGCAGGGATCGGGGTGGAGGCGGGGATAAAAAGGAGGGATGTGATGCGCAGAGCACGGAGGGATTAGAAAGAAGAGGTTAGAGAAACTAGATCAGGACGAGATGACTTTGTCACAGCACGTCTACATCGCGAGCACGAGCAGGAGCACGAGCACGAGCACGAGCACGAGCACGAGTACGAGTACGAGTACGAGTACAGGTCCGGTGACCTGATTGGCTGGTGGCTGGTAGTGAGAGTCGGGCACAAGTTGACCCACGTTCTGGTGTCCGTGTCTATGGCAAAACAGGGCGTGGGAACAAGAACGAAACACATGAACAGACGCTTCGACGCGTCAACCCTCGCATGAGTACAAGGAGGTGGATGACAAGAGTGCAGTTCCGACGGAGCGGAGCCGGCGGTGGTCGAATCGTATGTTACGAGGACACGACTGTAGTCCTACTGGTACTCCTAGAATAGCGAGGTGTTCCAGGTCTACAGTACGCTCCGAGTACTCTCCGAGTACTCGTAGTGGCGTGCTAGTGCCTGTGCATCGTCCCATCTGAGGCCGGCGATATGGTCGTACGGTATGTGGGCTTCCCCATGTTCCGTGTTTCACGGTGGTCAGTCATGTTGCGACAAGGCAGATTAGGCGGACATTACAGTGTACTCGCCCAGCGGAGAAGGCGGTTAAATAGTTGCAGAAAGCATAGAGTACAGAGCACATCGCTAGACCGTCCTCGTAGATCGACACGAGTGCCTGGGCGCGATCCCCCTGTTCCAACGGTTCCGAGTGAGTGCCAACACATACACTGTATTCTAGCCCGGAAAACACGGGGAAGCTTTTCGCTTCGTCCGCGGACACTAACTTTAGTTACTTCAAATTTAGTACGAGAGGACGATCCGGCCTGACCAACACCTCGACTCTCATTGGTCGTCGACATGCCCACGAGGACACCGTTTGACATCGTGGACATCTTGGACTGGTTTGACTGACCCGTCTCGCCCAGTGATCCATTGGAAGTGCAGTGCCGAGTGCCGCCACATGCTCGCTCAGGAACGAGCCTGCGCGTGCTCTTCTACATGCCGTACGGGTACAAATGAGGCTAAGAGCGAGACTAAACCTTGACTCTGTTCGACTTTGTTCCTTGTCGCTTGCAGTGCCGCACGACCTGTCGTGGGCTGCCAACCGCCGGGACCGCTTACAGTACTGAGGTACTCTACTCGGACGAGAGTACAGGTCTCGTATTGCGGTGGCGGTCGGCTTGGACATTCGTTCACTCCCACCCCGTTCTCACCCCGTTTTGGTGCGCTACCTTGATGGTCTGTGAATGTCCTTCGACCTCCGCTACGGGGATTATCTTCCTGAGGTCGCTTGAGAATCGATTGAACGTGGGATGTAAAGGTGTGTGACAGTGAGGCACGTACGATTCACTGCAGTCGAGTTACAGTAGAATCGAGAGAAAGCCGACACAAACGTGGGATGTCACAGAACGCTGGCATCTTTGGGGAGGGCCACAAGGGCGCAAAGGCAGCTTGGGATCTCTCGTCCGCGGAGAGACCAAATCGTATAGATACGGACCTTGAGCACCTTCATCCAGTGAAAATATCTACCCCCCACCCGCACCTCTTCGCAGAGCCCTCACTGCGGGGTGGTATTGTGCTGCCTCCCTGCGGACTTGGGTCTTGTTGGTCGAAACGGGTCTCCGGAGTTACTTCCCAGAGTTCTTGACCAGACTCACCATGACGACTCACCGCCACACCTACCCTCCCCGAGAAGCCAAGTGGGACTACGACGCCGCCATGGCCGACCGGGCGTGGTGGATCGTCGCGAGCTGCTTGGGACTGTGCACGATAGTCCACCTGTTCCGCATCGGTCGTGCTCAACTCCGTAAACGCCGCTCTGGCGTTTCGCATTTGACCGATAGTCCTCGAGGAGATCACCGGTCCAGCGCGCTGGTGCGAACGGCGAGAGCTGTCGAGGCGAAATGGAACGACGTGGTGTTCCTCCGCACCCTGCCACTCTGGTTGTATACGACTACCAGTCTCGCCGAAGTCTTCTGGACGATCGGGTACATGACGGCCTGTATACTCCTTGGCATGTACCCCACAATCTGTGAGCGAACACGGCGAATACCGTACGCTTGGCTTTGGTGGGATCAGGATTGACACGCCTAGCGCATGGACAGGATTGGGCACACCCCATGGGACACATCGTCAGTCATTGATCGCCGCTTCAAGGAGGTGCAAAGAAGCCAGCAGACTGACCTCAACATCAGTCATTCCACCAAGTCCCGCTCATCATCGCCCTTGCAGGCCGGAACAACATCATCTCGTTCCTCACTGGCATCTCGTACCAAAAGCTCAACTATCTTCACCGAGCCGCAGGGCGAGTCTGCTTCCTCACGGCGATCATTCACATGGTCGGCAGGATCCTGCAGGGCCTGGGGTATGTCTTCGTCGTCTTCTTCCAGCCCCTTCCTTGATCGTGAGAAGACCGGATCAGGCTCACATCCTGTTGCTTTACTTAGCCCTCACGCCAAGCACCCCATTGGATCACCCGTCGTCACCACTGGAATCATTGCTTTTGTTGGGCTGGCGATGGTCAACTTCACCAGCATTCGGTTCATCCGTGCCGCGGCATACGAGGTGTTCCTCATCGCTCATGTGCTTTTCATCCTGTAAGTGTGAGCGACCTCTGAGCGAGCGCGGAAGAAGGGACGAGTTTCGCTTGCTGAACGGATCCGAGGATGTTCCTCGTCGGGTGCTACTTCCACTTCGACGAGGGCAACTACTGGATCTGGGTGAGCCGATACCCTAGGTCTTCCGACATCGTTACACGGGCCCAATGTGGTCGGCTGACAAGAATGATGTAGGCGGGATTCGTGGTTTGGGGGCTCGACCGAGCCTTATCGCTCTGCAAGATTTTTGTTGGAAACAAGCTGTGGCTACTCGCAACTTCGCAAAAGCGGGACACGAGCGAGTGTCTCGTCGAGCTGGTGTCTGAGGGGGTCATGAGGATCACCATGGCTCGGCCCCTCCTGCACTGGAAAGCCGGCCAACACGCGTGAGTCTTCGGTCGTCTCGCGGAAACCATTTCGTGGAGAGATGGCTCTGAAGTTGTCCCCTCAGTTTCCTGTCCATGCCATCCGTAGGAGGCGGACCTCACGAGCAACACCCCTTCTCATTCGCCAGCGTGCCAACGAAGGAGTCCGGCAAGGCGGTCTTCCTCATCAAAGCCCACAACGGTGAGCGACCAGTGCATACTGCACAATGATGATGACACTGGCTGAGTCCGCATACGTAGGCGTCACCAAACGTCTTCTCGACCACCTGCAGAATGAATCTCAGACGGTACGAATGTACATCGACGGGCCGTATGGCGTCAGCCACGATGTCAGCTCGCACGACACTGTGCTCCTCGTTGCTGGTGAGCAATACCGTCCTTCCAGAGAACCACACGCTCGTATCTGACCGCACCCTTCCAGGCGGCACGGGGATCACCCACGTCCTATCTTATTTCACCGCCGTCCTCCAACAAGCCCGAAATGGCAACGCCCGAACGCGGCATCTCCACCTGGTGTGGAACACCCGTCACTCGTCGCACATGCAGTGGATCGGACCGTTACTCAATGACGCGCTCGTCGACATGCCGAACGGTGTCAGCGTGCAGATCGACCTGCACGTCACCAAATCCCCGGCGGGCTCCGACCCTGATGCGGAAACTCTGTGTGGCATGGGCGAGACCAAGACGGCTCTACCAGGATCGTCCGATTCGACCCCCGTGGACAGTCCGATCCTCCGTGCGGCGGACAATGAGAAGATGGTGGTACCCGAACTGAAGATCGCCGGACCAATCACAGGACTCTCTCCCCAGGCGGCGACATACGTCCGGTGGAACGTGGGCCGAGCCAATATCGCGCAGATCGTCCAGGATGACGCGGAAGCGGCAGTTGGTCCGATGAATGTTACAGGTAAGTGGTCGAGGAAGGAGAGGGGAGTGATCGCAGATATGTGTTGTGGTACAGTACCTAATCGAATCCAGTCTGTGGTCCAACGCAACTTTCAAACGATACCCGCGAGGCGGTCAGAACAGCCGGTGCGGTAAGCAAGGTCTTCCGCGGCCAGCAAAGCATTACTTTCGATAGTGAGACGTTTGGATGGTAGGCGGACAGGGAGGCGTTTCCCGCCTGGATGCGAGGATCACGATCCGTGGATACAGTACAAGGCAATACAGTATACCAATGGCGAGCCTTTAGAGTACATACTTATACACAGTACATAGAGAGCGTACACTGGTAGATGTGCGAGCTCTGTACCTCACCACGAGGACTTGTAGCACCGTCACCCCGTCCGCCTCAACACCATGATCAACCCGTTGATCGCAGGCCTACCTTTCTCACCCGCAATCCCCCCTTGGTCCATTTCCAAGCAAGCACCTGGGTCGCGAATGCCAGGACGACCGCGGCGATCAACCTGTCTGTGTCAGCCTCGTCTCGTCTCGTCTCGTCTCGCTTCTTAATGAGCAGTCAGTGATCAGGTGTACTATACGAGCCCTTGCAGATTCGACTCGACTCGACTCACATTCCTGATCCCACGCCGATACTCCCCGTGAGACCGTCTGCGTTGTTCACCTGCCCCACACCTGCGGACGCCACAATGACTGGGATAATACCGAACACGACTACCATGGCGCAACAGCACCAACCGAGCCCTCCTCGTAATGTAAAGGAGAGGTCACCTTCCGAACCTTCACGCTTGGCGATTGCCGGACCGTCCGGGTTGAGTTTGGCTGGTCCGGGATGGAATAAGGATGTGACTAGGGCGATCCACCACCCGACCGCAGCGAGAAGGGCTGATAGAGTGATCAGCAGAAGGCTGGGATCTCGCAAAATCGAGAGACTCACCTAGTATGAGGAAGATTTCCGATACGTAAGATAGTCCACGACCGATAGGGCTGAGATCAGTCAGCTACATACAGCCACCCCGCTCACTGCGGTCGTGCACGTAATGTGGCTCTGGGGAGTCGCAGCTCACTCGGGGGCCATTCCGTTGTTACTTGGCAGCTCCCATCCTCCTTGCTTAATACACGCAGCGGTCATCTCCATGTGCACCGCATTGTAGTCCCACGCGCAGTATCCCCACGGTCCAAACCCCCATCGCTGCAGTGTGAACTTCCCCGCAGAGTCCAGTCCGAACTTTGATGTCGGCGCAGTATCTGTCTGGTTGATATATGCCAGCCATGGGATGTCCGCCGCCCGACCCGAGGTAAGGCTTGATGTGTAAGGCGCCGAACCGAGAAGGACGGCGAGGATGAGTGCCCAGCAGACAAGGAGGAAAAGTATGGCGAGGCAGTGGGTCCAGGTACGGGTGTTGGGCTTGTAGCGCTGCGACTTGGCGGGGTATGCGCTGGCCATGGTGGCGGTGCGAATGGACAACCGGGTGAAAGTGAGCAGATCACCCGATGTTGTGTAGGTGATGGCGGTGAATGTGCTATTACAGGTTGCCGGTGCTGTTCGCAGTTCTGTTATCTTGCAAGTCGCCTGTTTGACCTGGAACGCGGCTGAGTTCCCTCTTGTCGCCAAGCAGTGAAAGGATCGGCTGCTGATACGTGGTTGGGGTCACAAAGGATTGCTCGCTCGCTGCCACCTGCCACGGTGTCACCTGCCACGGTGTCACCTGCCACACCTGCCACAATTGACTGCTAGGTGTGCACGTTGCCGCGTTTCACCTGTTTTCTGTTCCCGATATAGCATTTACCCGCCCCCAGCCACGCGGTAAAGACGTCATCGGCGTACGGCGGGTTGTCACGTCGTTTCCGTCGACCACAGCGACGTCTACAGTTGTGCTATTCTATTCTCGCATTCCATCTCATCTCGACCCATCTCTTCCCTCTCCACGCATCATCATCGCCCCAGCCTCACCTTCACGGCGCACAGTCCCACTCCTCTCGCTTGCAGAGGTATAAAGAGGTCAACCCGGACCGACTCTTCCCCGTCCACTTCTCCATTCCTCCTCCTCGTTCTCATCCCCCAAAATGGCTCTCGGACACCACATCGACGCGGACAAGCTCATCAACCAGTCCCGCGACCACCCCATCCACAAGCACACCGGGAGGCGGTGAGTGCAGCGCACCATGCATGCTCTCCGCATGCTAGGCAGTCCCTCTGTTCGGTCCTGGGAACTCGCTGATGGCCAGCAGCGTTGACCTCCATGATATCCCGTACACCTCTCGCTACGATGTCGACATCGAGCTGCCGAGGTTCCAGCTCCCCGAGAAGGGGTGCGATGCCAAGGTGGCTTACCAGCTCCTGCACGACGAGCTCCTCCTCGGTGGGTGATTCTGCGCAGTCACTGTCGGTAGGGCGGGGGCTGTGCTGATGGATACGATAGACGGGAACCCGAACATGAACCTCGCATCGTGAGTCGTGGCGATACTGTCGGGAGGTGAGGAGGGCAGCTCATCAGCCAGGTTCGTGCACACGTGGGTGCCGGACGAGTGCCAGAAGCTCATGGAGGAGAACCTCAACAAGGTGAGCTGGTCCTTTGAGGGGTCATGGCTGGAGCATGTGTTGACGGGCCGCAGAACCTCGTGGACCAGGACGAGTACCCCGCTGCCCAGCAGATCCACGAGCGGTGCATCGTGAGTCTCATCCTCTCGGTTGGATGGTACCCATCTCTCTCGTCTTCCGCTGTGCTGATCTCCCACCCCAGTCGATGATTTCCCACCTCTGGCACGCACCCAAGGACGCCACCGCCATGGGCACTGCCACCACCGGTTCCTCCGAGGCAATCATGCTCGGCGGTCTCTCGCTCAAGCGCCGCTGGCAGGAAAAGATGAAGAAGGCGGGCAAAGACATCCACAACCCGGGCCCCAACATCGTCATGGGTGCCGAAGCCCAGGTCGCGCTCGAGAAGTTTGCGAGGTACTTTGAGGTCGACTGCAGGCTTGTGCCGGTCACCAAGGAGGTAAGTGTGCTTTGAAAGATGGGGCTTGGGGTCCGGCTTGCGGATTCGGCTTACGGGTTCGGCAGAGCAACTACGTCATGTCTGCCAAGGACGCGATGAAGTATGTCGACGAGAACACGATTGGAGTTTTCGTGTGAGTTTGACCCATTTCACCGTCACCGCGACAATCTGCCCATATCGCTCACAGCAAACAGCATCCTCGGCTCCACCTACACTGGCTGGTTCGAGTCGGTCAGCGAGATGGCCGCGGAGCTGGACGAGTACGAGAAGAAGACGGGCAACTACGTCCCTATCCACGTTGATGCGGCGTCTGGAGGCTTCGTCGCGTGAGTCCTATACGTTATGTTTCCTTCGTTCCCGCTCACTCCCCAGCCCCTTTGCGTACCCCGATTACGTTTGGGATTTCAAGATCCCCCGCGTGCACAGTATCAACGCTTCGGGACACAAGTACGGGATGAGTGAGTCCGCTTTCCCGGCCGGCAGAACTGCGCTCAGCCTGTGTTAGGCTCGGTGGGTGTCGGATGGATCGTCTGGCGCTCGGCGGAGTTCCTCCCCAAGGACCTCATCTTTGAGCTTCACTACCTCGGCGAGGTGAGTCGATGTCCCTGATCCGGCCGCTTCAACGCTGATATCACAGACCGACTACTCGTTCAACCTCAACTTCAGTCGTCCTGCTCACCCCATCCTCGCTCAGATGTTCAACTGTAAGCTCCCTCGGCCCCAGGACCGTGAGCCCTTGCTGATCCATCAGTCCTCAACCTCGGTTTCGACGGCTACCGTCGCATCATGCAGAACAACCTGTCCAAGGCCCGCCTGCTCTCCCGCGCGCTCGAGAACTCGGGCTACTTCACCCTCCTCTCCAACATCCACCGCCCCAAGCCGCTCGACGCGCATGGCGCCATTCCCGTCATCTCCAACGCGGCCGCTCAGCTCGCCAAGGGCCACACGCCGTTCAACGAGGAGGACGCCGAGTACTACTACGAAGGTCTCCCTGTCGTCTCGTTCAGGTTCACCGACGAGATCAAGTCGCAGTACCCGACTCTGAAGCAGGCTTGGGTCCAGGAGCAGCTTCGTGCCATTGGATGGATTGTCCCGAAGTAAGTTTCAAGTTCAAACTCGACCCTCACTCTGGATGTCCAGACATCCAGGTTTATGCGGAAGGCGCTAACCGACCCTCTTAGCTACCCCCTGCCGCCGAACTGCGAAGACGTCGAGATCCTCCGCGTTGTCGTTCGCGAGTCGTTGTCTGGCGACCTTACCCGCAAGCTCATCATCGACATCCTCAATGTGTAAGTCCCATTCTTTTGCGAAATACATTGACGACATATCTGACATGGATCAGCGCCGAGGAGCTTCTGCAGGGAGCCGGACCGAGCTCGGCCATGGCGAAAGTCTCGGCCAAGGCCCAGCAGGTCTCGGGACCTGGTCAGAAGGGTACCGGTCTCGACACAGCGCACATCTCGGTGAGTGTGCACGAGTGGGCGGTCGAGTGTGAGAGCTAACCACTTTAGGCGCACACGTCGACGTATGCAAAGCCGTGCTGAGCGTGTGGAGACTGGATCATTCTAAGAGAAGATGTACGGTGGGACGTCTGTGTGGGAGAGCAACCCATTTTCAGGCAATTGCGACGAGATGATGTGGTATGAATCCTGTGTGGGATCTTTGCGTGATACCTAGCCACTTGTTTCGCATGAGGTGTGATGGGCGCGGGGCGTGGGTTCCCCATTGACCCCACACCTGTCATCGCCCTCGAAGCTGCACTGCATCGTCAGTCGCCCGTAGTGACTCATGGCGATATGAACAGTACATGTACGCCCAATGAAACGGTCAGTGATTGTGCAACCGGGATGAGACGGTGCATGATTATATTATCAACCAGATCAAACAGAGAGCTCTCCGGGAGAAGATTGATGTCCTTTGAATTCGTTTCAGCGAATGGGGTCGTCCATGGACCGATTCTTTCCAACATCGCACTGCGCCACTCCCTTAATCATTGTCCGAAGATGGAGCTAGTAAGACCGAGGAACGCATAAGGCGCGGAGGTAACTGGGCGACAATGCATGGTTCATGATTACAGCTCGGCGAAGGGCAAGATGATACGGGACGGGTACTCTCGTCCAAAGTGGACCTTGTGACGACCCTTGTTGTCGGGCAACAAAGCGCCCTTGGGGTCAGTCGAGTCTGGGAAGATCAGAGGGTTGGAGGCCATGATATCCACGCGAACAGACTCTCCTGCCTCGTATTGGCTGCCCATCATAAATATGCCAATCTCAAGCTTGACCACCGTTCCAGGAGGCACCTTTTCCAGCTTTTCGTGGGGGTGATAGGGTACTGAGGGTGCATTGACTTGCTGGGGTCAATCGCTCGGTGCGAAGCGCGAAGGAAGCCCACGGGTCCGGTGTGGATGACGATGCCGCTCATCGGAGCTTCCTCTGGATCCTTGATCCCGGCTCGCTCAAAGGGGATCGTCAGGTGCTTGAGGGCTTTGCCATCGGGACCCAGCTTGCGGATCTGAACGCCCACGCACAGATCGTCCGCCTCATCGCAGGACATGTACACGACTGCCTTGGGAAGACCGCAGAGCGTTGTCTTCTTGTCCAAAGTGTAGGTGAACGAGGCGATATCCGTCGCTATCTGGGTTTGGTAGGAAACCAGTCCTGACGCGGTGGGAGCTTTGTCGAGTAGCTTGCCTTCTGGCCCAAAGTACAAGGAGCGATAGTCGGTCTGGGGCAGCGGAAAATCGGGCACGACGACGTTCTCGATCGGGCCTTGCTGGCCGAAACGGAGAAGCGACATGCGGCATTTCGGAGTCTTCTCTCGCCATCCGTTCTGCTTGCCCTGATAATGGTGAGTTTTCGGCACTGAGAAAGGACGTGGGGCGAGGCTGCTGCTCACCTTGAGGAAGAAGTCGAAGAATTCGACGAGCTCGTCGTTGTGCTCCTTCACGGCCCAGAGATCATACCACTCCTGCGTGGCTGACCAACGAAGCCACTTGTCTTCAGTGCCCAACTCCATGAAGCCTCGCAGGGAGCCCATGGTGTGGATAGAGCTGAACTCGGAGCCCGTGATGAATGCTGGAGTTTTGATGGACTTCATATCGGCTCGCTTGTCAGCCCAGTAAGGGTTCATCAACCCGTTGTCCGTTCGACGATACATCTCGCGGAAGTCCTCCACTCCCACCCGGCCCTGGATGATCTTCTTGGTGATGTACTCGAAGTTGCTCATGTTGAAGATGCCGCCTCGGACGAACTGCTCTCTGTAGAGATCACTGCAGGCCTCCCATGGAGCAATGGCTTTGAGGGAGGGAGGGTTGAGTTGTGCGATGAACCACTGAACGATGCCGAGGTGTGAGTTCCCGGCGAGGCCCACGCTACCGTTACACCAGTCCATTTTGGCGATGGTTTCAATCACGTCGTAGCCGTCCTCGCCTTCCTGTGTACCCATGATCACGACCGCTCCGTCCGAGTCTCCGGCCCCTCGAGCGTCGACGCTGACGACGGCGTAGTCCTTGGCGCACCAGGTTGCGGGGTCGACACCCTCAAACTTCTCCAGCCCGCTGATGTCATCGTCCGTAACACCGCAATGGTAAGGCAGCCAAGGGCTCTCGTCAAGGCTTCATAGGGAGGTGTGTCAGCAATAGTGCTCGACCTCTAAACCATCCACGAACTCACAAGACTTTTCCGCTGAACTTCTTGCCGAAAGGGCTATATGACAGAATAGCAGGCACAGGACCCTTTGGGTTGGTGGGTCGGCAGATGTCCACGAACAGGCGACAGCCGTCACGGACAGTGATGGCGACGTCGTGCTCGACCGTGATGTCGCAGTCGACGGCCCTGGCGCCAAAGGGCTTGTCACCCTTCTTCAGGTACTCTGTATGGGGGTTGAATCCGACGTAGCCATTGACGCCAGCAGCGGCAAGGTCAACCTGGCGGTAGGCGATCTGAACGGGAGGTGGCATGCTCGGGAGTTCTGGGAGTTCTAGTGTTGGACGGAGAGGAGGTCGGCTGAGCGGTATGGAGAAGATGTATGTCGTGCGTGATGTAGAGTGTTTGAAGTCGTCGAATATGCCCACAACTTTATTATAAGCGAGCGGACGCGAAGGAGATCAGTACCGGACGCATAGCATAGGCCGGCCGGTCCGATCCAAGTGACCAGCCTCACCCCACTGAGCACTCGAACCGAGGCTGTTCACGACCGAGACGACGGCCTCTGTAAGCCGACAGGCCCGAGGAAGACCTCCATCGACCGCAGCATCGGACGCCATGTTCCGAAATGACCCCCTCCTCATCGCGTGTAGCATTGCAGTAAGAGGATATAATCTTCTCGAGGTGACATTCCATCTCCAACTCCAAGACACATTTAACTAGCAACCGCGTCTGGACCAAATCCACTTGCCTCCACTACTCGCCAGCGCCAACGATACAATGGCTGTCCCCGTCATCACCAGGCGCGGCCCTGAGCCTGTCTTCCCACCCTTTGAGTACTCCGACCTGCTCAACGAGGCTAGCTTTGGGGACTGGCGAGACGATCTCGTCAAAGACGGCTACACTGTCATCAAGGGTGCGGTCTCCAGGAAACGTGCACTCGCGGCTCGCGAGGAAGCTTTCCAGTGGCTTGAAGACTTCCCTCTGGGCTTCAAGCGTGACGACCCAAGCACCTTCAAGAACGAGCACTTGCCCAACCACATGAAGTGAGACTTGAACTTCACAGAGGGACCGGCTAGGGCTGGTGACACTGACCATTTTCAGAGGTGGTATGATCCACGGGTACGGCATTGCTCACGAGCAATGGCTTTGGAACCTTCGAACGGAGCCTGGCGTCATCGATGCCTTTGCCAAAGTCTGGTGAGTAAGGACTGTGACTTGTGTCCGTATTCTGGCTGACTTGTACAGGGGAACCAGAGATCTCGTAGTCTCCTTTGACTCTGCTGCTGTCATGCTCCCCAACCGAACCGACGTCGTCGACAAGGGACGATGTAAGTCCATATGCCTTGGTCATGCTCGCAGCCTCCCTGTCATGCTGACAAGGTAAAGGGGAGCACATCGACCAGTCGCCATCTCGTCGTGGGCTCTACTGTGTTCAGGGCATTCTCAACCTGAACGACTGCGGTCCCGAGGATGGCGGACTCATGATCCTCAAAGGCTCGGCACCTATCATTGAGGAGTTCTTCAACACCATCGGCCGCGAGGAGACAAGGACCTGGGGTCCTGTCGACTTCTATTCCTTCACGGACGACCAGCACCAATGGTTCCACGATCATGGATGCGAGTGGGTCAAGGTCTGCTGTGAGCCGGGAGACCTGATCCTCTGGGATTCGCGCGCCATGCACTACAACGTCCGACCAACGGGTCAGCGCGACCGAACCTGTGCCTGTCAGTAGCGCGTCCTCCGAAGATGAGGGCTCTCGCTGACGACTGACCCAGACATCTGCATGGCACCTGCCAAGCTTCTTTCCAACGAGGACAGGCAGAAGCGCAAGATTGCCTTTGACCAGTACCTGGGAACCGTAGGTCTCATCTTTGGGGCTCAATCCCGGCTGACTTCTTCGCAGACTCACGTCCCCTTCGCATCTCTCCACCTCCGTGCTCACACTCCGGGCATCCGCGCTGACACTGGCTTGCCTGATCCTCTTGATACCGGTATCCCTCGCTACCCTCGGGTGGCGACGGACACAGTACTCAAGCTGAGCGGTATCGCTGCGTACTAGGTGGTGTGAGAGTTTGATGGTGTCGACATTGTGCGGGTTTCCACCCCGCATTCTCTCCCCTACGCTCTTGTGATGTCTCTATGCATACGTCGATTCTCGCGGAACCAGGCTCCTGCCCGCTCTCGTGACATACTTCTGCGATGCAAGTTGCGATGCATGTTCATTATATCCTGCTTGCCTGCCTAAAGAGAGACGCCGAGGCCACTCGGCCCACCGGACCGGTGCCCCCGGTCCCCCCGGTCATCCATCACGTGTGACGGACACTTCGGGACATGAAGTGCGATGGATGCATCTTGGTTTTCCCGTCCCCTCCTTGCCTCCGACCCGATTCGTGGAATACACTTTCCATCCCAACTCTTTCCAACAGCGCTTGAGTCAGCGTCGGGATCATGCCGCACAACCGCCCAACTTTGCCCGTGAGTGCGGTGTGTGCTTGGCCTACCAGGTCCCATTGGCGACTGCGGGCTCTGTGCTCCGCTGCTCGCTTGCACGCTGACAGGTTGCGTGACTGTAGCCCTTCCCCACTCTCTCGTACACCGAAGCTGTCGACCGCGTGGACAAGGGCGACCGTCTCTATCGCAACATCCAATCATGCGTGGCGTGCCGTCGTCGTAAGCAGAAGGTGGGCTTTGCCCCTCTTTGGCAGTAAAGGCAAAGGTGTGGCTGACGACCATGACCATCTAGTGCGATCGGACATTCCCGTGTTCTGCTTGCAAGGCCAGGGGGGAGGAGGACCAGTGTGTGGAGACCACGAAAGACAAGCCGGCCAAATCATACGTTGTACGTACGGGTGCTTGTCCTTATCTCTCTTACACACTCCACTCACGATCGTCAAGGGTTACGCACATCTCGCCGACTTTGACAAACTCGTGGACTACTGTCGGTCTTTGGAGGAGGTCGTCGCGAGCCATGAACGCGTGATCGAGCGCCTTGAGGATGGGCAGTACTTGGGCAAGCCAGGTGTAGGGCAGTCTAGCCTGGCCGGGCTTACTGGATCACTGCCAGCGACTCGCCTATCTTCTGGAAGTAGTTTTCAAGCGGATCGTTCGTTATTGTTCTCGCAACATGTTGTGCACTCGCCGAAGGGTCGTTCCAAACGTAGACGGTCGCAGTCAGACCACCAGGAGGAATTCAATGATCACCACGATGAGGCAACCGACCGACGTCCTCCAGGATTCTATCATCACAGCCGACCACCTTCCGAGGCGCCGTCACTGGCGGACCACAATCCAGGAATCTTGCTTGAGGTCGGTCCAAGGGGAAAGAATTGAGAAAACGATGCTGATCTGCACTATCTGTACAGGACCTTGCGTTGAGGCGATCGGATAACGTGCAAAGGGAGACAATGGCGTTGCCGGATGGTTCGTTCACACCGACACCATCGTGAAGATAGTGGCGCTGACGATGACGAAGAAGATGCTGGGCAACCGTCCTCGATAGGTCTCGTGACCTTGCCGTCCTCACAGCAGCCCTCTAGATCCACTCCCACGATGGTTTACGTCCCCGGGATCGAGTGTCTGCCGGATGCCGCGCTCACGCGGCTGTTGCTAGAGATCTTCGTGAGCAGCACGCTTTCTGGGTTGACCTTGTCCAGCTGATCCGTGTCTCCCCTCGATAGTTGTCTGAGTAAGGCTTCGTCCGGCTTCAACAAGTCCACGCTAACCTCATTTCGCTTTCTTCAGCTTTGAATGGATGTTAGTGTGCATAGCTCTCCAGATGCTCGCCTCGCCAGCTGACATCCGAAACAGGTTCCGTTGCCTGCATGTGCCCACCTTCCGACAATCATGCGACGAAGCGGCATTACAATCCTTGACCAATCCAATGTCTGTGGACAGGGCATTCCTCCTAGCATTGCAGTGCGCGTGCCTGACGGTTACACTACACCTTCTGGATCCCGACCAGCTCACTTTGATGGGGTTCGACGAAAACCGGCGGTCGGCCACTTCAGCAGCCTGGTCGCGAGTCATGACGACGACTTTGGACTGTGCCGACTGGATGCAGAGACATCGGATCGAAAGTCTCCAAGCCTTCATGTGAGACAGAGATGCGTGATCCTGCTGTGCACTTCACTAACAGATCCGCAGAATAATAGGCCCTTACTGGTGCTCTATCGACCGCTCGGAGGCATATTGGGCGATGCTTGGAACAGCTACCAAAGTAAGTCGGCCGTGCCGTTGACGGCCATTTTCAGTCGTCCCCGTTTTCCAGGCATTGACGAGCTGGATTAGGTGGCTCACAGTCTCGGCATCCACAATTTGGGGACCGAGCTCGGACCGGACGCCACCTACTCTCAGATTCGCCGGCATTTCGGCCCTCGATGGGTGATGGCTGCTGCAAGGGAGACTGGCCGCCGAGTATGGTACAGCCTGGTGAGTCGATCACGGCGGTGACCGTGCCTACTGTTTTTGGCTCATTCTCCCTCTCTTCCAGGTCGATCTCGAGATCATGTCATGCAGCGATCACCGGTGGTCGTCCAGTCATCCACTGCGGTTCCAGTGGTGTGCCCGTCCTGCCAATGTCGACGACGACGCCTTGATCGGCTGCGCTTCAGTTGTTTCGAAGCCGTCAGACGTGTATACGGTGAGCTCTCCGGGCGTAATGTCAACTGAGACGATCTCAGGGCATGTCATATCACCTGGCCCGAATGACTCTTTTGTTCCCGTGGAACGCCCTAGTGACAAAAGTCAACGAGGCTTTCTCTCTTCGATACTCTTTCATTGAACAGCAAGTCCAAATATGTTCGGATCGTCGACGAGGCCTGATGGATAGTGCACAGGACTCACACACAATACATTCGGCTGCTCGACCAACTTCCTGGATTCTTCAAGCTGGGATCCGATTTGACTGAAACAGCCAGCGATGCCGCTGGTCTGAATCGCATGTGAGCCTTGACACTGGGACACATTCACATGACCTGATTCGCTGATACAGTCCCACTGCAGAAGCGCTGAGCGGTTCCTCATTCACTGCGACATCAACTCCCGCCTGATCAAGCTCCATCGGATCTACCTGCCTGGAGCACTGCTATCGAAGCATTATCGTTTGTCCCGTCAGGCGAGCATAACCCACGCAAGACAGGTGCTGGATGCCCTGCCACGAAGGCCCAAGAGGGTTTCTCTTCGCTGGTGGTAAGCCATCTATGTTGCGAAGGCAAACCACTCCATCCAACTCACCACGTAGGCCACTCAATCTCACCGTGTTCTCGGCTACCGTGGCACTCTTCTGCGTCTGCGTAGAGAGTCGAGACTCGCCCGATCAACAACTGGTGGAAGCCACCAGACAAGGTGTCAGCTGGTTGAGGTGCGTGTAAAGAGTACTTGGACATGGCCCTGAGGATATTAACACTCAGTGTCAATCTAGCCAATCATCTGCGACGCGTGCCTTTGAGGAGTCGGCGGGCGCCTTGCAAACGCTCCTCGGTGAGATTCGCCTCCTTTTCCGAACATGCGGACGGGTCACCTAACGCTTCTGGTTTTGCAGCGGAAGATCTCGAGATGCGAGGTCCGTCTCGGCAGTTGTCCAATCTGGGAATGAAACAGGATTCAGAGTTCTCCGCTCATCGTCTGCTACGCCAGGTGTTGGTGAGTTACTCCGCCCAAGTAGGTTCCCTACTGGCTTCGACTGAATTTGAGGTACTATAGCGGTTCCAATCGTCTCAATTGGCCCCCTCCTCTGCGACAGGAGCGACACCGCAGAACGTTATGGGTGCGCAGCCCTCGAATGACAACAATCCTTTCGCCTCATCGACAACGAATGACATCAACTTTGATTTCATGGGGGCCGACCAAGTCCCTCTCACCAACGACTTCTTCGCCGCTGTCGGTCAAGACCCCTTCGTCTTTGACTGGGACGCATTCCCCACTGTCACCGAGCCCGAACCACAAGGTTCCATGAACTACCCACCGGCGGACGATCTCTTCGGCGGTACCGACGTTGACATACTCAATGTTCTGAGGAGAACTTTCCCTGTGGATCCTCGTGTAATGGACGACTTTTTCGGGCAGGGATCTCAACCAATGACGACGGGTACCTAGAGGTGTCCTACCGATACAGTAATGCACCGTTACGGCACCTAACGGGTAATATTTCGCAACCGCACCCCGTCTGAATTGAATGACCTCGCCTTGCCCGTGGATCCGGCTTGAATCTTCAACTAGATTCTTAGATGTGAATGCTGCCTTGTAAGTGCACGAAGTATAAGTATGAGAACAGCTGCTCGTGATTGTCGGGCTGTGAGTACGGAGGAGTGACCCGGCTCCGACGGCATATGCCTCGGCCCCGCTTGAGTCCCGCTGGGGTCTCACTTGCTCATACCTCTGGTTTGGCGGTCCCCCAGTTTTCACAATACCGCAATCATGGGGCCGGCATACATATGCAGTATGGCGGTTGGGAAGTGATGAAGTGATGGGGTAGGATCTACGAGTGCAGTAGTCCTTCGTATGTACTGACTTTCATTACATGTACACTGAGATATCAAGTAGTCAAGCTCATCACTCGTCGCAGGTGGTTCATCGCGAGCGGTTGCCCGTCCCCCAAGGCCAGCGCCTGGGAGGTTCGGATGACCTGCTTGATGGCGCGACCGTTCACCTCGGGACAACTGAGCTCGTCCAGGCGGAACTGTTTGCGCGACTGCGCGGCATCGAGCTCGGGGCGGCAACGCAAGATGAGCTACATATGTTTGTTAGTGGGGTTGGCACTCTCGGCTGCATACATGCCATACCTTGAGCCAGAGGGTCTCACGCGATTTGCGGTCGAGGTCGGGGAAGGGTAAGGTCAGAGAGAATCGAGAAGCGAATGCCTCGTCGAACCTGTCATGCGTAGGCGGATTGATCAGCGGTGCAACATGACGGAGACAGGAATCCTGTTCACTCTTCGAGACGATTCGTAGTGAGGATCAACACTGGGAGCATCAGTCAAACCGCTCACGTGTACTTGCTACCACACCTCTGCGACGTCACTCACCTCCGCTGTAGTATTCCAACACTTGAGTTGATCAGTACGTATAACCGCGGCCGAGGTGAATCCACATACAGCGCAAGAACACGCCGACCAGTGCGTTCCGCTCCACATGCGATACGGCTCTTTTTTCCAGGAAGATATCCGCCTGTAAGTATGTAAGCTCACTCTATCCGCAGGGATAGCAAATGATTGCCGTTTACTGTAGCTCACCTCATCGATAAGCAGAACGGCTTTCCACGCCGTGGCAAGCTGCGGATCGTTCAACCTTCGCCCTCGTGATTGTTGACAGATATGACTTTGCCAATAAGCACTCACTTCGAGCACCTCGCTCAGTTTCTTCTCGAGGACGGCCGCAGTCGTACCGAGCTCGCCAGTGCTCACGATGTACAGAGGAGTGCGAAGATGGTCCGACACTGCTTCGGCGGTGAGGGTCTACCGAGTCAGTGTATCCCTCAGCGTAGACTCACTTTGCCCGTACCCGGTCGGCCATGCAACGCCAGAATGAGGCCCTCTCCTTTCCCCGCGACAACATCGGTGATCACTTGGGAGCCAAGCGTGCCAGTGTGTACGTCCACCAGGCTTCGGATGACCTTGCGATATTCGTCTGGGATGACGAGATGTTCGAAGGCGTTTTCGCCCCACTCGATCGGACTGAGGTTGTCGACGAGGAACTCTCCCCATCTCTAAACCTGGTGAGTGCGGCCTTCAGATACCGCATGGTATCGCCTCCGAAGCTCCTACCTTAGCCTTGAATGAGAAGCCATGAACAGACGGTGGGAGGAGGAAGTACAGATCCGGCGAGAGCATTGACCCATTTGCTTGCAAGGCATCCGGATTCTCGCCGTCCCGATGCACGTCACCGCTATTTACCTTCAGCGAGGGCGGTGGGGAGGAGCGAGGTGCACGACTCACGTCCAGCCGTCCAGGTTCGGATTGGCCTTCCGGTAACCAGTCACGTCAACCATCACTCTGCCCGTACCCGAAAGTCGCGAACTGCAGTTGGCGATGATCAGTCCGATGGACTTATGAGAGCTGGTCGTACTCACGTTCCCGTGAACATGCGAGTGTAGAATGTCCCCTTGTAGTCTGAGTAGACCAACGACGAGTACTGTATCCTGTGTGAGTCATCTTCGACAGAAGAAGGATTGAGCAGCTGCACATACGCGACCGGCATAGAGGTGTCCCCTGGCTATGGCCCCTTCAGCTCCACTCTGAACGCCTTGCACTTGTAACTGACCGTGTAGGGCCTCTTTTCTTTCTTGGGTCAACGGCCAGAACTCCAGTTCTGACAAGGGTTTGATCTCCTATCATTCAGTTTTTAGCCTCACCTCACTTGTTATTGGATGCTATCACAGCGGAAGAATTGAATGTCGTCTTCCTTAACGGCTCACTCACCTTGAACTCTGGAATCTTCTTGGTCACACTCATCTGCTGAAAATCGTAGCCGGACCACTGGTAGTAATGCGCCTTGATGATGAACGCTCGTCCTCGATCGTCCACCGTATATTGCCACGAGTCGATCTTGTAAGCCATCTGCACATCAGAGTCGTCCCTCCTGAGGAACGCACCAGTCGGTCATGCAGATCGTGCGGTCCCTCGATATCTTGCCCGGCGGGCATGATCCACCAGAGAAGAGGCCAGGTAATGGTTCCGGCAGGTAGCACATCATATTTCTGCTCTCTGTTCGGCTCATGAGCTTTCAACTTCCCCTTCACCATCCCGGCCATCGTGAAGCTGCATACTCGGCTGGAGCGCGACTGAAACTCACATCGTGCTGAAGCGAGCGGTGACAAATTCGAGGAGAGTGACCAGAGCTTGCCGCACTGAAGGGTCCGTTAGGCCGTCACATACGTTCTGGAGAGCAACTTGGGAGAGGAACAGATCCCTGCTATCTATCTGAGCGGTTCAGCCTTTCTCTTCAAATACTGCTCAGTAGACCGTCAACTCACCCCAGGCTGCCGATTGTACAGCCCGCTATACCGCGGGTACTGTGACTTGACGGCAGCCAGCAGTCCCTCATGTCGGATCTCAATCCACGTCGCCGTCTCGAGCGGGTTACCGGAAGTCGATGTGCGGTGGTGCGCAATGAAGTAGTCACCGTCACTTCCTGGAAGTGTAGAAGGTGGTGGAGCGGGCTGCCAGCCTGTGCCTCGAACATAAACTTCCTCGACCTCTGTGAAATTCGGTTTCGTAGACTGATTCGCGTGATCCTGGTTGAGTCGCTTAGCTTGCGATTGATTGACATGGAGCTGAACCTCATGCTCCTCTCTCCGGTCTGCCTGGTCCGGAGACGGCTTCGAAGAGACTGCAGACGCGCTTCTGCATCTGGCTTTGGTCTGACGAGGTGCCACCAACAAGTCCCAGGACAGGTAGCACGCTGCCGAGACGCCAATAGTCGCGATCGCCCAAAGTGCCGTTTGGTGCTGGCTCATACTGATGTTCTCTCTTGCACGTGTGACGTATAATATCGAGATGCGATTCCATGATACCTGGAGACCGTTCATGAAGGATCGAAATTTTCGGAACACTTGGACATCTTCGACTAAGTCGGCTCTGGCGGCATGTGAACTCCGGGCGGACGATGACGTTGTTCTACAGTACCCGCCAAAGCATAACGTCCACACTGATTGACGGTTCGGCGGAATTCTGTGCAGTCTCCCGTTGTGGAGGCGTTTGACAGAGGTTTTGATAAGTGACAGTCATAGACGCGAGATGACCGACCGCTCCTGTCCCGCTCAGAGTCGCAGCGGTGCGCCACTGTCTGGCCGGTCATTCGGACAATGCGGCTTGTGCTTCGCGGCGGGAGAACGGCTCGCGGAGAACGGCTCGTCTTCTTCGGGGTATGTGGCCCGAGACGACCGGACCGTGACCGGCACTCCGCCCTTCTTGAGTGCACGAGGACAGCTACCATGCTGTTGTTCATATATGGCTCACGGCGACAATGACCTATTCTCGTACCGAGGCGGCAGCCAGTGCAATACCGCGCATACGCCATGGCTCGGATTGACGAAGCCAAGCGACTTTTCCCCGATGTCCACTGGGTCCCCCTGACCCATCCCGACCATCACCCCATCTATCACTACCGCGGGTTTCATCCCGACACGGTGGAGATCCTGCCGGTAGGACACAGGTACCAGGACGGTCGTCGCGCTTTCGGGGTCGAAACGGTCTTCCAGCGCGATATGTCCGTACCCGTTAGGGATGGGGCTATATTGCGCGCCGACATCTTCCTTCCCAACGGGTCTGACAAAGTGCCCGCGATCATCCCTTGGTCGCCATATGGCAAGACCGGAACCGGGCCTCAGAACTATGATTCTATGGGACCATTCCGGATGGGATTGCCATTGGACCGCACAAGCGGGTACGAAAAGTTTGAGGTGGGTTGGTCTGAACCTCTCCGTGCCTCTCCAAGCATCGCGGTCACGCCTTCTTTCCGTAACAGCACTGTAGGGAATGTGCTGACACTGTGCCAAGGCACCCGATCCAGCAGAGTGGGCGGAACGAGGGTATGCCGTCGTCAACATCGATGCTCGAGGAGCCGGTGATTCCGAAGGCGACATCTCCTTCTGGGGACCCCAAGTGAGTCGCGTCATCCGTGTAGTACCCACTGGTTCCTCTGCGGTCGCTGACACTTCCAAGGAAGCCGAGGACATCTACGATGTGATTGACTGGGTCAGCCGGCAAACCTGGTGTAACGGTTCGGTCGTCATGGCGTGAGTTGGAATCAAGAGCCGCTATTCTCTGTGATCTTGGTCATGATCATGATCATCGCGCTGAACGATTTCGTTCTGCGCGTCCCGTATCAGCGGTAACTCTTGGCTCGCCATCGCTCAGATCAACTTTACTTCCCGCCTAAAGCACCCGGCCCTCAAAGCTGTCGCTCCGTGGGAATGCCTCACCGATCCTTATGTGCACTTCAATATGCGTGGGGGCAGGCCGCATATCCCCAAATTCCATGAGATGTTACTGGGAGGGTTCGCCGGTGGGTTTCAATTTTCATTGCCTCTGCCATGGATCACTGACGAGCTACTTGCTTAGGACACGGCACGGCGGAGGATCTCCCGGGGGCGCATGTGAATCATCCGCTGTTCGATGACTTCTGGGCATCCAAAAAGATTCACGTCGAGAATATCAATGTGCCCATTTATCAGGTCGCATCGTACTCGTGAGTGAGGCTCACGAGGCTTACGGACTGTTGCCACGGAGGGAGCTGACAGGAGGCAGCTCACAACTCCATACTCGAGGATCATTTGAGGTATTCCAAAAAGCGCGGTCGTCGAGGAAATGGTTGCGAGTTCATCCTTATCAGGAATGTAAGCAACGCGGCGTCGAGAACCTCTATCGGGCTCTCCTTCGTGGATGCTCATTAACAATGCAACCCAGGGTATGACCTATATCGCCCCGAGATAAACGACGAGCTACAGAGATACTTTGATTTCTACGCCAAAGGCCTGTGTAACGGGTGGGAGACCGAGGTGCCTCGCGTGCGGCTCTCCCTGCTTGGTTTCGACGGTAGCGCAGAGCCGACGGTCATTGAGCGACCGTATGACTCGTACCCAATCGCTGAGACTCGGCACGTCAAATACCACTTGGACGCCCAGAGTGGACGGCTCTTGGACGGCTTGCCAACAAGTCAGACAACTGTTTGTCACCAAGGCCACAGCCTGTCTGATTCCTCGGTGAGCGCACAGTAATAACCCCTCATGAACCAGATCTTGGCTGACGGACGGTAGGATTTTGTCCTCCACTTTGATCGACGCACGGAGCTTCATGGACTGTCCAAGGTCAAGCTGTGGATGTCATGTCCTGAGCATGACGACATGGACGTCGTCGTCCAGATCCGCAAAATCGACAAGCAAGGACGACCGCTTGCACATCTCAACTACCCGTGTCCTGTCCCCGAGGCAGAGGTGCCGGACGTCAACATCGCGAAGACACTCGGACCGGAGGGATACCTGAGAGTATCCCACCGAAACACTGTCGACAAGGAAGCTTCCTCCGACATTGATATAGTCTATCGGCATGACTCGAGGGAACCGATCCTGCCCGGTACGATCGTGCCGTTTGAGATCACTCTGTGGCCTATGGGTATGGTGATTGGGCCAGGGGAAGGGATCCTTCTCCGTGTGAGCGGGCACTGCATGACATTGCCCGAATGTCCTCCAGCCGTACTCCAAGAGCCCGATGACGAGAACAGGGGGACGCATTGGATCCATACAGGGTCCGAATACGATAGCCACCTCATGCTGCCCGTCCTTCCTTAGGCCACGGCTTGAGCGTTTAGTGCATGGATGCCGTACAATGGAAGTACTTCCACAAGACAGTGCGCTGCTTTTGTGGTGGAAGTACGAGGACATTTGAAACCTCTCTTCTCAGCCTTTATCTGTCCTTGTGCGACATACAGTAACGGAGTGTGGCCATTCAAGCTTGATGTGGGCTTCAGCAAGGTGTACGGACCAGATCGGTCCGACATGCCCTCATCCGTGCAACATTGAAGACAGTCGGCACCATGGGGAAGCAGTTTTATGGGAGCAAGGCCGCGCGACAGAAGTTGTGGAGCGCCAAAAAGAAGATCTAAAGCTCAACACACACCAGCCGCCTCGAGTTGCGACTGTGGTCATTACAACTCTGATCACGAATCATGGGGTCAAAGAGGACGGGAGAACCCGAGAACTCTTGTTAGGGCTGAATGGGAAGGCAGGAAGTGTCCGTACGGGGCTGAGTGATCTCCTCAAAGCGAGAAGAGAAGGGGTGGTGGGGGGGGGGGGGGGGGGGGGGGGGGGGGGGGGGGGGGGGCATCGAGCGGACGTGTTGTCACGACCGTACTCAGGCATACCCATGGCGAGACGATAGGATGTTGTTTCTGTGTACCTGTGAGTCTCGAGGTGTAAGGGATGTGTTGCTGGGCCCGGTCTTTTTGACCTCCGGCACATGATGCAGCACTGACCTGGATCGGTACAGTGAGGTCTCGCGTATCGACTACTGCTGGAGCAAGTACCCGTGTATGATGTCGAACTTCACATGAAAGAGACGATGCCCATGGAGCTCTGCTAATCTCCACGCCCATTACACTCTTTAAATTTAGTCGTCCTTGGCACGTGTCCCGCTGTACCGATAGCGAGAGTGGCTGGGACCAAGAGTTGCCCACTGCAAGCGACTCCTGCGTTCGACGCAACGCCAGAACCTACCTTCTTTGCGGGTGCTGGATATCGGGGCCTTGGCCAAATCAAGCTGTGGAGGGGGCTGTGGGTTTGGACGCTCAAGGCGCACGTGTGGAGAACAGTCTGGCGAGCAGAATACCCTCTAAGAATCCTTCACCTGGCTGCCAGACACTCCGAACCCACGAAGCGGGTGGAAGGACAGACACATTGCTTTACATACAGATTCTGTATGTAGATCCCTCACTCTCATGGGCCCCGGAGATCGAGATATGATATGCACACTTTGTAAAATCGTTACATCGTTCGTTGAAACCCCCAATCCTCGCACCCTCACAGCACGCTGAAGCTGTGATCCCCGAGAGCCGGTCGCAATCAATCTCACATCCAGTCCTCTCTTTGATCCTTCACTCCTGTTCTCCCGTCCAACCGGCATTGAAGAGATCCCCCGCGGCAGGAGTTTCCCCCGGCATCGATGTACACCGATACTCAGACCGCCTCGACATGCTCCGCGTTGGCTTTTTCACTCGCAAGCTCGTCGTCCTGGCGAACAAGCGTGTCGACAGCGATACGAGTCTGCACCTGGTTTCTGAAGTCTTCGGCGGCATCGGCGCCATCGAACAGCTTGACGATCTCTTCGAGCGGAAGTGGGCCGTTCTTGCCCTTGGTCTCGAGAATGAAAAAGTAACAGAAGGTGAATCTTCAAGGTCAGTCTGGGGATTTATTGTCAAGCCCTCTGGAAAGGCTGGGGACGTACTCGACGGCTAGCCAAACACAGAAGCAGATGTAGAACTTCCATCCGATTGCATCGAGCGCAATGGGATTTACATAAGCGTTCTAAGAGTATCAGCAATGCCTGGCGGGGTCGACTCACGAAAAGAGCAGATCCGGTAAGGGCGATTTGGAAAATGGTCATGCCCTTCATTCGCAGGCCGTAAGGAAGGCTTGGGTATGGTCAGTGTGAAGTGCCTGTGGGCAATGGCTGGTAACGTACATCTCGAGAGGGTAAGCAATAACGAGGGGAGTAAACGCGATCTGCGAGCGTCAGTTAAAAGGACGCGTTTCGACAATTGAAAGTGCGATGGCTCGATTCCTCACTCCGTAGAAGAAGAGGTAAACAAAGATGAAGCCCAGCACCGCGTTTCCCGCACTGGTATTGGCGCCGATCGGGGTTCCAGTCGCATCGAGATTGGTAGCCGACTTGGAGTAGACGGCCGAGCAGACGGTCCATGCGATGAAGCTGACGCACATGCCCGAGGTTGATGATAGGAACATTTTGCGGCGGCCAACACGGTCCACGACGAGGGATGCGGCGATGCCGCAGACGTACTGGAAGATCTGGATGATGCCGTTGATGAGAGTCTGTTCCTTTGTCGAAGTGATTCCAATGCCGTCAAGGACCAGCGTGAGGTAGTACGAGATGACCGCCGAGCCGGACCACTGGCAAAACACACCCATGGCGATCACGACGGCGAGACGATGCCTGTTGCCCTTGGTTTGGAAGAATGACTTCCAGCTCGCCTGCCCGCAATCCTTCTCGAATTGGATTGCCTCCTTGATCTCGCTGAACTCGAAGTGGAGGAGCGGATCCGTCGTGTCGCCGTTGCAGTGGTACTTGCCAATCACGCGAAGTGCATCCTCATCACGACCCTTGCTCACAAGCCAGCGTGGCGACTCGGGGATCATGAAGATGAACACGAGCTGGATCACCGAGGGGAGAGCCTGCATGACCGATGGGATGCGCCAGCTCCAGGTGCTTGGGATTCGGAAAGTGCCATACGTCGTCCACGCGGCAGCAATGCCTCCGAGGTACGAGGTCGTCCAGTACAAAGCCGTGATGACTGCGCGGTGAGTCGGGAACGCGAGTTCGGTCGCCAAACCTGGCGCGGCGAGCATGCCAAATGTCCCTCCAAAGCCGACAAAGAAGCGCGCGGCGATGAACATGGGCATGTTCTGGGCAGCGGTTTGAACGGCGACGCCGATGCACATGACTGTGGAAAGGATCAGCGCCAGGATATCTGTGCCCCAAGCGAAAACCACCCACGAACACAACCAACAAAAATACCCGTTCGCCGGCCGAGAATGTCAGAGCAGTAGCCCGCGAAGGGCAGTGCAGATGCCGCACCGATAGTCTGAATGGCATTGAAGAGAGCAAGGGTGGCTCCACGGGGGTTGTCGAAATACGACTTCCAGGTGTCGAGCGTCCTGAGGCGTGATAAGTACGGCCGCATCAGCTGTGGAACACAGTGACGACTCACTGCAGGCCATTCATCATCGAGCCATCAAATCCGTTGGTCATCGACGACAGGAGAATGAGAAACTACGACCGTCAATACTCCTGACTCGGGCATGAGGTCCCATCAGGAAGGAAAATCGCACCATGATGGCAGTCAAATGCCTATAGTGGCCCTTGTAGAAACTTGTGTCCCTCCCACCGAGGACGGCCTTGAGGGCCTCGGCGCGCTGGTCGGGGACATTGCTATCGTCAGGGGAAGTAGCGACCTTTGTGTCCATTGTACCAGACATGCTTTTCGGAGTAAAGGTTGCGTAGTTCGGTTGGATACTCGCTGGGTTATGTGGTGAAGGAGGGGAAAGCGAATGAAGCTGGTTTATATATGCACATCCATCAGGATCGCAGCGGGTGGGACCACGGGGTTCAGGAGCGGGGCTTGCGGGACAGGTGGGGCATGCTTGCGGAGTCTCGCCAAAGAAAGGTATCGAGAGATGGAAGTGTATCTGCGAAGCCGGTGCAGAAGGAGCGGCGGAGGAGGTGGAGGATCCGGCCCGAGGACCAAAATCCGTACCTATTCGAGATCGTCGGGAGGCGCGGGATACGGTCCCGTCGGCATGTGAATGCCTGGTTGGTCTGCCTCGTTTTCGCATGCATATGCCGGAATGTGCGGGCCTCGGCTCAGGACGTCGGCGCTGCCCCTTCACGAGGCCGCAAAATGAGCGTCGTTGGCACTGCCGATAACAAGCTCACGGCGGCCCTCCGGAACAAGCATCCAAGTTAACAAGTGGTCGCGTGAAACGCGCAACACATAACGCCGCAACCGGATTCCAAGTGCCGCTTTGATTAGACCGCTTGTGCTCCCTTAGAACCACGCCAGACACCTCGCGCGGCTCGCATATCGCCCCTTTGCGGGTCCCGTTCCGCAGAAAATGGTGCCCTGTTTCCCCCGAAGATCTTGCGCGGTAGGATCCCGCCGATATGTTTGCTACGCCTATGGCGAACTCCCTTATGTTGTGGGGAACGTAGCCTCTCCAGGAGAATGGGGGAGGGCAACTTGTGGACCCTCCTCCAACATATATAGACACGTTCCTGTCCCTCTGAGACTATAGTCAGCCCTTTGGCGCCTCGGCATCTCCGAGTCAACCCTGCGTACGAGATAACGAAGTGCAGGCCCCGCATCTCATCGAAGATATGTTGATCATGCACTTATGAATCCCCAATAGAGTGTGAGAGCATCGACACTGACGGATCAAAGCTGGAATGGATCGGTGCCCTGATTCGGGCGGTTTGTGTGACGGGCAACCTTGTTCGCCAGATAGACGACCCTAAGATCCTACTCGGCATTGGCTAGCTCTGTGGCCTGAGACCCAAACAGAGTGACTACCTGGAAGTCGTTGGATTGTAGACTTGTAGTAAACCAGATCAGGCGGTACACATCTACCACTGAGAGGCGGGTATGCATCACGGGCTGCACTATCGGGCGGCAGAAGACCGCTCACTGATGGAGCGGCAGACAAGGCATCGCTGCAAAGTCAACTGACTGGTATCTGTTGGAGTTGCGAGCACGACGAGGGCACAGAGAGGCGGATGTCCACCTGACACAAGGTCAAGCGTATCAATAGGTTACTGTGGTTCTTCACATTCTCGCAAAAGAGACAAAAGCCCGATTGATCACTGTTGTCATTGACACATGTGCTGTGCACTACCGTCGCCGACTCCCGAGCCGAGCAAATCAGAGTTGGCAGTCAGGCTGGACATTCGGCAACGCCCACGGGGCACAAAGAGTGATGGAATTGCTTCCAACAAGCCATGAATTGAGAGAGATGCATATAGTTCCACGTCATGTCATTCCGCCCACCCCGACCCACCCCGCTGCCCTCGAGCTCGTTTCCGCTCGCTTGGAATACGCCGTCCGCCGAGAACGAGGACGACGCGCGCAGCGTGACGGAATAGATACTCGTCGACGCCACACCGCGACGTGGGGTCGCGGCGACCAGCAGGCGACCAGCGGGATTTAACGCGGTTGGATACATCTCTCAAGTCCCCTGCTCAACTGGTCTTCGTGTCGTGAACCATCCGTCCTCACAGCCATTGGAAGCCTCACTGAACACATAGTGTCAGTCTCACTCTGCCCCTCTCTCTCTCTCTAACGTTCCATCTCATTGATCGACCTACTCCCACTCCCAAACCTATGTTGGTTCGAGAAAGCGTACGATATGACGATACTTATACGAAAACTCGTACTTGTACTGTGCACAGCGGATTTGGTGGCCATATCTAGCACCATCTTGTATCGTACTATTGCATGCTCCCTCTACCTCGCATTTCAAGTCGTATCCCCCCGTCTCGCATCTCCATCCGGGAGGGCGGCTCGCCCTGTCGATGTCTGTTCATTAGTTTGACAGTTGACTCTGGTAGGTACAGTAGGCTCCGTGTATGTGTGTTTCGTGTATGTGTGTTGGATAGATTCATTTTCCCGACGGTTCCAGCGGCCCCAGTGAGCAGGGAGCATGCACCCCAGCCCAAGACCTATCAGAGACGGACGAGGAGGCACACAGGGTGAAACAGCGAGCGATTGTGCATTTCATCACTCGTTTCCCCGGACTTCTGAAGCTGTAGGGGTGTAGGGGCTATATGACGGGGAGGATGTCCTACAAAGGGAAGGTCGACCACTTGTACCGTATTCTGGGACGTTGGAGACGATAAACTGTTCAGAGAGGTTGCAAATCGGCAGCGAACCGAACACAGACCCGTGCTGTACTGGTACGCGACTGGTGCAGTGCGACTGTGAGAGCCATACTGTATATAGCCCTCGTATATCGACAACACGGAATGGATGTCCTTTGAGACGTGTTCCAGAACATAATGGGGTTGACGGTGGACTACTCCTTTCTCTCTTTAACGAGACGATATGTAGTTGAGATTGTGTATATGAGGGCTGCGGATGCTCACAGAAAGCGCAGCTCTTCATCTCCCATCTCTTCGAGAAGCAACTCGCAATAAAGGCTCAACAGCGATAGTACACGCACTCGTAAACAAACATCTTCCATGATGAAGATCAACTCCAAACTCGCTAAGTACTTCCTCGCCGCTGCACCGGTATTCAGTAAGCGACTCATGAAACGAGCAAGTGCTTGTGCTGTACTCGTATAGACTGCTGTACGAGTACTGGTACACGCAGCGCACCAACGTTTGCTGACTTTCTTGCTGCGCTCAGTCTCGGGCGTTTTCGCTCAAGACTCGGCTGTGCCCAAAGAGCCTATCTTCCTCGATGGGGCTAACACCTGCGGCGATATCGCCCTTCGTGAGTGATCGTCCATTTCCCCCTTCCGCCTTTTGTTGTCCTACCGTGGGTACTGTATGACTGAGGCGATGTTGGCTGATCGTTCTAAGCCAAGTTCGGGGATGCCGCCACCGACTGGTGGGTCACCTCGCTATGTGCCGTCGCGAACTCTGGAAAGTTCCTCCAAGGCCAGGTGGGCAACCTGCTCAACACCGAGACCCTCGCCTCGGCCACCTTCGGCGCGTTCGACCTGTACGACTCGAACAACAATGAGCTCACCGAGCTTGGCTACTACCGCACGAGCTGCGACCTCAGTTTCAATGCGGATGAGGCGTGGTGGCCTTCCGGGTTTTCAACCGCGGCTGCGAACCTCTTCTGGCCCCAGACTGTCCTGACAACCATCACGTGGCAGGCGGGCGAGGTGTCCGGGGCGCAGACTCTCCAGATGATCAGTGGAAAGAGCATAACCTCGTCTCCTGCAGGCAGTGACGATTTCTGTAAGTCCTCATGAATTGTAAACCGGAAGCCCTCCTACGGCATACCGCACACCACACACCGCACACCGGGAGACTGGAAACGGGCTGAAGCTAGTCCAGGGACCGCCACGACTCGCGCCCCCGCGCTCCCTGTGATCTTCCAAGCCAAAGAGAGCCCGGACAACGGCCAATTCCGCTCCGGGGGGTGGTACACCGTCCTGGGGTCTACGGGTGATCAGGAGACCGGAACGTGAGTCCGCGGTCTACTACATTCTGTATACGGCACAGTACAAGTACAGTACTCAGTATCGTATCTCCACATGGGTTCCGAGTCTGATCCATCTCTCAGACTCAACTGGTACGGAGACCAGGGTGGACTAGTCGCGACGTTCTCGGACATTCAGTCCTCGATCGAATCCGCCTATTACCCGGAAGGGGTCGACTCCCTTTGATCAGGAGGTGGCGCGGTCACGACTCTCGAGCTCCGCGAGTCCCGAGTCGGTCCCACCAGCCGCCCCAGGCCCTGTCCCGTACTGTCGATGTTGAAAGATACCATGGACATGGTTCTATACAAGTTACTGCACGAGTGCTACGTCGATATGCTACAGTATACTCCTCGCCCATGATCTTCCAAGCCCAGGGCAGCCCCGACAACGGACCATTCCGCTCGGCAGGGTGGTACACCGCCATGCATGTCAGCGGTAGCGACACCGATGTGAACGTGAGTCGAGTCGGTCGACTTGTCTTGGGTCGGAACAATGTTTATTTGGGTAAGAAGAGACGCTGAGCGAGATCATGCCGTACCGTACTGGGGCGAGAACGGGTTGACGACTGCCTCTTTCACCGACATCCAGCCGGCGATCGAGTCGCTGTACCATCTCAACAACTTTGCTGCACTTGGCTGAAGCAGAGACATTCGTACGAGTACAGTACGAGTACGTGTGAATATGTACACACCAACCATAGGCTTCCGTAATGCATCGCGTAACGCCCGAACTGGTTGGTCAACCGCACACACATGTACTCGTACACGGATATGACGATCATTTGCATGGGTGGTCGAACTCGCAAGCACTCTTGCACTTCATTCGTAGGTCTGCCCAGCACCTAAGGCCGTCGATCCCTCTGCCAGCTCCAGGGATGACCTTTGAAACTTGTTACAGAACAATTTGGGGTCGACGGTGAACTGCTCCTTTCACGTTGCCTTTCCCTTTCAGATTTCCTTTCCCTTTCACTTTCACGTTGCCTTTCTCTTTCACTGTCATTTCACTGCATCGCATCGCATCGCCTCGGCTATGAAACCGTGATGAAAGGGTGTAATAAATCGTTGCGGGGATCCGGACACAAGCTAATACATAGCCGTCAACGATTGAAGCAATACCACCCGTACTGGTACAATCTTTCTGCCGAGGCACCGTTCATCATGAAGATTGACTCCAAACTTGTCAGGTACTTCCTCGCCACGGCGCCGGTATTTCGTAAGCGAATTAAGAAACCCGGGGTGAGCACGTACTTGTACTGTACCCGTACACGCATACAGTACGAGTACATGCCACGCATTTGCTTTGGCTTACCTGCCCGGCCCAGTCTCCGGCGTCGTCGCTCAGGAACCCATTTTCCTCAATGGGCAGAACAGCTGCAGTGACATCGCCCTCTGTGAGTGACTGTGAATCTTCCCCGTCCGCCCTTTACCCACCTATGATACCGTATGTCCGAGGGGATCGTAGCTCACTCGCTCTCAGCTAAGTTCGCGGACGCGACAACCGACTGGTGGGTCGCCTCGC
The DNA here is from genome assembly GCA_001600855.1 of Saitozyma sp. JCM 24511. NCBI lineage: Eukaryota > Fungi > Basidiomycota > Tremellomycetes > Tremellales > Trimorphomycetaceae > Saitozyma > Saitozyma sp. JCM 24511. The sequence continues at coordinate 529,693 of BCLC01000004.1, read as the reverse complement.
TGTGCGCTGTCGCGAATGCCGGAACCTGGCTCCAAGGCCAGGTCGGGAATCTCGAGAGCACCGAATCGCTCGCCTCGGCAACGTTCGGCGCGTTCGAGCTGTATGACTCGGGCAACACCAAGCTTACCAATCTGGGGTACTATCTTGACACCTGCGACACTACTTTTAACTCTGGCGATGCGTGGTGGCCCTCCGGGTTTTCGACCGCGGCTGCGAAACTCTTCTGGCACCAGACGACAAACAGCAGTAACACCGTCACCGCGTGGCAGGCGGGTGAAGTGTCTGGAGCGCAGACACTTCAAATGATCACTGGAATTCCTACCATCTCAGCCCCTGGCAGCAGCGACGAGTCCTGTAAGCTCTCTCATGGTCGGCGATACCGATTACCGCATACCGCATACATTGGCTGAACCTTTCTAGGGGTGGTCACGGAATACGCCCCTGGGCTCCCTCAAATCTTCCAAGCCAAAGCTAGTCCGGAGAACGGACAGTTCCGCTCCGAGGGCTGGCACACCGTCTTGAAGTCTGCCGGTTCGGCGAACAATGGAACGTGAGTCCGTTGTGTACTCTGCATTGCCTCTCCTCCCACACAGGCAACACCACAGCGTCTGATCCCATCCTTCAGGCTCTACTGGTACGGGGACCAGGGTGAACAATCTGCCTTGTGGTCGGACATCCAATCGTCGATCGAGGCGGTCTACAACCCCGAGTTGATCGGTCAGTATAAAAGTGATAAAATGATTAGGGAGACGCCGGGTGGTCTTGTTACGCTAGCTCCACGAGCGATCCGCGAGCACGAGTCGGTCTTTCCAGCCACTGAAGGATTTATTCTTCTACGTTTGTCTCGGCTTCCATACGGACTTACTGTACTACGTCGTTATGCCATGACACCCGATGCGACTATTCTACAGCACCGCACGCGTCCTCTGCAACCTATGTGTGTACCAGTACTCGTACTGTATGTGTGAGATACGGCGAAACTCGATTGGCCACCAATCCGCCCGCCACTCGCCACTCGCCCGCCAATCATAATCACGTGCGTGCCTCAAGTTGGTCGTTGAACTTTTTACCTCCAAACCTCCACTTCCGACGTCCTCCGAGACGACAGACCGCTACAACCGCAACAACACTTCTCCTGGTCATTGTCCGTCGCATCGACCCAGCACACAAGTCACAGCGAGCGCACCATGCCGAGCGCAGTCAGACCACGCTCGCCTAGTCCCGCCTCCAGTGGCTCTGGTGCCAAAAGGGCCCGGAAGGAGCCCGCCGCGACCGCCGCGACCGCCGCGAGTGGCCTGTCCCTCCCTTCGGGCTCGGACCTTGATGCGCATCGGTCTGCGTACCGCAATGCCGTGCCGTACAAGTATGCCGCAGTGAGCGGACTTATCAGTGATGAGATTGTGCGTATCACGTATCGCGGCGGGGGTTACCGGAGGTTGGAGCCGCGCGGACGTGCTGACGAGTCAGCTCGAGGCGGTCGTGGAGGAGAGCCGGACCTATGGCGTCCGTGGCGAGGAAGGGAGTCTGCCGGGATGGGGCTGGGAGCAGAAGGAGACGGACATCTACAAGGTGGGTCGGGTTTGTGCCCTGCTGGAAGATCGGTTTTGTTTGTACCAAGCGGGAGCTCGATGAGGTCTAACGAAGTCCACTCTGCAGATCCAGCAGACTCCCGATCTCTCATCCCTTGATCCTGAGCACCTTCCCGACGAGACCCTCGCCGCCCTCCCGTCCATCACCCGTCTCAAGGACGCGCTGTACTCACCCGAGTTCCGAGGCTTCGTGCGGGCGGTGACTGGCTGCGGTCCTCTTTCTGGGAAGAAGACAGACGGATCTGTCGGCCTGTACACCGAGGGGTAGGTCAAGGCGCTCAGAATCCCCACTTCGCTTCGCTAAGCGGCTGACTCCCCAGGTCCCACTTGCTACTTCACGACGACTCCATCTCATCCCGCCTCGTCTCGTACATCCTTTACCTCCCCAACTCTCCTCCGTCTGCGCCGACGACATCCACCTCCCCGCTCGAGCCATCGGCGAGCGGGTCGTTCCTCAAAGGATGGGATCCGGCTTGGGGCGGTTCGCTCGAGTTGTACCCGGTGGAGAGCGGCGAGGAGGTCGGATTGCCGGGCACAAAGAGGTTGGGAAAAGTGGATGTGAAGTGGGGTCAAATCGTGTTTTTCGAGGCGAGTCCGACTCCAACTTCGTCGTCTCGCTGCGAAATGTGAGATGCTCCGTGCTGACCGCTAGCAGGTCCAGCCGGGAAGGAGCTACCATGCAGTGGAGGAGGTGGTCGTCGGTGATGGCAGGCAGCGACTGGGAGTGAGCGGGTGGTACGTGTCGTGATGACCATTTGTTGCTTGGCCTATCCTGATGCCCGCCTGCAGGTTCCATCGTCCGATCGAGGGCGAGGAGGGCTATGAGCCCGTTGACAAGGCCAAGCTCCAACAGAACCTGAGCTCCCTCGCGCAGATCGTATGTCCATTCACGCATTTGACGGTCCACGCTCTTCTGACCTTTTCAAGACCTCCGCGCCCACCCTCCCCTTCAGCACCTACCCCGCGGACCCTCCTGCCGGCCTCACGCCATCGCACATCGCCTTCCTCGCTCCCTTCCTCGCCCCCTCGTATCTCACCGCCTCGACCCTGGAGAAACTCTCGGGCCAATTCGTCGCAGCATCCGAGATCGTCCTGCACAATTTCCTTCATGCGGATCTCGCGTCTCGACTCAAGGCGGAGACTGAAGCCGCGGACGTGCGGGACTATCGTGTCCCCAAAGCCATCCCCCCGCAGGAATGTGGCGAGGGGGACGGATGGGTCTTGCAGGGTCCTACGTCAAAACACCGGTACCTCTCTCTCACTTCGACCTCATCCGCCACGCCTAACCTCGACTCGATCCGCACCAAGCTGCTCCCGTCCGAGGCGTTCCGCGCGTGGCTTTCAGTCGTCAGCTCACTTGCGCCGACGGGGTATCGGGCCGAGGCGAGACGCTTTCGTCGGGGATTGGACTACACCCTCGCGGGAGGCGAGGAGAGGACGGGCGACGCCCGCTTGGACGTGTGGCTCGGAGCGACATGGTGGGCAGACGTCCCTGCGGGTAGTGACGAGGAGGACGATTTGGTGGAACATGGTGGATGGGAGTGTTATCTCGCCGCGCCGGATGAGAGCGAGGACCCCGCCGTGTTCCAGAGTGCCCTCGCTCGCAAGGCGGCAAAGGAGACGGATGGGCCAGCGGAAGACGACGAAGCGGTCAACGGACAGGTCGAGGACATCGACCAGGCTAAGGCGATCAAAACAGAGGCCAACGCGAAGCCAGCAGAGGTACCGGCGAAGGAGAAGGATGGCGAATCCGAGTCACGCAAGACCAAGGCCGACGTCTCGATCAGCATGAATGGCACCGAGCTCGAGTTTGACCCGGATCAATTCTCCCCCTCCGACTTTGATAGCGACAGCGAGGCAGAGGACGAGGACGAAGGACCGCTCCTGACCCAGCCAGTGGCATTCAACAAGCTCTTGCTCGTCCTCCGCGACCCGGGCGTCATGCGGTTCGTCAAGTACTTGTCGGCCGGGGCGAAGGGGAGTAGGTGGGATGTGGGCGGGGAATGGGAGGTGGGGGTGATGGAGGAGGAGGAGGGGGAAGGGGCCTCGGAGGACAATGAGTAAGGAAAGGCCCAATCAACACGTCGACGGGTAGAGTCGTTCTCATCAGGGCCGTGAGCGTGTTCAATACATATCTATTTGGATGAGAGGCGCTTGGTGATCCTGTGCATGCAGCCGTTTTTGATCAGCTAATCGGCTCACTTGCACCTTCGCACCACCGCTCTGTTTTCGGCCAGGAGGAAATCAAGCTTCGGGCGGGGAAGGTGGACAGCAGGTGGCGTACAACAGTGACAAGTGGCAAAAGCGTCTGCTTGTCAGCGTTCAGCGCACCCATTGTTCCCAGCTGCTGGGCGAGAGATCTCAGACATACCCACACTCGATCACATTAGTCATGACCTCCTCCCTCCTTTCACTCTTGTCTCCTTATTCGTGAGACCCAAACCAAGCCCAACCCAAACCTCCTTCCCACGCTCTCGTTGTCTGTTATCCTTTCACCAGGCTCCACGGATCTATCACGTTACTAGCTACAACCTTTCACCGCGGCCATCCATGACACGCCGTCCTTTGAGGGATGAGCGCATCGCCGCGAACTTTTCTCTGTGGTGGGTGGTGGGTATATCGGCTTGCCTCGCCACGAAGGGTATTTAGGTTAGTGTGTCGTGTCTGGGTGTTGGACCGATTCGCCGCTCGAACCTTGACGAGCATCTGCACTGCACGTGCAATACGGCCCGCATTCACTTTCTTACAGCAGCCCGGACCGTCGCCCTCATTAGTGCGACGCAGACACAATTTCACTCTCGAACCGCTCGGATCCATGCCCACAGAACTCACCGCCGCGCCGTTCAAGCACGAGCAACAATTCCCATACGGTCTGGAACACCCTCGTACTTGGGCCCCTCCTCGTTCTCGGCCCATCGTGCCAGTCACCGCATCACCGCACCCCATTCCTCAGACCTCCCACAGTCCGCCCGTCATGCAGTGGGCGTCTTTCGGGGGTGTTGGTATCCCGCCCACGGGTCCCGCACGACTGATAGACTGCGTGCCAAAGAGGGTGCTCCCGAATGGAGTGCGGAACCCGTGGGCGCCTTACGACGGTTCTGCGTACCGCCCATCCTCTGACCGAGTGGAGAATCGAGCGATCAGCGGATCCTTAGGCACAGGTGGTATGATTCCCGCCCCGGTCGCCCCGGTCGCTCCGAGCAGTTGGGGTGGAGGCATGGCGCCCACGGTCCTCCCCTCGGGCTCGGTGGTGAGCGGTGGGTCTTCCATCGGTTGGGGAGGAGGCAGCGTGGTAGGCGGCCAGAGGATCGATGATGGGTGGGACGGAGCTTCGGGTCGTGCTCATATGGGTCATCTACCCGACCCAACTTCCACGGCAGGACGACTCGGTCGATCCGCTCCGACTGGAGGGTGGCTCCATGCAAATCACGCGCGACTTGCTCCTCCGCACCTAGTGCCCGAGATGGCCTCACGAGGGGGAGGCGAGGCGTACCTCCAACCACCACTTCTGGACGCTTATCGCCCAAGACGACCCAGCACCTCTTCCAGACCCATTGACGGGTGCTCGGTCTGCGCATCGGAATCGGAGAAGGGACTCCGCCGCGCGAGGTCTACGGAGAACAGGAAGGGCACTCCGGGGGATCACATCCGCATGGGAAGCTCGCCGGTGATCGGCTCTCCGCTCAGGGGTGGAGACCACGCGAAGCTGGTAAGGGGGAACAGTGTGAGCTCGGACCGATCGAGGGGGTCGAGGGGGTCGAGGGGGTCCCGAGGGAGGTGCAGCGAATGCTCCGCTTGTGTCTAGAAGAGCGAGGGTCGGCTGGATTGTGTGGCCGATTTGTACATTGTTGTGCCATGTGTACTAGCACTTGTGATCAGTCTAACGCCGGATGTCGCTTGTGTATAATCAGTGTATGATCAGTGTAACCTTGTGTATGCAGTGCATCACCCGACGACATAGACACGCGGGGAGGTCGGTCCACACCCGATCCACCGGCCCACCAGCTACGCGGGCCACTACGCCCGGACCGGCGGCAACCCTTTCTCCTCCCTCGCCACGTCGAATGGATCTCTCATCGAGCTCGTCCTCTCTCTGTAGTCCTGCCTAAACCCAACGTCAGCCACGTGTCCGCGTCCGCGACGGCAGATGCGATGTCATTCCGTCCCAACTCCGGGACGAACGAGTACTAAAAGAGGCACTGGAAGAAGCGAGTCTCCGCCAACTCACGCGTAGACCGCTCGGAGGTCGTTCATCCTCAGCTGGAGATCTTCGAGTTGCGCCGCGAGCGCGATCAGCGCGTTTTGGTGGTTTTGGATAGTCTGGGCGATCGCTACGGCAGGCCACGATTAGTCACTCTCCCGCGGATCACCGACGTGGTGTCAGAGTCGGTCTCAAGCACCTACCTTGTGGTGAAGGCGCCTCCTGATCGGAGGCCATGGAGTTGATCGCCCGATTCAATTGCTTTGACTTGTCAGTGCCTTGCTTAAGATGCCACAGAGCTCAGAGCCGAGCTGAAGGACGGGCGCATTCGACTCACCGTGATGGTCCGCCTGTATCGTTTCACCCGCTCATCCATGCTCTGCGCCATTCTCGCGAAGAACCTGCCGGAGATCAGCACGCAACTCCCACTCATTCCAGAAATTCTTATCATGGGCTTAAGACCACAAGAAGGGGAATGATTGGAGCGGTCGGAACGGTCGGAGCGGTCGGGGAGGTAGGAGCGGTTCGACCCACTCTTGAGGGAAATCTCTGTGCGCGGCGATACGCAGTGCTCCGGGCCGACCGTCAACCGACTTGAACGTCTCCCATATCTCTGCGACTTTACGGAGATCCTCTTCGACGGATAGGAACCGCGAGCGGAGCTGGCCCAACGCAGCTTGGAGAGAAGTGATTCCCTGGGCGATGGCTGCGTACTCCTAAGCGATGTCAGCAAGAGCGCAACGCGGGTCAAGGAAGTGAGGAGTGCGGGTGGGTCGACTCACCTCGGTCGCACCCTTGATGTCACCTGATGTCTGCCATATTGCCCGTCCAACGAGCTCGACATTGATCCCCTCTCCGGCCTGTTTCTGCTGCTTGATCCAGCCACTGTAGCCGCGTCAGCTGAGTGCTCAGTGCATTCGTGATGCACGATGCCCCAAGGTCGAGGAACGAAGCGGGGGGAGATGGAACCCGTTCCCGACGAGGATAGGAGAAAGCGAGCGACACGACGAGCGACACGTCGAGCGTCGAGACTCTACTCACTCCAACTGCTCAATAGTCTTCTGCACCTGTTCGGGAGTCTCGGCGAATTTCGTCGTCTTGTTCAGTCCCGCACCGCTAGACGGACCAGCGGCCGTCGAAGCCTGCAATGCGGACTGTTGCTGCTGGGGTGCCGCGCCAAACAGGCCGGTGCCAGGACCAGTACTGGTCGATTGTGCTGGCGCGCCAAAGAGGCTCGACCCGGGTGTCGGTGCGGTCGGTGCGGCCTGGGGGGTCTGGCCGAAGAGACTGGTCGGAGCGGGTGTGGTGGTTGATTGTCCGAACAAGCCGGAGGGCTGCGCGGGAGTTTGGCCAGGTTGGCCAGGTGTGCTTCCGAATAACCCTCCCGTTGCTGGTGTCGTTGATGTACCGCCGAATAACCCTCCGGTAGAAGCGCCAGGAGTCCCCGTGGAGGGCTGAGACGGCTGGGCACCGAACATCCCTCCCCCAAAGAGCCCACCGGTACCACTCTGTCCCGGAGTCTGACCGACCTGCCCCTGCTGTCCCTGCTGTCCCTGCTGAGTTCCAACTCCAGCTCCAGCTCCACCAAACAAGCTGGTCCCGGGCGTCGGGCCCCCCGCGGGTTGTGTCGAGGACGCCCCGCCGAAGGAGAACGGCTGGGAAGTGCTCGGTGTGGCAGTAGGGGTCGCGCCGGTGAGCGAGAAGGTGGGCACGGAAGGTGGTTGCGTGGAGGAGGGCTGGGAGGTCGGGGCGGAGGTTGACGCGCCGAACTTGAAGCTGCAGCGGGTCAGGTGGGCTCAGGGACTTGGAATCGGAGAGAGGGGCTCACCCGCCGAACGACATGGTGAGCTGCTGCCTCGCTGTGGAGCTCACGAGACGATACGTCAAGAGAAAGATGAGAAAGATGAGAAAGATGAGCAGCACTGAAGGTGGAGATGGAAGTCTGAGACGTAATGAGTTGATCTGCCATTGATGGGTTTGTTGACGATGTTTGTTTGTTCCCCTCATTTTGGCTCGGCCTCGCCACCTGGTCAATCGCCATTGTGCCACGCCATTCTGCCCCACTTTTCATCCTCCCTCTCATCTGTTTATCCATTCACATCTCTTTCCTCTCGGCATCGCGCCCACTCAAAAGGGCCCCTCACGCCCATTTCGAGCAGCCGACGACTCCCTTCGGCGGCGACTCCCTTCTGGCGACCCACGCGGCGTGGAATCGTCTTGACGAGCCTCCGGATCTCCATTTCAGTTAGATAACGAAGGGTGGGGGGGCTAGGCCTGGCCCAGCATGTCGTCTGACCTCGACAAGTGAGTGGGGCGGGGGCTTCCTCCCATGCATTCGACTCCAAACTTCTACTCTGCGGACTAGAGGTCCCGATCAGGGTGGAGATGGGGATGAGGAAGTTGCGAGATGCCGTGTCGTGTTGTGCCGTGCTGATCGTATTAGACAAATAGAGCAGTTGAAGCGATGCGAGATCATCCCCGAGGCGGCCGTCAAGGAGATATGCCTGAAAGCGAAGGAGATCCTCATGGAGGAGGGCAACGTCCAATATGTCGATAGCCCGGTGACAGTGAGTGGGCCACCGCTACACGTCTACCTCAGCGACGTCAGCGACGGGGCGCTGCGAGACTGACCCAACCCGTAGATATGCGGAGATATACATGGACAGTTCTTCGACCTCATGGAGCTGTTCAAGATCGGGGGGCATTGCCCAGATACGTCGTACATCTTCATGGGTGGGTACGATCCTTGTTCGTTGACAAACACTCCGATGTTCCCGCTGCGTGGAAGTGGAAGTCGAGCACGGCGCGCAATCGCCGGGTTATCTTCGTTCTTCGTTCTACGTCTCTTCCCTGTTCTTCCCTCCACATGCCATCACTTTGGTGCTGCGGTTGTTCATACTCCCTGCGGCCCTGCGGCCCTGCCTTTGTCCCTCTCTCTCCCTCGCTCTCCCTCTCCGTCCTGCTCCGTCTGCCCCCTCCCACTTTCTCCTTTTCTTTGTCTCTCCCTCTCCCTCGCTCCTGCTCGCTCCTGCTCGCTCCCGCTCGCTCCCAGTTCCTCCCAGTTCCTCCTTCTCCATCTGTGCTAACCCCCGTCTCCAGGCGACTTTGTCGACCGCGGCTTCTACTCCGTCGAGACCTTCCTTCTCCTCCTCACCCTCAAAGTCCGATATCCAGACCGCATCACCCTCATCCGCGGCAACCACGAGTCCCGGCAGATCACCCAGGTCTACGGCTTCTACGACGAGTGTCAGCGCAAATACGGCTCGAGCAACGTGTGGAGGTACTGCTGCGACGTCTTTGACTATCTGAGTCTGGGCGCGGTGGTGGATGGCAGGGTGTTTTGCGTGCATGGCGGGTTGAGTCCCCAGGTGGCGAGATTGGACCAGGTGAGTGGGCTGTGTGGAGGGTGGACTGTTGCACCGAGTACCGAGAATCGAGAATCGAGGACCGGGAACCGAGCACCTCGGCACCTCGGCCGGAGGCTCTCGGTTGGAGTCGAGCGCATTAGACGATGGACGACACTGATGCGCGGCAGATCCGGGTGATAGATCGTCGGCAGGAGGTTCCGCACGAAGGACCAATGTGCGATCTCCTATGGTCAGATCCAGACGGTGCGTACTGAATCACCCATCGACCGACCCCTTCACGCAGGAAATCCCTTACGTCGAGTCGTTTCCGAGTCACGGTTGTCGATCGGCTGCTGACCCCCGCAGAGATCACCGGCTGGGGGATGTCTCCCCGCGGCGCAGGGTTCCTGTTCGGGAGCGACGTCGTCGAGCAGTTCAACCACAACAACGATATCGAGCTCATCGCCCGGGCGCACCAGCTCGTCATGGAGGGGTACAAGGTGGGTGGATCGTTTCGGCGAACTCTACGTCTCCAAGCTTGGACATCGAGTCATCCGCTCGATCATCGACTTTGGGTCGTCGTCGTCGTCGTCGTTTCGCTGGATCTGTACGGAGGGCAAAACTGATTCGTTTCCCCAGCTAATGTTCGACCGGAAAATCGTCACGGTGTGGAGTGCTCCAAATTACTGCTATCGATGCGGCAACACGGCATCAGTGGTGAGTCCTTCATTGTTGGGGTTTTGCTTTTCCGGCACCCACACCCAGATGCACCCTGACCCTCCACGTCTCTGCAATCCCACTAGGCACTGCGTACCCACCTTCCCCGCCGCTCTGTTTGCGCAAGCTTGCGACCTCTCGTCGATCTCGTGCTTGGCGTTCAGATTGCTGACCCCATCCCAACCAGCTCGAGCTCGACGAGAACTTGCGACAAGAATACAAAGTGTTCGACTGCGCCATGCCCGATGCTCGCACGATACCGCAGAAGCGGCCGGTGATGCACGAGTACTTCCTCTAATCCCCGATACGCGGTGTTAGGGTACTGCTACTGCTCCCTACCTGCCTACTCGCATACATTTACCCTTTCTCGTCCCTCGCATCTCAACTCTCATCTCGACCATTCTAAGTCCGCCGCGGAGCTATCGATGAACTCGACTCGACTCGATTCGACTCGATCCGCTTCGTTCCGCGCGACCCGCTCATCATCATTCGCCCGCTTCACACCTGCACCGTCTCGCCAGCTCTTGGGTCCGAGTCGCATCGCCCATGTCCGCCTCATCCCGCTGAAGACGCCGTCTCATCCGAACCCGATTTTCATACTGGTGTCGCGTCAACCATCAAACTCCGATCGGCCGCGTTCCGATCCTCATTCCCCGACCATCTCCACTTTCACCATCTTTGGCACCGACCACATCATCTGCTCAACGGTGTCCCAAACACCCACTCAAGTTTTCTCTGACGACCGACTCGCTCGATCGACCATCCGACCCGTCTTCTCTCGACCAACATCGGCCCCCGCCAATACCCTTCGTCGGTCGGACGCCGTGCCGTGCTGCGCCGCCCCGTACCACGCCGAGAACCATCACTCTCGCCTCGCCTCGCATGGGTCTTCCCTGATCGGTCCGCAAATTCGCATCGCGCATCGCGCATCCCCGTCCATCCCTATCTCCATCTGCATCGGCGGTAGGGATTAGCATCGGCTGGATCTGATGCAGCTGGTTCAGCAGTCCGAGGTCGAGGGCTGGTCTCCTGTCCCCAGCCCCCTGCCCCCAGCCCCCAGCCCCAGGTCCCTGGCTCCCCGGCTCTCCGTTCTCGCTCTGAATCATATAGCACAGACTCGGGATCACTGTAGACTTGCACGAGATGCACATCAGTTGCACAGGTTGGCGCAAGTCGGCATGGAACTCGTGCATCTCTATACAGATTCCACAGAGTCGATGATCAGGGTGAGGTGGGTGCGACTCCGTATCTCGGATGGCGCCTGGGTTCGCATCTTCACTTGAATCATCGAGATTGAGGTAGACCCGATATGTCGAACACGTGAACAAGTCCGTGACCGGATTACCGTAGGTCTCGGCCCTTTCCTTGCTCGAAGGCAAGCCTCCGAAGTGATCACTGAGCACTCGCTGCGAGCCGGACCTTTTCCGTCTCCGTGTGAATCAATGACGCACGGCATACATGGGCTGATTCTTTTCTTACTATCGGCTACATAGGTCGCGTTTCTGTATCAGAAACGCGCACGAATCAGTGGGAACGCACTACGGAGGGTTTTCAGTCGATTCCATCTATATACACTTCATCTCCACTTCCAGACCCAGTTCAACCTCATCGCATCGTTTCTCATCGTGCCATGCCGGATCCCGCCTCGCGACGCATCCATCACCACAGTCACATCAGGTCATGGGTTCGTGTTCGAAGATTGGATGGTGGGGACGGCGCCCTAGGTCGAGGCCGTGGCTTCGGCGTAACTCGGCGCCTGGGGGGCTGTGGGGTCGTGTCCGCCCAACGGGGTGTGGGGGGTATCATTGGTGACTTGACTGGCTGGGTGGTGTGAGCGGCAGTCCAATTCGATCGGAGTGTGACCCGGGTCCTTCTTCCTGGCCCACTGCCACTGTCCCGCCCTCGGTCGATACCACCCAACAACATGGGACCCCTACTGGATACCCTCAATCGCCTGATCATGAGATTGCAATACGTGGCTCGTGAGTCGCGCGTGGCCAAACGACGCTGTATCTTCCCCGTTCCAACTCCATCCAAGCCTCTTCCTTGGGTCTTCCCTCTGGCTCTGAAGGCCGATCATCCTTCGCTTCCTCTCCGAGCGCAAAACAAGACCCATCAAGCTCCCTTCCGTTACGCCCCACCTCTCTCGCAACCCTTTCCTCTCCCTTGCCGAGAAACGACCACTCTCCCAACGCCTCTTTCCCCGATACCTCTCCCCGCCGCTCACTCACCTTTGTCCCTGACCTCGCCAACCCTCCCCTCGAAGTACCCGCTCGCCTGCCCGACCTTGTCCCGGGCCTCGCGGGCCCTCTTCTCGAGCACGCTCGCGGCCTCTTGGGCCCTCACGCGGAGCTCCTCGAGTGTCTTGCCCGCCTGTCGCTTGTACTCGTCCACTGGGACACCGGCGTCGCGCGCGCGGGTCTCGAGCGTGCGCTGGAGCTCGGTGGCGGTGGCGAGGGCGTTGTCGTACAGTCTACACAGGGGTTATTGTCAGAGATGTTCTCGCGGTAGTGAGGAGGTCTTTGTCACAGGAAGAGTCCTCCACACAGGGACGAGCATTCCGGCTTGGAAACGGATTTGTTTGTGACCGTGATGGAGCCGAGGAGACGACGTGCGGGAAGTGTCGACCCCATGCGACGCCACGCCCCACTCACCTGTTCACCTGCGCCTCCTTCTCCTCCCTCCACTTCTCCGCCTGCGCCTCCCTCTTGCCCTTCTCGGCCAGGAGCAGCTCCCAGGCGGCATTGAACAGCGCCGCGATCGCGGCGAGCACGAATGAGACGGGGCCGTCGGTCTTGTGCTGATACGTGAAGACGACGATCGAGGCGATGATCAGGGTGAGAAGGGAGAGGACTGGGCGGATGATACCGAATGGGCTGGGAAGGGAGGTCAGCGGGGACTGACTTGGGGCGGGATGCGCTACGTCTTATAAAGGCAAGGGAGATGGACCATATGTATGGGAATCAAGCATGACATGGTGGAGTGAGGACCCCGCCAACACATCCACGGATGAGGGAAGCAGCCCCAATCCACGCCAAGCACTCACAGCAACCCCTCAAACGGGATCCTCTCCCTCCGCTTCAGCTCGACCTTGGTGACGTAGAGCTTCCGCCCTTTTGCGCCGGGCTCGCCCTCGCCATCCTCGTCCGCGAGGAAATGCATGTCCACGTCCCAGTGGAGCGTCTTCTGGCGGTTGGAGAAGATGCCCGCGACGGGGATGTAGGTGGGTAGGGTCGGGGTGGCGTAGGTACGCTGGAACCCGAGGGAGAGGATCTGGGTCCTGCCACAGGGGAGGGAGGACGGTCAGCGCGGATCGCAGGCTAGAGTGCGGAGCAGAGGGCAATGACGACGGCGAAGGAGTGGAGGGGGACCAGAACGCTAAGGAGCTAAGGGGAGGATTGGTAGGGGGGGGGGGGGGGGGACAGGGCAAGATGAGCGGAACGGGTCAGAGCAGAGATTAGGAAGCTGGACGGAGTGCGAGTGGGCGAAAACGTTGCAGGAGCAATCCAAACGTCCACGCCTATCCACGCCCACGCCCCACTCACTCCTTGTTGTACTTCGGCTGCGCGGTCATCTCGCTGTCCTTGGCCATCAGCGCCTGGAACAGCGCGAGCTTCTTGATCTTGCTCGCGCCGTGGACCTTGACCGTCTGGGCCTCGAACGTCGCGTTGGCCTGTGGAGTCAGCGGGGAGGGAGATGGGCGCGGAGACCGAGGAGAACGGGGAGGACGGTGAGGACGGTGAGGTCGGTAACGGCGGTAAGGACGGTGTCATGAGCAAAGCGCGGGAAAGCAGAGGGGAGGGGTTGAGTGACTCGGGGATCCGGCGCGGAGCGGAGCTCGACGGCAGTGGGCAGAGTTTGAGATGGGGAGACCTGGTGGTGGAGCGGGGTAGGGTGGGAGCAACGTGAACCACAGAGAAGTGCTTCGACTTGGCACGCCGCTCCGCGGATTGAGTACTTGTTGCAAAACCCGCCCGCAGATCATGACACGGACAGCAGAGCAGAGGCGCCGCACGAGGCAGCTCTCACACCTGCTCTTTTGCCCTGGTTCAACCAAGCCAAGAGATCCGGCATACTCCTGTGTAAGGACGGGACATCCAACTCCTACAGTGGCCAGGCGCATCCAGTTGCACCTCGAGCACACAGGACACGTAACCACGTAACCACCCAGACCTCAGACTCACCTCGAAGTACTCATTGATGGCGCTGTCGAACTCGACGCTGGGACCGTCAGTACCGTCACCTCACTGCGAGCAGGGTAACACCGCGGAAAGCAGGGGCAGCTCGCTCACGGGTCGAGCGAGACGAGCTTCTTGCCGATGTCTTTCGACACCTCGCGGGTCCTGTCGATGTCCATTTTGAAGCGGCTCTGTGCGGTGGGCTATGGCTACGCTGTGCTGTGCTGCGACGTGGTGATCCGTGACAAAGTGGAGTGAACGTCAAGATGGAAGAAGCAGGTTGCAGTGTACGTGGAGCGCTGTGAGAGAGGGGAGATGGCAGCGGCTATGGCGGGACCGGTCTGGCGGAAGACGGCGGCGGGGGAATCTGAATCAATCTGAATACGAGCGGGTGGGTGGGAACGGTCGTCGTACAACCCGTTCCACTCTAGCGTGGGATAGATATCGAGGGCGAGGGGGATTGCGTTTGCGTTACAGGGGGTTCAAGGGGGGTTCAGGCGAAGAGAAGACGAGTCGAAGCATGCATAACAGCTGTACTCGTAGTGTGGCAACTGCGCCTCGACGTCATGGCTCGTGGCGGACGGACGGGCGGTTGATTCCAGCGACCCGCAACCCGCAACCTATCACCCTTCCTTCATTCAGCCCCCGCCTTGGTTCCTCAAGCAGGCAGCGCGAGCGGCACGGCATGTCGTGGTACCTACACACTCGTTCCCAATTGTACTGTACGAGTATATTCAGTTACACCCTTCCTACGTGCGCAATCCAAGCCAAGCCGCTTAGAGCCGCGACTCCAACCTGTGATCACGTGACTCGCCGCCGTACCCCACTCCACCGGCGACGATCGTCAAAAGTCGATTTCACCCGAACCTCACAGACGTCTCTATCCTTCATCTCGTCGTTACCCACCCGTTGGAACCGCCCTACAGCCGTCATGCTCCGCTCCCTCGTACCTACCTCCCGCGCTCTCCTGGGCCGACACCTCTCCGTCCGACCTCTATCCATCTCCTCCCGCGCGCTTGCCGATCCGTTCCCCCTCCCATTCTCCGATCCCTCCCTCGCCTCGGGCTCGTCATCGTCCTCCGCGTCTCGAAGCGACTCTGAACCCTCGGGCTCGGAGGAGTGGCCGCTCCCTCAACCCCTGGACCGGACGGGCGAGGATGAGTCGAGGATCCGTGCAAGGCTGGTGTACCAGACGAGGAAGAGGGGCACGCTCGAGACGGATCTCCTGCTGAGTACATTTGCGAGGGACGAGTTGCCCAAGATGGGCTTGGAGGAGATGAGAGAGTTTGACAAGGTGGGTGGAAGCGTGATATCTGTTTGCATAAATGGAGAACGAAATCAAGGTCGTTGAGGTCATTGGCTTTTATGTCGCGAGGTAGCGGAGTCACTTGCAGCCTCGTGGTCATGAGATGGAAGCTGACGGAGTAGCTGCTCGATGAGCCCGACTGGGACATCTTCTACTGGTCGGTGTTCAAGCGCGAGCCACCTGCGCGATGGAAGGACACGCCTCTGTTGAAAAAGTGAGCTGCTCGGTCTACCGTATGTGGCGCCAGCGCACGACTCATGTAGTCAGGCTCCAGCAGCACGCCAAGAACGAGGGGAAGGTCGTGCGGATGATGCCCGAGCTGATGCAGCGCGAGCCGGAGCCAGAGAAGTAGAAGTGGACGACACTGCGTTGTGTTACACATAGCATGTATCCTTCCGATGCACGCGTGCCGTGTCCATGTCCGGCGTCTGCGTATTTGAATTTTGACGGTTCGTTCGGAATGACCGTTCGGAATGAATAGCCGGTTCCCGTCACCTCCGACCACCGCATTCATTCATTCTTTCTTTCATTCATCCATCCATCCATGCTGTCGCTGGACTTGATATCAGCTCAATAACCACCAAGCAGCAATGTCGCCTGGACTAAGCGGGTCACCAAGGCAGGACGATTCCGGTGAGAGGCTGTTCTCTTCATGGTGCGAGATCGTCGCAATGCGGCGGGGATGTTTCAGCCGACTCTGACTCTACTTCTCAGGCCGATGGGAGGAGAAGTGGTGCGTCCCTGCTGTGCAGCACGTGCTGTACATCTCCGAGACCGTGACGAGATCCAGGCGAGGGGATCGCATGGTCTCTCACAGGTCTTTGGCGTAGCGACGCTGAGACTTTTGTCAGGGCGGCGAAACAGATCCCGTGGGACCAAGGCTCCGCTCACCCCGCACTCGTGGATCTGCTCGAGACCAGATCTGCCGAGCTGGGCATCCCTTCCTCCGGGAGAGCATTTGTCCCGGGATGCGGCACGGTGGGTGCTCATTCTCCCGCCTCTGTTCGGAGGGTGTACATATCATTCTTAGGCCCGGTGCTTGATTTGTGTTTGCGCTCATGGTCGGTCGTAGGGATATGACGTCCTGCTCTTCGCGCAGAGGGGTTTGGACACGATTGGCATCGACCTGTCCAAGACAGGTGTAGCCGTTGCTCAGAAGTGAGTGTGACATGTCGCGTCCACCGAGCGGGGCGGAACGGCTCGAATCGGTTTTGTCATCGCCGAGAGGTCCAGATACTGATCACCATCACAGCTGGCTTCGCGAGCGCTCCTCAGATGACCCAGCTCTGGCCGAGCGCATGCGGGTGGAAGAAGCGGACTTCTTCGCATATGCTCCGAAAGAGCCTTTCGATCTGATCTATGATTTCACGTAAGTCGACGAGCAACGCAAGGTCGCGACGGCTCAAGCTATACGGGCCATCGATCCGTGTACCAATTGATGGCTGATGGCCGTTGCTGATCCCCCGCACCACAGATTCCTCTGTGCCCTTTCCCCAAGTCTCCGTCACCACTGGGCATCCACTATCACCCGCCTCTCCCGCCCCTCCCCCAATACGACACTCATCACCCTCATGTTCCCGCTCGACGACGTGGCTTCCGGCCCGCCGTGGTCCCTCTCCATGGAGGCGTATCATGAGCTTCTGGATGGGGAGTGGGAACTCGTCCATCTGGGCGAGATCAGGCCGGAGTGGGGGACAAGGATCGGGGAGAGGAGAGGGGATATGATCGGGGTTTGGAAGAGGCGGGTGCGGTAGGGTGGGTGGCGTAGGGTACGGCAGGGAGTCTGAAGCGTTGTGCGAGGCGAGGCAGCGATGAATGATGATCCCGCATGTGAGGTGATGGATGTGTACAACACTACGAGCACCTGCCGCCGACGTGATCATGCAGCGAAAGCTCAAAGCTCAGCTGCACTACGGACTGATCAGCCCCTGAGGCCGTGCAGTTAAGCGGTCACACCATCTCCACTGCTAAGTCACGCGATCCATTCCGGTACAGTATACTCAGTCAAGCAAGTACATCGAAATCGACATCGCAATCACCCGTGTGTTTATCTTCGCGTTCCTCGCAACCTCAAAGGCCCAGCCTCTCAGAGTCGCAATGTTCACGGCCACAGCTTGCACTTTGCACCCCATCCTTGTGCCTACCACGTAGCCCATCATCCTCCGTTGGCAAGCGGCACGATCGACGCCGCGTCGGCCCACGGAATCGGGTCGCCGCAGTACATGAAAGTGTTCCCGCTCGGCATGCTGACGAGGGACCAGTCCGGCATCGTGTTCTGGAAGGTGATGGACGTGGTGTCGCCGTTGTATGGGTAGCCTGTGATGTTGCACTGTAGTTTCTGTTAGCTGCCGAGGCCGTGTCGGATTGAACAGGCGGCACAGGGTCACTTTGGAGGGGTGAGGAAGCTGCACCAAAAGTCTACGGTATGGTCCACTTGGAATGGAGTGTTCTCCTCTGGCCTTTCTGGGCCAAGGCTAAGGAAAGGCCACGATGGAGGACGATCACAGTGACACGACCGTGGCCACTGCACTCACCGGTATCATGCTCGTCCAGTTCGCCGTCGTCCAATTCGGATCCGTGTCGTAGATGTACGAATGGATCTGGCCGGGCGCCCCATCGCACCCTCGTGACATATTGAGGGACTCTGGGCCCTGGGCATCGACCGGTCCATTGTTCCACGCGTGATCGACTGCGAGGCGGACGTATTGCTGCGCTGTCACTTCGATTGGCGCAGTGCCCCACGAAGCGGAACATCCCGCGGGGGCGGTCTCGCAGTGGAAGCCGAGCGGGGTGAGGGTCCAGTTGGTGATACTGAATGTTGCCCATGGGGATGTTGGCTGAAGATTGATGGTACGGCCCGTGTCGCCGGACGAAGGGAAGCCTGTGAGGTTGCACTGACGAGTAGGCTGAGGTCAGCGATATGATTGCAGTACACGTGCTGTGCTGAACATGCTGTTCTGCCCGACCACCACACGCAAACATGCTCCACAAAAACCACCGTACGATGCGATCACTGCGCGTATAGAGACACGCAGAATCACCGTGCCATTACTGCGCTGCGCTGTGCCGTGTCCGTCGGTAGTTGAGTTGATAGGGAGGGGACAGCACGATTGACACCACGTACATGAGCAAGCAGCGAGGGTTCGCTATTGAGCGCGCTGGTGCCGTTTGGATAGCCCATGAGCGCGAAACTCGAGTCATCGGCAAGGCCGCCGGTCCTGCAGTTACGGAGACTGGTGTAGTTGGCCGGTCCGACGGTGAGGTTGGCGGTTGTCATGTCCTGCGCCGAGTGGTCAGAGCACGGAAATCGGCACCGTTCAAGTACAAGTACGAGTACAGTACTCGTATACTGTACTTGCATGTATGCAGGAGTGGAGGAGGGATGTTGCATCGGCTCCGGACTCACGTATAGGGCCATTCCAGAGGGGACGTTGAGGTTGATTGACCCCACTGTACAGTCCTCCAACCATGATAGTGTCACGCCTTCCAACGAACCATTGTCCGGTGGCACAAGGGCTGCCCACGGCGATTCGCTCAAGATCTCGATGCCGATGCTGGAGATTGACTGGGTCTGGATCGGGAAGCCGGAGACGGTGACCTAATCGCGAGCGTGATCAGTCATGGCAAGTACAGTACTCGAGTGCTGTCTGAGCTCCAACACAGGGATTGAGAGTGGGGTGGTTGGAATCGTGTGTGCGAGTACTGTATGTATGTGGTTGGTACTTTCGTGCTCACAAGATGGACCGTCTCGGGATAGCTCCACGAGTCACTGTTATTCGGGAAAGCCGCCACCCAGATGCTCGTAGAGTTGCCACACGTCAAGCTGAGGTTGGCAGGTAGACCGTTATCCCATCCATTATTGTATGCGGCGGTGATGTTAGGAAGGAGCATCAGGTCTATAGGGAGCGTGGCTGCAGTACCAGTGGGACAGGTGTATGAGGTCGAACTGGGTGCGGAAGATGATGTAGCGGAAGACGGGGGTACCGAGGACGATGTGGCGACGGCGCTGGCGCTGGCGGAGGCGGAGGCGGAGGCGGAGGTGACGGAGGAAGGGGCGACCGAGGCCGTGGCCGAGGCCTGTGAAGGCATCGATGATCCCGAGTTGATACTCGTTGCTACAGAGGATGTTGGGGCTGATGACCCGGACCCGGACACATACGCCGACACGGACCCGGTTCCCGTTCCCGATTGCACCGCGACGTCCGTGACCCACACGACGTTGGTCGACGTCGACAGCACGGTGGTCGAGGTCGTGCTCGTCACTGTGACAGTGGAGTAGGCGCAGCCTTCCGTGTTTCGAGGTTGAAGACCTCTCGGCCTGACCTACGACGGATCAGATCCTGTAGCTTGTACAGTGCTCGTGCTCTACTGTCTGGGCTCTCGTGATTTTGGGTTGGCATTCGGAGATAGGTGCAAACTTACCTCCTCTACTCGCTGCGCTCCGACCGAGCCCGCCGCAATGGCCATCAACAAACACCCGGCGAACATGACCCCGCGACGAATCTATGTACCTATTACAGTATCTCGATGGTCGGGCCCTTGGATCCGGTGGCAGACAAGAGGCCGTTCACAGCTTTTGAAAGCGGCGTTAGGAGCCAAGAGCGTCCTACAGCAAAGGCGTACGTTCTCGAGCTGTATCAAACAACATCATTCTCAAGCTGTATCAAACAGCATCCTGAAGCACGAACAGAAAACCCGGAGTAATGCACGATGAAAGGATTGGACGAGGGGAGATAACGGGAGAAAGGTACTGTGCAGCAGGCAACGCAAGGGGCACGGGGCACGGAGGAAAGCAGCGAGGGGCGAGGAGATCTCGTGCGTTGTGAGGCTTCCTTTGTAAGGCGGCTTTTCGTCTATGTGTATGTACAGTACACTGGTATAATCTGGTTAGGTCCGCGGTCCCATGAGCAGCCCGAGACACGGTGTACATGCACGTACGAGAGCTGCGGTGATGTATGAATACTGTACAGTACTCGTACTGTAGGAGTCTTCATTGGGAGACGACCCAGCGTGGCCTAATGCAGGCAGCTAAGCGGCTGAGCGGCCAAGCGGCCAAGCGAACTGACTTCATTCTGTGTACAACAACATCCACGGGTATGGTACAAGTACACTTGAAGTTGATTTTATGCAGAGCGATAGCACCGATCGCCCACACCAGCTCACAAATTCCCAAACTGCCCACGGTCCCAGACTTCCAAACTTGCAAAAGCTTCACGCCGTCTCACCGTCCCGAGATCTGACCCACGGGAAACCTATCCCCTTCCTCGAGACATCTCACCCGGACCTCATCTTCCCATCTGATCGGCCGCGCCTTGTCCTCCTGCTCGCGAGTCAGCGGGGCCCAAGCGAGTCCTGGACCAGACCGGGTCGGCTCGCCCGCATGGCACAGGTTCGGCAAAATTGGGGTGACCCGAATACGGGTATACGGGGTGGTCCGGACATACCAGGCTCATGGTCAGACGATTCCATATCCCGGCAGCAACACGTTGGTGCGCCGCTTCGGAAGGGTGAAAACAGTCGACAGGGCTCAGCGCTTCGACGGGCCAATGCTCGAGATCAATCGCGGCGCCGGGTTGCCTGGGGCATGTCAGCATGCCGCTCAGACCGCTCACAAATCACAGGCTGAACGGGGTGACACCGCCCTCGCACAACGTCGAGTATGGTCGTCGGTCGAAGATGGAATCTCGTAATGGAGGGGCTCGAGATCGAACGGTTCCCGAGATGCTGGTGGACTCACCATATCGCCCCAAAGCTGGGGTCCGCCTCCTCCTCCCACTCCCGAATAACCTCCAGAACAGCCGCGTCGTACGCCTCGCCCATCTCGTCCATCTTTGAACGGGTATAGTCGCCCGCCGGACCTGGTAAGAGCGCACAGGAACACTCGAGGGGGAGGTGGGGCAGGACCGGAGGAAGAGCAGGGGATTGACTGGGCCCAGTCAGCGAGCACCAGGGCGTGCGGCGTGCGGCGAATGAGCTTCCCCGCCAGCGAATTTGAACGTTGGGGTATAACATCGCTGTATGGACGGGACGTAATCGGCGAGATGGAGTGGGATGGCTGGCAGGCCTGCCTCTGGGAACTCAGGGAACTCACCAGTATGGATCCTTGAGCGTGAGTTTGTATATCGAGGACACCCTAAACAGCCCGACTGCAACGCGTGAGGGCGGTCAAACAATTGAACGAGCCGATTGAACAGGCTCACCGATATTGACAATCACGTTGGCTACGTCGTCAGTCATCTTCTCGCCGGTCACGTATCTGGATCTCGAATCTGACCCCCAAGCAAGCGCTGCCGTGCAGTCGGTCGGCGCAGGGGCGCAAAATGATCGGCGTCATTGACTACACTCACGTATGCTCGCCCGCAGCTCGTCCACGGCGCTCTTGATATCCCGAGCAAACTGCTTTGGTGTCCCCGTCATCGACCACGTCACGTTGGCTGGTTGAGTGAGTTCTCCGTCCTACACCGAGATGCTTGCCCCGCATGGTCGATTGGGGGTCTGCGCACTCACGAGCTAAGCAGAAGGCACACTGTGAGGACCATCAGCCTTCCGCAGATCGTGATGGGGTCTTCTGCAGGTGCGATTCAGGACCTACAATATCGTTGGCACCGATACCTAGGTTGATGAACTTCCAGTCGTCGTCTTTGACCTGCAAGGCCCGTAAAGTGGGCACGAGGTAATCTGCTCGGGTCAGCCTGGAACGCATCGCGAAATGCAGCACGAAGCACACTGCACGCAACATGCAACACGCAGCACAGAGCACAGAGCACCGAGTACCCAACACCCAGCACCCAGCACCCAGCACCCAGCACCCAGCACCCAACACCCAGCCGCATGTCGCCGTTGCAGGTTTCAGGTCACCCGAGCCGGGTCACCCGAGTGGGTCCACCCCTGCCGACCCGCCCACTCACCTCTGACCTGCCCGACCAGCCCCGCCGCAATACTCCCCGATATCGCCGCGTTCGTCCCATCGCCCTCCGGGTGTTCGCACCCTATATGCACCCCGAGCCCGCTGAAGCAGGTGACAAGCGGGTGTTTCCCCACCGATCCGCCAGAGAGGGACGGGACGTAGTGTGAGAGGATGTTCGGGATGGTCAGGGCGAGGGGATCGCGGCCGATTGGGTAGGAGAGTCCGCGGTACTCGTTGTACGTCGGGAGTGACCATGGGAGATCTGAGCGATCAGCGTGTACTTCTGAGATGAGTGAAACGAGATGGGAGACAATGGAGTGGCCCGATGTGGAGAAGTGCGAGCGGCTAAGAGCTGGGACGTCGCCACCTGTCACTTACGAGGTAGGAATCGCTGAGCTCCGGCTTCCGACTCGCCTTCATGGACTTCCCCGTCCTCCGGATCCACGACAATGACCGTGTGCTCGCCGGACGGCTCATCCCGACCCGTCCGAGCAAGGAACCCCGCGGTGATACTGTCCCCCAGAGCCGCTACTACCCGAATATCATCGGGCCTCCTATAGCGCCGTCAACACCGTCCTCGCCACATGGACAGGTGGACAAGCTCACTCACACGTCTCTCGCATCGCGGGGCGGGATCGATCTGGGGGTAAGAGCAGGACACTGCTCGAGCTGCGGAAAGGGGAGGAACGTCCCCGGGAGACTGGGGCCGGTCGGGACACTCGGCGGAGTGGGGAGGACGCCGAGGAGGGCGAGGACGAGCGAAGGTATTTGCGAGAAGAGAGGGGTCATGCAAGACGCGCCAACCAGTGGGAGTGTGCGGAGCGGAGCAGGTGTGCACTGTGTGGTGGTACGAACTACTCAAGTAGTGTTGGAGGTCCGCTTGGACGAGAGATATGCAAGACGGAAAGAGCGAAAGCGAGAGAGAGAACCGAGATCTCTGGTGGATCATCATACAAGTCCCGGTGTTTGGTTCCTGACGACAACGGCATCAAAAATCGGCAACGTCAACTTGTCCCATCTCGACGGACGCGAGTTGGTTGCATTCTTCGATCTCATAATGGGCAGTACCGCGCGAAAGAATGCCTCCATAGCCTGCTCGGGCTGCCGAAAACGCAAGGTCCGGTGTGATGGTCGCAGACCCAGCTGTGGCCCCTGTACATCCAAGAATGCTTTGTGTGACTTTTCATCGTCCCTAGATGGCAGGGCTCAGTGAGTAAAAGCTACGCGCTGCTTGCTCACCCCGAGGAATCATGCCCGGAGACAAATCCGTGAAAAGGAGCGGGAGATCGCGCAGCTCAGGCTGGAGCTAGCTTCTCGTGGTCCCGCAGCGTCGACAAGTGGGCTGCAGCACTACGACGAGGTCGACGCTCATGACTCGGAGGAGGACAACCTGCAGGTGGGGCCGAGAGGCCAGATATGTTATCATGGCCCCACCTCAGTACCGCCTCGGCCACAGGATCCCACGTCGTGGGATACGGGTAAGGTTTGCCGCTCACGGCAACGCTGATTTCTCAGGCTTGCAGTGGCTCCCTTTCAAAACCACACTCGGAAACACACCAGAGGGATGTCGTGGAGAGGCACATGATGATCTAATCGATCAGTTCTTCACGTTTCTGAATCGACCCTCAATTTTCGTCGACGAAAACTCTTTCCGACGAGGCCTGCAGGAGGGAGGAGGAGACACTGGCTCTTATTCTCCGTCGCTCCATGCGGCGATACTCGCGTATGCCGCACATATATCGGATCGCCCAGAGTACCGGCCGCCTACGGGTATGAGCGCCGCCAATAAGGGCTATGACTTCCTCCAGCGGGCAATATGTTGTCTCGAAGCCGAGTTTGAGCAACCCACTCCGGCTACAGTCATTGCTCTGGTTGTTCTGTGGCATTGCCTCGCCGAACTGGGGAAGACGACGGCGTCATGGATATACAATGATATGTGCAACTGTCGAGCCGGCCTGACAGTCCAGGCATCGCAACGCGTCTCGCCCAAGATCTGGGACTTCACGTCGGCCCGAAGCGGCTGGTAGCGCGTGGAATGATGACAGAGGAGGTCGCTGAGGCAAGGTCACGAGCATTCTGGACCTTATACGTCGAGGACAAGTAGGTCGCCGCTACGGCGTTGCTGAAAGTAGGCTCCTCGCCCTTTGGATCGGACGTGCTCCGTCGCTCTCGCGCATGGACAATTTGGACCTCGTTTTCAGAGGAGTACCATCCAAAAGCATGATATCTCTGGCCGAAATCATCACCCGCATCATTGGTCTGCAGTCCACCCTCAAGACTGTAAACGGACCGCCTTTCACCGGCTTGCTGAAGGAAACAAGCCAACAACTCTACGAGTGGTGAGCAATCCGCTATCCTTCGCTGATCACAGGCCCCAATATCTACCAGAGGAGTCAAGACTCTCGACAACCAACCCAGGGCGAGACGACTCTCCGCATGTGATGTAGGTTGGACAAAGACTCCTCGCTGACATCAGCATCATGCACACCACGTACAACACCTGTGTTATTCTGCTTTACAGGCCCCTGCTGCAGAGGCATCGCCTTGGCCCCACGGAGATCCAGATTTGCATCGACGCAGCTCTCAGCACTGTCACTCTGGCAAAAGCCTACAATTTGACCTACTCGATGGCCAGGACGCCAGTTCATATGTCACAGGTACTCCAACATGCTCTGGCGTTCGGGCTGACAAATAGAATCTCTATGCGGCAGGCTCTGTCCTCGATATCGTGTTGGCGCAACACGAGGATCATACCGAGGACACGCGGTGGAGGGCAAAGCGAGCGCTGAAAGACGTCGCTGAACTGCTTGAAAAGATGTCGGCTTCGTGGGCGTGTGCGGGACAAGCTCTCAGCGCGCTTTCACAGTTGGAGCGGGACCGGGAGAAGGCCGGTACGCCGACGGAGGCCGTAGGGACCGCATCGCACAACATTAGCGAGTGGCCAGGGTACGTCCACCCCATTTGGGACGACCCAGTCAGGGCGGAGCTATTGAGTTTTGAATGGAGATTGGGCGCAACGGAGGAGCAGTCATGGTGGCGCGCGTAGAATGATGAGATCATCCTGACAGATCCACGCTCCTGCATACTGTACTTGTACTGTGTTTTATGTAGGATCGGGACAAAGCCTATGTAGAACAATTCGCTGTGCTGTGGGAACGTAGTGCCATGTTCAATGGTGTAAAGTTGCATGAGATGGTCTTCGGTAAAGTGGAGAGACTCGCCTCTGCCCCACCCCGAGCGGTTCCAAGACCTTCTGCGTCAAGATATAGGCTCCTTTGGTGTCGAGCGACGTGTCTGGAACCCTCTCCAACCCTATCAGCCTTCGGGCCGGAAATCGGCAGCCATTCAGAGCTTCACACGTTCTCTTTCTGAGGCTAATCTCGCTGCTCGCCGGGAAGAGGCTCAATCCCGATTTTTGACGCCCACTTGCTGCGCGCCCGAATTGCCTTTCCACTGTCGTCAGCCTTCTACTCATACGGAGAGGCTCACCACTTGATGCAAATGATCGGCACGGGGATGAATAGCACCGATATTGCTCCCAGTAACGAGCACGCGGGTCCAACTCCCAGATTCGTGTACAAGGCGTGGGCAAAGAGCGGGAACCCGGCAGCATACGAACCTCGAAAGAGGTCATTGAGGGTCAGGACGAAGCCAATCTCCTTGAAGTACACGTCGCCGAGGTAAGCGAAAATGGTCTGGAAGCTTGCTATTCCACCACATGCGAACAGGCCAGAGAAGATGACCGGTGCTATCCAGTGGATCGACGCCGATTGGCCCGTCCATCCGAAACCGAACAGCGCGACACTGATAGCTGCGGCAGCGTATGGGGTTAGGGCAAGCCGGAGTTCGGGAAGCGGATTGATGCCCGCGTTACTTTCTATTACCGGGTTCATGACTCTGTAGAGCCACACGCTTGTCGTCAGCTCTGAAGCTGCAGAGACACATACCAGTAGCAGAGGAGCATCAGGGTAGCCATCACTGCGACGCCGAGAAAGGCGAGGCCACTTTGCCCAGGGGAGAATCCACGAATCTGCCGTTAGCATGGTGCTCGTAGAGAGCGCTTACTTCGCCGAAAACTACCGGGAATGCCTCAAAAAAGAGGTAGAACATCCCGTAGACTAGAACCAAGTACACATTGTACACAAGTAGTGTCGGTTCCGGGATGAGCTCAAATGGGCGCCACAGAGCCTCGACGAGGATCGCCTGGATCCCTTCTCGCCTCATCTCGATCATGGCGGCGGTGGTGAAGACGTGACCTGGGAACCGCTTTTCAAGGCGACACGCGCGGCGGTATAGGATCTGTGGTCAGCGACATTTGAAGATTGGACATACAGCAGCACCAGAAGTCTCCGGCATCATGAACACCATCCACAGCAGGAGGAGTCCATTGAGGAACAGCAAGGCCCACATTATCCACCTCCAGCCACCTGCCGAGTAGATGTAGCCTCCGAGAATAGGTCCGATGGCAGGTCTATCGTCAGTATCTACCAAGAGGTGGAGACGCACCCAACGACAGCGCCGAATCCCCAGCACGCCAACGCGTACGCTAGTGGTCCCGGGGTCCACATGTCTCCCAGTGTGGCCCCTCCTGTCGCCAAGGGAGGTGAGGAGAACAAGCCTTGAAGATAGCGAGAAACCAAAAGGGTTCCTATATTTGGGGCGATGGCGCATGGGACGGAGAATATGGTTGCCAGTATCTGCGATACGAGGTCTACGTTCAGCGTGGATGAAGATAAGTCACGTACAGACTGGGAGACGGCCGATGCTGGGGACGTCGGAGAGCGGGTGAAGCACCATCGGGCCCATACCGTAGCCCAGGACGAACAGGCTTAGTCCTAATCTTGTGTTGTTCAGCTTCGTCTCGGCGTGGACTTACAAAGCGACTGTGTTGCTGACACCGAGGTCCGCTGTGACCGATCCTTGACCTTGTAGCCCGGACGCAAATGCTGAAGAAGCCGTGTAGGAAATGACGGTGTGTATGACTACGAACGCGCTGGTCTGTTCTCAGCGCAATCAAACCCTTCGATACTCACCTTGATCTTGGTCGTCGTGGACCAGTTATAGGGGTTCTCTGGGTCATCGGGTCCCATCCACTCGACCGTCCACGCCCCAGGGCCTTTGGGGATGCAGCACGCGTCTCGATATCTCTTCGGATCGCTTCGCTCGTCTCGGTACACTAGGGGCTGCCATTGAGGCAAGAACACCCGGAGAGTCGCTGCAGGGATCGTGCTCTGAAAGCACATGCTTGAAGAAGATGAGAGACCAATAGATACTGCCCTTGTCCCCTTCGCGGACCTGCATATATACTGTACATGCAATCGTTGACTGACACATCAACCACGTCGGCCACACTTTCCTCGACCGACGGAAATTTCATTTCCGAAGAGACGGGAAAACCGTACTCATACAGCACGGCTGTCTACCACGGATCAGTAGCGACAATCACTTCAGGGCTGCCAGAAATTTGCAACCTCTTGCCATCTCTTGGACGTCCGCTGACAAAGCCTCGTTTAGCCCTGCGTCGCTTGGAGGTTGTTGCTGGAGTGTGATCGATCGTGCGGCGAACAGTAGCGTTTGTTTGAAGTCACTCGCGAATGGTACAGTAAATAATGTCTTGAGAGCTGCTTCGCGCTTCGCGGTGTTTGATGGTATAACGGGAAGGAAACTCCCCGAGCCTTGAGACGATCACGTAGGCCGACGTACTGACATGGCCCCCAGAGCCTTGGGATTCTCGGGTGTATAGGGTACATATGCAGTACGTCCTGTTGCTCATGTTCCGGGAGGTCTTGATAGACAGCTCGCTCTCTGTTCTCCCTTCTTAGCAGCGCTACGTAGAGTACAGTACAGTGCCGCTGTTCCCATCGCGGCCACAGTTGCACCCTAAACAACGTCATGGCCTTTATTCAGTAGTAATAATGCCGGGCAGCTTTTGTGACATCTTCAGAGTTTGCAATGCTTGACCTCGAACGTCTGAAGATAGCGGAGCCCATAGCTGTTCGGCGACTCCAGTCGCCAAAGTTGGTACGGCCGGCTTAGTTTGATGCCTCCTCAACCATATTGAACCTACATCCCAATCTTGAAGGCGACACCAACCCCGCGCCCAACCTGGCCGTACAAGATGGTAGCCAGCCAGGCGATGAGATTGAGTTAGGCACCATGAGCGCCTCACGAACCGATCAACTCCTCTATAGTAACCCACTCTCTCGTCCTGCCGGGACGATTAGCGCGAAGTATCTAACTTCCATTGGGGCGGGAGATGCTGACAGGTCAGCTCAGAGGACGCGGTGCATTACTTGTCTCACTGCTTGCGAACCCGATAAGCATGAGGAAGAAGTTCTCTCTGACAGAATGATACAGTATCTCCTCTGCCATCGGTCCGCGCTACACGTACACGACTTGGTCGTTCAGTTTCAAGGTGGGTCAAGTTTCTTCTGTCATAACTCCCAAGCAAGGGTGACGAACCATTCCCTGTCTTTGGCTTCCGCGAACCGCTCCTCGAGACCGAGGCAGGACTGGGCACGGCTTGATGCGCACAAGTGCACAACCAATGGCGACGTCGCCATCCGGATGTCCACCCATATGTGTGAGGCACGACTGGGGGCTACTCGTCGTCTTGTCTGCTTACTCGACGAGCAAACCCTCAATTGCCGTGCTCATGCCGCGAGTGGCAAGTCAATTGTGTGCCATGAAGCTGGTTGCGGTCGGCAAAGCTCGGCCCATTGGGATCTATGGTCATCCGATGGGAATGATCAACACGCTTACTGACGGAATGCGAGTTCCTGGAGCAGCCACTAACCGGCACCACCACGTTACCTACCCATGGCCACTTTATGTTTACCTGCGCCGCGGAGCCGGAGCGGAACAATTGTCAAGTGAGTAGCGACTTGGCGTTCCTCGCTCTGCGAGGGGGGCGGCCGGTTCTTCTCGCGCGGCATGGCCATGCATATGACTTCACCTGAGCGACAGACTGGCTCCCATTCCGGGTGCCAAACGTGGCGGTGGCCAGTACGTACTGTAACTGACCGTCAAGTGACCTGGCGGTGGCGGAGGTGTGGTGGCGATCATGTCTTGTCCCTGTTCACGTTGTAAACAATCGCACCAAGACAACCTGCAGAGCGCACCGTAGCGACCGTACATACATAGACGAGAGTCTCACGCCTGGCTCCCTCGATCCGGATCAATCCGCTCACTCCGCACTCCATATACTGTCACAACGAATCTTGCTGCACCCACTACAACTACATATCTATATACCGTGTCAAGAACGGCGATGCGTTCGTTCATCTCCACCCTTTGCCTGCTCGCGGCGCTTCTCCCCGCACCCACGCTCGCTCGTCCGGCCACACCCGCGTCTCGTGGTTGTGCGACCAACAGCGAGTGCTTGAAGCGGGGCCTGCCCCTGCTCAGGCCTCGGACCAAGCGCACTCTAAAGCCCCGTGTTGCATACCAGACAGTGTGAGCACTCTGATCCAATGGCAATGTCAGGATGGACACAGATTCCGATCGCTTGGCTGCCCTTCCTCCGGCCCGAGATGCAGAAAGATGTTGTTCCGCTTAACTGAGTCAAACGCGTAGCACGGGGAATATACAATACGCAGGCATGAGCAGCGAATATCAATCAACCACGACGAGTCAAGGCTTTTACAGTACTCTCACAACGGTTTGTCGGACCCTCCATCGCTAGACTGCAGAGAAGCTCCAAGCGCAGTAGAGCGCTGACGATTTGACCAACAGTAGTATCCGTCTCAGGAACTGGAGGTGTCGTTGCAGATCCCATTGGGGGCTACGACAGTGCAGACGGGATTGGAAGTCACCATCAACAGTCCTCTCCCTTTGGGCACGTATCTGGGGTTGGGTAAGTGAAGACAAAGGACGACACAAAGCCAGGTGCTATTGTGGCTGCTCCTGGTCATCATCAATACTGAACGATGGCAGCTGACGACACATTGCTTTTCTTCAGCTATGTACCCCGCAACTGCCAATGGCTCGAGCATTTCCTCCACAACCAGCTCCTACCTATTCCTGGTCGGTGCCAATTCTACGAGTAAGTCGGGACGTCCGGTGTTTAAGTCGTCCGCTCATGATTCAGCGGCACCCGGTTCGGTTCCAGTGAACACCATCGCCAACACAGGCGGCGATAGTTACTACCTCGAGACTGGCGTGGTGAGTGTTGCACGTTTATACATGTCATGTGGATGCCCTATGGTCCTGGGTGACCGCACGCGCTCGCACGATCGCTGAGCTGCGTCATAGTGGTCGTACAACCCTATCACTACCGAACTCACCGCTATCTGGAACAATGGACAAGATTCTGTGCCCCTCACGTTCGCGTTCAGCAGTAAGCACAGTATCTCGTATCGCGCATGGCATTCGACCAGATGAGAGCGCCGGGCTCACCCAATGATACTTTGTACTGTAGGCAGCATGGGACCTCTTCTTACCGGCGACTACGCTGCTCTCACACTCCCAAGCACGGCGACGTCGGTGAGTCTGGATGACGACCGTTTCATCCATGCCGACGGGACAGCGAACTCACAAAACGCGCAGACCGCCAAGATCGTACAGGAGACGGACTGAGTGCTCCAACGGCTCTGTCTCGCATGCTCCAATCATACAGCACCGTGTTCTACAGAATTCCAATCCCGGTATTCGATCTTCGCTGCTTCTTCGGTACTTGCGCATAGACCGTGTTTCTTCTTCCTCTCGAGGACCTTTGTGCTCTCGAGGACTTTGTGCCACCTCTTCGCCCTCTCTTCCGCGAGTATGTTCCGACCCTAGAGCGACTGTCGGGTATGATGAAACCATAACTGCGAATCGACACCTAGTCTTGTACGGGGCTAGCTGGCAACCAAAGCCAACCGGAGCGTCGGTCGCTAACCTATCGCAATATCGGTGCCGATGGCGGCTCGGGGCATTCGCACCAGTCCACGTCCACAAGTCCATGTTTGTCCTTCCAGGACCTATACACCCTTACTTCCCGCCCCCTGGGAGCGGTCCCTCTCTCACCGCTCTCGGTTCGAATACTACATTCGGGCTTGGTGTGTTCATCTCCGGAGCGTTGCAACTGCACCGCCAAGTACGTACTTTGAAAACTCCCCGTCACGTGACCGTGACTGCTTGCAACCGTCGTAAGCGACCAAAGCCGACCGTCTGGATTTCCGTTTCTTGTTCTGATCAATTGCCGTGTCCTTCCCCGAACCTCATGTCTACAACAGCATCGCCAGGACCCGTGAAGCGCCAGGAGGACTGCCTGTGCGTGTGAAAACGCTGCTGTCGCTCCATGATACCCATCACTCCCCGTGCCTCTGCCCGTCACACTGCCAATGTCTAGCTGGGCGTGCTTGTCAACCCGCTGACTCGCAACACAGACCATGCCGCCTCACTGGCGCTGCGGCGTTCACGGGTCTGGGAGGGTACGCGATCTACGAAGCCTCTCGACAAGGGACGTTTAGGCGCGTGAGACCGCCTGGATCGCCCGTCATCGGAGGCCAGATGACGGCGGTGATCGGTCTGGGTGAGTTGATGGAAGCTTTTGGCTTTGATTGCAGCCGTTGCTTTGCGTGATGCACCTGGGAATGCGATGATGGGGATCGAGCTCGAGTCCCATAAGAAGGAGATCAGTGCTGGAGTGGACAGAGAAGAGCGGTTCGGTCGGAGAGATGGATCGGTGCGGAAGAGCAGACGCTGACGACACCAGTATTCATCGGCCTGGGAATAGGTCGCTTGGTCCTGTAACGGGTGTCACCTTGGACGCAGACCACTACCAAATCCCTGGTCATCATCCCAACCAAGGACGATATGGGTGGAAAGCGCTCGCCGACCCGCTCTACCCGCTTGGTCCTCGGTCCTGGGTCATGCTTCATGGGTTTTCGGCAGACGAGAGCGCCGATCGTCAATCCATCGACTTTCGCTTTGTCTGCTACGAGATCACTCGTGATTAGCATACCAACTTTCCGCCCTTGTCCAGTGGCCTGAGCCCGGCGTGAGGACCCATGATCGGTCTTGCAGGTTGAGGGGCGCGGTGATGCCATGTCGAGGAATGAGGGCTTCGTGCTGCTCTGATGATTTCGATGAAGATGTATTCCGATCAATGCCAACCCTAACGCCTCTGTTACGCCCTCTGTTTCCCCACATCCGCAGTCCCGCTGCACCGAGCTGCTCTCTCCCAGCCCCTCCCTCCCTCACCTATACCCGCTTGAACACCACCTCGACATCATCCTGGCCCCAGGCTAAACCCGGCTCATCGGCGTTTCGGCGTTTAGACCCGACCCACTTCTGGGCCCGGTTAGTATGTTTGCCGGCCGGCCGTGTCTGTCCCTGAGTCGTCATCCAACTCGTCTCGTTTCCGATTTTGTTTTCAACCACCACCGTCTGTCTCAATCTCTTCTCGCATCGACTTCTCTCGGCCGTCGTCTATCACTCCTTCGCGCTTCTTGGGCCCCGTAGTTCCCCACTTTCTCTCCACCGAGTCAGCTCCTTGGTCCCTGCAGCTCTCCGTCTCCCACCGCAACCTATTTTCACCCGAGGCCCTAGACCTTCTGCCTGTCTCCCTTCCGCCCCTCTCCTCCCTACCCCACCGTTCCCCGCGCCAGCACCATGTCCGACGAAGGCTCCGAGTGGGAGGCCGTCTCCAAATCCAACGCCGGGAAGCAGACCGTCGACCCTGTCAAGTCCTTCCTCTCGGGCGGGTTCGGCGGTATCAGCTGTGTCCTCGTCGGGCACCCTTTCGATCTCACCAAGACGAGGCTCCAGACTGCCGCGCCGGGGACTTATACCGGCGCGGTGGACGTGGTGAGGAAGACGATTGCAAAGGATGGGATCAAGGGGTGAGTGGAGGGTTGGTTTACGCTTCTCGCTGGAGGTGCTCGACGTGCTCGGAGAGAACGCCAAGCACGTGGAACCCGAGGACGGTCTGAATGGCAACTGGGGTCAGGAGCTGGCAGGATGCTCGCGGCGTCTTGTGGCTCGGCTGCGGCCTACCTAGTGCTAACATCGACGTCACAGGATGTACCGCGGTATCACCCCACCTCTTTTCGGCGTGACGCCCATATTCGCCATCTCCTTCTGGGTACGTCCCTTCGACTTCACCCCTGTAACCACTACTGACCCCACGTGCAGGGCTACGACCTCGGCAAACGTCTCGTCTACTCGTTCACCCCGTCGCGTACCTCCCAGACTTTGTCCATTCCCGAACTCGCCGTCGCGGGAGGCTTCTCCGCCGTGCCCGCCACGCTGGTCGCTGCGCCGGCAGAGCGCGTGAAGGTGCTTCTCCAAGTCCAGGGCCAGGGCGGCGGGGCGGCCTACTCGGGCCCAGTGGATGTGGTGCGAAAGCTGTATGCGGAGGGCGGCGTCCGGAGCTTGTTCAGAGGGACGATCGCGACCCTCGCGAGGGACGGTCCGGGCAGTGCGGTGTGAGTGGTCCACCTTGACGATGGCACAACGACATAATTGACCCGGAGATCGACGCTCTTGGAGCGCAGGGAAAACTCGGCCACTGCCATGCTGACACCCCGCTCCTAGGTATTTTGCCACCTACGAGATCCTCAAGCGACAACTCTCCGGTAAACCCGGCACACTGCCCAACGGCGAGCCAGCCCCAGCCCCGCCATTGTCACTCCCTGCTGTCATGGCCGCGGGCGGTACCGCCGGCGTCGCGATGTGGGCTCTGGCCATTCCTCCGGACGTGAGTGGTGTGGTTTCCACGCACACTCAGACAATTCGATGGCGCTGAACCCGCGCTGACACCTCTTTCAGACCATCAAGTCGCGACTCCAGTCCGCACCACATGGGACGTACAAGGGTTTCATCGACTGCGCGAGCAAGTTGATTGCGAACGACGGAGTCACCGCGCTGTGGAAGGGTTTCGGACCGGCCATGGCGAGGGCGTTCCCGGCGAATGTGAGTGGATTGTCTTCATATCTTGTCGACGGACCCGTGCCTCTGTCACGACAGCCATTGCCCTCCCGAACAGGCGGCAAGGGGTCCCATCCGAAACACGGAGCTAACGTGGTTCCACAGGCTGCAACGTTCGTCGGTGTCGAGGTCAGCTTGAGTCTCATGGACAAGTTGTGGTGAAGCGTTGGACGATATCAAGCTGCCAGCGATACGTTACGGGTTTGCGCGCAGATCAAATAGAACTCAGAGATACCCGCGTGAGATGCATCTGGCTGTCAAGTACCAGTGCTCGTGGCCCGAGATGGAGCGGAATCCTATCGGCTTGGTACTCGTGATGACAATGCATGAGTGCACACTTGAACTAGACATGCACGATGACAGGTCGTCGAAAGATGCAATGCCGCTCCACGATCTCACCGCAGGTTCATCATCAATCCACCTTGAGCCAGCGCCACGGCTCCTCGATGTATTTCTTCCAAGTCTCCGTGAAAGCGATCAGTTCTGCACCTTCGAGCTAGACGGGTCAGTGCGGGCTCTCCCTCTTGCGGCTCTCAAGCAAATCGTCACGTACCACGCGATGATCACCACTCCACCCCACCGGGACTCTTAGCACCGCCTCCATCCCACCTTCTCGCACCTCTTCGGGGCTCCGAGTCATTGGCCTCTCGCTGCCTTTCTTCCACTCGACTTCCCACCTCGCACGGCCGACCGCACAGATCGCAACTCCGCCTCCTGGTGGGAGGACCGGCATCGCTGCGCGTGCCTCGCCCAAGGCCCCCACGGAGGAGATTGTGAGGTTTGCGGGTGGAGAGGGCTTCGTGGGGTTTGAGCGGAGGGCGAGGAGGTGCGAGGTGATGCTGCCGAGGGATGTTGAAGGGGGTAGAGAAGGTAGAGAGGGAGTGACGAGGCCGTACTTCTTATCTAATCGAGAGTCAGCGAAGTTTGGATACACGAACGCCGACGTGACCTGCGTGTGAAATACACTCTGACCCACCTGATACCGCCACGCCGATAGTACCGTCTCTGGCAACATCGAGCCATCGCGCTCCGTCTTTCTCCTTCACCCTCGCGCGCAAGATTGGGTGCTCCTCCATCGCCAACAGTAGTCCCTTGACTAGGAAACTGAGAAGCGTGGTCTTCTGTCGTGCGGCGTCCCCGCTTGTGGCGATTGGGTCCAGCGCCAGTTCCGGAGGAATGTCCGAGGCGAGGTAGGATGGTTTGGAGGACGATGAAGGCGGGTTGAGCGCTTGGAGATAGGGGAGTAGTGGCGTGAGATTGAGGGTGTGCGAGTAGCTACGAGCATGTGTATGAGTATGGGCCGACCCCGGGGGTTGGTGCTACCGCAGGGGTAGGATTACTCACCCGAAGTGTGGGACCGAACCCATGTCGCCCATGGCGCGGTACATAACCTTCCTTGTCCTTCCAAACTCCACCCTCGTTATCTCCGGCACGGCATCCCTCGGGCCGTGTCTCAGCTCCGATGCCGCCGTCTCGCTCTCAGCCGGCTTACCGGGACCCACAGCCGCACCACCCTCCGATGCCGCACGAACGTCGTCCCTGGTCACTCGTCCCGCCTCACCCGTAGGCCTCACATCCTCGAGCCGTACGCCAAGCTTCGCCGCCAGAGTCCGCACTGCCGGGCTCGCCTTGGCGATCTTCCGTTCCCCGTCCGACACCGTCCGCGCCATGCGCTGTACGATTTCCTCCGGGGCTAGCGGGTGATGGGCGCGTGGCGCAGAAGGGAGGATCGCGCCTTCCCCGGAGAACCGACCTCCACCGGCTGATTCCATCGCCGAGTCCTGACTCTGCAAGAGAGAGTGCTCTAGTTCGGAAGTCTCATAGCTTGTCTCCTCGACTCTGACTTGAGAGGCGGACGAGGACGAGTCTAGCTGGGGAGTGGGAGCAAGAGGGGAGGTGGGCGTAGTAGCGCTCTCCGCCCCGCCGACAGCAGGACTCTGTGTCTGCTTGGCGGCGGCGCCATTGTCCCTAAGCTCGGTTTGCTCCGAGGCTGCAGGTTGAGCTTCAGTCTCCTGAGTTGCATCTGCCTCGGCGCCGGCTTCACCCCCCACGTCGATCTCGCAGAGTGTCTCGCCGACATGGATCGTCTCCCCAGGCTTCGCCCGGAGCTTGCGAATCTTGCCCGTCGCAGGCGACGTGAGCTCAACACTGCGGGAGTCAGTAGTCACTCATACCAAACCCTGCCCAGTTTACAATCTCACTTACGTGCTCTTGTCGCTCTGGACCTCGCAGAGCACATCAAACTCGACTACCTCCTGACCCTCCTCCACATCCCACTTGATCAGCTCGACCTCGGTGATGCCCTCGCCGATATCGTGGAGCTTGAAGGGCTGGATGGCCCGTATCGAGGCAGAGGTGTGGAATGATCGGCGGAGGAGGCCCGAGAGGACATGTCGGCTGGGGCCGGACGAGGAGGGTTGTGCGGCGAGGTGGGACGCGGCGGGGGAGGTTGAGGGGGAGTGGGTCGGCGCGTAGGGGTGGATGGAGGTGACTGGCCGGGGTTGTGAGAGTAAAGAGCGAGGAGCGGCCCTGGATAGGCGGGCGTGCAGGACCCGTCGCAGCATGGTTGGGAGCAGATGGGATGAAGAGGAGATGTGTGAAGAGGGATCCAGTTGACCTTTATGTGATTGTTGCCATCTGCTTATAGCCGGTTACTTTTTGGTTTTGTTGCGGGGACACGCGGGGGCAAGGGGGAAGCTCCGGCCGGACAACGGGGCGGGCCGCGGGATCAGATTTCAGATTCATTACGTAATATCAACCGGACCCACCGAAAGTCAAGTCCGAGCAGCGAATCACTATGACTCCCTCTCTCTGTCTCTCTTTACTTCTGCACTCGACTTGACAAAGCACCGCCATGGCAGCTCCCCGCGGCGTGCGCGTACACGCACTGCGCACATTCGCATGTGCTCTCGCCCCCCGCGGTTGCATCCCCGCACGAGGGGCTCCGTACGGTGCTCGCTTAGACATCTTCTTGATCTCGCGGAGAGCTTCGTCCGAGGCGACGGCCACTGCCTCTGCCTCGAGGGTGCGCGATCACGACCACGACGAGGCCGACCTGGCCGACCGGACTCTCCCTCCAGCACCTCGTGAGCCTGGCTCGCTGGCATCATCCTCTCCGGCGGACTCGACGGACTTGCACCTACGCAGTCTGCCGTCCCAGCCAATCACACCTCCAAATCCCTCTTCCGTCTCCTCCCCTCTCGCCGAGCCGTCTACAAACAGAGCTGGGGACACCACCTCATCCCCACTCGTAGCGGCCACCGCTGCGGCTGCGGCGCAGGAACGGCTCGCAGCACTTCGTGCTCAGCTAGCGGGACACAGCCGTAATTTCGCGGACAACGCCGCGAAGCAATTGACCCTGCTCGGTCTTCGGATCAACGAAGTGACGGGTTACCGCGAGGTTGAGGCGCTCAAGGATCTCGTAGCGGAGCGAGGTGAGCGATGATACTGCTTGCATGATATATGAACACTGGACTGACGCCCCTCGTCCCATCGTCAGAATCTCAGCTGTCCAAACTCCGAGAATCCGCTCGGGCCGCCAAAGTCGCGTACGACGAAGCCGTCTCCCACCGCGCCACCTCTCAATCATCCGTCAACACCCTGCTGGAGCGCAAACACGCCTGGACCGACTCTGACGTTTCCCGATTCGCGACCCTCGTTCGGGCCGACCACGCGTCCAACCTTGCCGTGACGACGTCGTCAGCAGCGCTGTCCTCGGCCGAGGCTGCTGCGGATCGGGCGTTCTCGGACCTCATGCAGGCTATCCTGAGACGGTATCACGAAGAGCAGGTTTGGAGCGATAAGATCCGGAGTGTCTCGACATACGCGAACCTCGTGGGACTTGTCGTCAACTTGGTGGTCTTCCTGGGGGCGGTGGTGGTGGTCGAGCCCTGGAAGAGGAGGAAGTTGGTGGAGAGGCTCGAGGAGAGAACGGGGGGGATGATGGATAGGGTTGAAGGGGAGATTGCGGGGTTGAAAGAGCAGATCGCCGTGGCACTGGCGGAGACCAGCTCGACGAAAACGCCCGCGGCGGGTTCAGACTTTAGGCCGGAACAGATGGAGCATCAATCAACGGGGAGCGAAGTAGTGCCGGTGCCAGTCGACCACACGTCCCCGATAGAGGTCCAGAAGAGCCAAGTAGACAAACACCGCTCGCCATACTGGACGACCCCTCTCAGCGGCCTGCCGCCATCTCTCGACTTCGTCGCGGTTCCCTCGCCAGAGCGGGATCTTGCGGCAGTTGGAATCGGGGCGCTGGCGGGTGGAGTGGTTCTAGCCCAGTTTGCACGGGCGGTGTTCCAATAGAGCACGACTACATGCATTAGTATCGTATCGTGATCAGTGATCGGCACAATCTGGCGTGGGTGATATAGACGAGCACGGTCGTAGAGCCGCTGGGGGACGTATCGTGACGGTGCACAGTGAGGTGGTGCATTGGGACCTGAATCTGTGGGCGGCGCGGAGCCAATCGGTGCGTGTGCGTGTGCGACTACTAGCTAGCAGAAAGAGGTGACTGGAACTACTGGAACTTGCTGCATGATCATTATGGGAAACGGGAATCGTTGTTGCAGGGTATATCTGAGGCTCATCAAGGTCGTCAAGTCGTCCTATCCGGCAACTGCTTCTCATACAACTTGAGCAACCTATCACGTCCGTCAGCCCAGACTCGACCGAATCGATCCCAATCGAGTCAATCCAGGCCAGTGCACACGAAACACGCTCGAGCTCCACTCACATATCCATCCCCTCCTCCAGGGGGAGTGTAACGAATCGATGACTCATCGAGGGCAACTCGTTGACGGCAGACTTGATCTTGGGCACCAACTTTGCGGCGTCCGTCGTGCCTTCTCCCAGAAGCTTGAGTCTGGGGATCGGCATGGTCCCTGCCGAAGCAGCGTTCCTCCTTCGATACCTCAACGGTTCCGTTGCTTGCTGCTGCCTCTTTCGCTCCTCGATCTCTTCCTTGGCATGAGCCTTCCTCGGCGTGGTAGGAACGACGGTACCAAGTCGCCGGCCGCGGGCAAGCTCCTGGTCGTCCAGCCCGCGCATGAGCTTCTGAAACGCGCGGAAAGCCTGCTCGAAAAAGTTCGGCAGGATAGCGACATCCCCGTCCGTCTCGCCCCACACGAGGTCGAAATCGTATTCCAGAGTCGGTGGGCCCGGATACTCGATCGAGCTCATCGTGAGGTTCTGGGGAAAGTACCCGTCAGTACTGAATCCAATATCTTCAAGCTGAGTCGTCCCTTGCGGACCCAGTCACCGGGTCACTCACCATTGAAGGCAACGAGGCCACTTCGCGCTTCCCATACCTCACCGCCCTCTCAATCATCTCGTTCGCGGTCATCTCCCTCCTTTCCTCTGCCGCGGCTCTCTGCCCATCACTCGTGTCCCACCGGACATACGTCGCCAGCAACTTGAGGTCCCGCTTCGGCAGACCTTCCTTGGACAGCTGCCTCTGCAGATCCGCCTCGACCTTGCCCACGACGAAGCGGTAAAAGTCCGAGATCTGACCCCTGTCGTAATCGTCGTTGAACACGCCGACGTTGATCCCGCTGAGGTCGAACCGCATCGTCTGCGCCGTCTTGATGTGCGACGAGGCGCCGTTGGATGAGGGATGGGCCCGATGCTGCACCGTGTGGAGTATCGCCGAGGCCATCGGGGATGGTTCAGTCGCCTTGCGGATCTGACGGTTCTTGAACGAGTCTGAGCGCTGGGACGCGATCTTCTGCTGGGACTCGACGAGGTCGAATATCGAGTAAAAGTTGCCCAGCAGTCGAGGGATAGCCAAGAGTCGGACAACGCCCTGTAGCAGTCCCGCTTTGACCTCGAAGGAGAGGAAGACCTGCTGCGAAGGGTCCTGGGTGAAAGCTCTCCAGTCATCCACGAGGGCCACGTCGGAGGGTTCAAGATGGAAGCGGACAATGTTGACATCTCCGAGGAACAGGTTGCCGCTGAGGTCGCCGCCGTGAATGGACATGGCGAGGACCGTCGGATCGGTATGAGCCGAAGCGCGAGAGCTCCGACGAGCCGTGCTGAACACGAGACTGGCACTGCGGATATCTCCAGAGATGTCGCCCCGTGCGGTGACCTGCGTGACACCGAGATTCAGATCGACCTTTGTCTGCTCCCCGTCCGCGAGGGTGCTGAGCACGATCGGCGTGATCTGGAGCTTGGCACGCGAGACCGCAATGTCCGCGTCAAAGTCGATGGTGCGTATCCGCGCGAGGACCGCGATACCCAACTTGCTGGTCTGGACCGGCGGGTGCGGTGTCGGCATCTCGGCGCCAGCTCGGATCGCCAAGTCGATATTCGGCGCATTATCAATCCACACTGACGTGAAGATGAGCCAGGCGGAGAAGGCTTCGAGGCGGAAATGCGTCGAGATCTGGGTGTCGACAACGACGGACAGACCGCGCGTCTGATCCCTCCAAGCCGGGTTGTACGTGATTGAGAACACCATGTCCTTCGATCCGGCTTCGATGCAACTGCGATCTTGCTCGGCAAACTCGTGACTCAAGTAGGCCGTGACGCCGGAGATGGAACCAGCGACACTGGTCACGCCCTGCCCGCCAAGGGTCGTACTGGCGAGGAAGCCGCCACTCTCCCACTTGAGATCGACGTACGCATTCGAATCGGGCGCACAGGACAGACGCAGCTCGGATCGGTCGATTCGGAGGGTGACCCGCAGATGCACCTTCCCCGACGCTCGGGTTAGAGCTTGGATGGCCGATTCGCTCGGCTGAGCTTCGTGCAACGCAGGGCGGGGTTCGTCGGGGTGGACGACAACCGTCTGGGTGCTCGGCACGGAAGCCGCGGATTGCGGATGCTGCGACGTCGGTATCTTCTCCTTGATGCGGCGTTCGATGCGCGACGCCAGCTCGACAAAGAACGGGAGGATCGAAGGGCGCAAAATGTTCCGGCTCTCGTGTACGGCCTGAAGTCAAGATCAGCTCCCGACCCACATCGTGTACTCACGGCATTGAACACGAGGCTGCCCTCTGACCGGAGGGCATCCGCGCCCGCATAGTCCATCCACACGGATATGCTCGGTAAAGTGAAACTGTCGTGCCAGCCGACCCGGCTCGGTCGGCCTCTGATATCAGGCACAAATGTCCTCGCGTCCTCCTCGGCGGTGCGGTGCACTTCCACCAAGCCGCTCTTGAAAGTGAACGACAAGCGAACCATGATCCGCTGGCTCGACCTCGCCGTGATTGGCGAGGCGTCCTCCGGGTGTTTAGCCGCGGAGGCGGAGATCGCGGAGGCGGTGGATTCCTCCCGCCTCGAATCGGAACGGTAATGCTTCTCCAGATGGGTGATGTGATCACGGCCATGCGCGTACAGGTCGATGAGCTGGAAGATCCCATCCGCAACGTCCGGTGCGAGGGAGAGCTTGAAGTCCGTGGCCGAACAATGGGCGGACAAGTGCCAGACATCCGGCTTGGACGCCATCTGCGCCTGCGCATCGATGGACGGCAGACTCATTCGATTCCGAGTGGGGTGGAAGTCCCCCGCGAA
The DNA here is from genome assembly GCA_001600855.1 of Saitozyma sp. JCM 24511. Classification (NCBI taxonomy): domain Eukaryota; kingdom Fungi; phylum Basidiomycota; class Tremellomycetes; order Tremellales; family Trimorphomycetaceae; genus Saitozyma; species Saitozyma sp. JCM 24511. The sequence continues at coordinate 488,020 of BCLC01000004.1, read as the reverse complement.
ATGCTCCGGGACACCTTGGTCGAATCTGTCGTGGCGAGTCGGCAACGTCAACTTCACCGCGAAAGAATACTGTGAACGGATCCTCGAGATGACTCACTTGTGGAGGAACTGCAGCGCCATCTGCTTGACTCTGAACCTCGCCGTCTCGTTCCGCCTGTTCTGGAAGCTCATCACGCGAATCGAGAACAGCAGCGCCGGGACAGGAGCGCCTGCACCCTCGTCCGACTTGCCGATCGAGTTGGTGAGCGGGATGGCGATTCCCAACCCGGTGACCTCGATGGACAGTAGCCTGGTGGCGAACCATGACGCCTCGGGTTGGGAACCTCTCTCTGCCGACTCAATCTTCTTGAGAATCATGGTCGTCTGCTGCTTGACCTCGGCGACCTCTGCGGCGCGGCTATCGTTGAGAGCTTGGAGATCTGCTGACCAGCTCTTGATGAGATCCGAGAGCTCGCTGAGGGCCGCGACGTGCATGACAGTATGCACCCGATTGAGGGAGAGACTGATATGTGACGCCGCACGCGCTGCTCCGGGGATCTCGTGCGCCTCGAGATCGAGGACCATGTATGCCGAGCGGTATTTCCGCATCGGCTCGGCATCACTGGACAGAGGCGACCCGCCGAGGTGGCCGAGAGAGAGACCGAAGTGGTCGACCTTAGCGCGCCACAGAACAGCTGCGTCCATGGTCGACTTGTTCGTCACGTGGCCCTTGAGCGACAGCGCCTCGAGAAGCACAGTTGTCGCGACGTCGTCGGCCCTGAGGCCGAATCGCACTCCCACGACGCTGAGGTGCAGGTCCATGAGCATCTTGGCGGCTCTCGGTGGGGAAGAAGGCGAGGTGTCCGAAGCGGCTGAAGCGGTCGAGGCTGATGAAACGCCTTTAGCGTGCCTCGACTTGAGAGCCTTTTGGATCCCAGCCTTGTAGTCTCGAACCACATCCATGATGTCCGACCCAAGTCTCTGATGGAGTGACAAGAGTCGATCGAGCACCGCGGGTTTGAGCACTCCCACGAAGAATCCCAAATCGATCTTGGCCGAGATGAACGGTTTCCCCCCTTCCTCCCTCGTGCTCCCGATGGCCGTGATGGAAGGCAAGCGGAGCATCGGCGCGTCCTTTGACTTGGTCTGCTTGTACGACGAGTATGCGCCGACTGTCTGAGGAGCGATCCGGACTCCAAAGCTGAGGTTCTTGGCGTGGCCCTGACGACTGACGTACATCTTGCCCATCTCCCATCGGAGCCAGACCGCCTTGGCAGCGCGGATCTGGAGCTGGGCCGAGCCGACCAGGACGTCAAGGATCACGGATGTAGGGAGTGCCTCGCACTGTGGCGTTGCTCGTCGGGACGCGATGCCCCCGAGCTCCTCGATGAGAGGTCGATAGTGTCTGATTGATTAGCTTTAGAAAAGAAACTAGACGGGGAATCCGGATCCCCGTACTCACTGATAGTGCCGATCCTTCCATTCTTGAGCGAAAGCCAGGAACGCCTTGAGCTGGGGTCTCGAGTCAAACTCGATCGATTGCGCACCAATCGTCAGGCGCAGAACCCTTTCGGGGAGTGTGCATTGCGCCTCGACTCCCGCGCGCAGCCGGTTGAGCTTGGCGGAAAGTGCCACCCGCTCAGTCCCCCCATCAAGCAACGCCAGGAGTGAGACGTCGATGAGATCAGCCGCGGCGGTGCTGGACATCTTCGAGATCCGCCCATCGGCACGTCGAGGTCGGACGGTGAGCGAATGCTGGGCTTTGACCAGTCCCACGCGGAGACGCAGACCACCGGCAATGACTGATAGGTCGCCGTTGCCAATATGCGTTTCGATGAGGAACGCCTGGGCCTCGGTGCTCGGTTTCGGCTGCTTTGCAGGAGCGGCTTGCACTGCCGAGAGGATATGTCTGCTGGCAGAAAGGAAAGAGTTTTGGATTTCCACCGAGAGTTCCTGCACCGCCACCAGAAGTCGCAATTGCTGGACGTCATTGGCTGACGAGGTGTTCACGCCAAGGGAGGCCTTCTCCAAGCGGACAAAGCTTGTACCGACTGCTTCAGAACCCAGAAGCCGACTGTGATGCCGCAGCGTGATACCGGCTGTGACGAAAGCCGAGGTCTGATGCAACGTCTTGGTAGCGGACGGTCCCTCCAACTCGGGCCCAAACGCGTGCTTGATGAAGTGTTGTTGCCGCACCAGAGCTTCGGTCGCGCCTCCCACGTCGTCCAACATGGCAAGCTGCGCGATGAACGCTTCGGGAGTGAGGCGCGATGAAACATCCGCAATCTCCGAGTCGAGTCTTTGCGCGCGAGGTCCGGTTCGTGACCAATGTCGCAGTCGGGAGATGAGCCACCAGCCGAGATCTCGACGGATATTACGCTGATCCTCGACATGTAGGGCATACGCGCTCTCAGAAGCAAAGGCCGGCATGCCTGCTGCTGAGACACTGCCGCTTGTCTCCCTGAGGATGGAGTGCAACAGCTTTGCCGAGCGAGATGGTCCCGGCATGCTGGATGGGACCGCTGCGAAAGCCTGCTCCCAAGCCTCAGCGGTCTCTGCGACGAGGGGGATCGTGGGCGTGACGGTCTGGATGTCCAAGGTCCCGCACGCCCGGATCTGGCGGGCCCCATCCTGATGGAAGCCGACATACAGCCTTTCTCCGGACAGATGGAGTAAAGGAATCCCCGATGTCGAAAGAGCAGCTTGCTGCGGCACGTCCAAGAGCGATATGTCGGTCGGCTTCGGAGACACAGCGACGACCTCGAGTCGGCCTACGTGGGATGTAAACGCGATGCCGGAACCATCTTCTTCCAGCGGTGTCTTCTGTAGATTCCACGCCAAACGGGAGACAGAAGCCTCCACGATTGAGACTGGCTTCTCGGCCGATGTCGAAGCGCGAATGGCAATGAGCGGGATCGATCCGTCCACCACGAACGGCACTTTGCTCGTCTTGGCTTCCAATACCGAGTCCGCTTGCCCGATGAGCAGAGCATCGAGAAGTCGTTCCGGTGGGACGTCCTGGACGTCAGCGATGCAGCCAGAAGTGCGACTCACCATGTCCTTCATGGCCTGTACGATATCGTTGGCGCAGTGTACCGATGCGAGGTCGAAATCGACATCGACCCGTTGCGTCGTCACTCTAAGGATGACTCCCTCTTCGAACGAGCTTGGGACGCCGCACTTGGGCGCCTCGGGCGCGTCCTGATCGTCTTGCCCGCCCTCATCTGGCAAAGGCAGCGAACGTATCGACCGCAGCCTCCGAAGCTTCGCATAGAGCACCGCGGCAATGTCCCCATGAACATCAGAGTCGTCAGACGACGAACTCGTGCCGGACGAGGTGGTGTCGGACTCCTCTTCTGACGACGAGTACGCCCGTAAAGTCTCTTTGGCGGTAATGAACGATTTGACTCTGCGGCGTAACTTCGGCCTACCGATGTATCAGGCCCAGCCCAAGTCTTGTAGCCCACGCCAACTCACCTCGGTACAGTTTCCCCATCATCACTTGAAGGTTCCGAAGTCTGCACGAATACCTCTTCTTCGCTCTCAGACTCGTCATCCGATGGGTCTGTCACTCGTCAGCAATGAGATGGATTTGCCGGCGAGCGAGATGCCGCACTCACCGTGCCCGATGACTCGTGGTCGGGGGAGATACGCTCCATTGACGTGGTGCCCGTTACCCATTTCCTCGCCCTCGCGATACATGTACCAGATCCTCTGCGTCGGACGGTCCTCCGCTTGTATGAACTCCTGTTGCTCCGATGCGCCCCGTCGCCAGCCTTTTGGCGCTTTGTACAGGTCCAAGCTGATTCCAGTGCGGACGGAGCCAGTGGGGAACCATTTCTTGCCCGGGTGACGAGATAAGAGGTCGATGGAGATAAGTGGGACCAACACACCCACGACTGAGCGACAAGTGCGAGTGGCTAGGGTGCTGGTGTCCAGGTTGACGCCGGACGGGAGGTTGATCGATATCGCAGAATCGCCGGCGCAGAGCATCGCCGAAGCAGCGTCGAGCGTGAGCTTGAAGAACGTCACTAGGGTCAGCGAGTTCGGTGACCGGAGCTTACCATCAGGAGGGGTCTTGGGGACGTATATCGACGCTGGAGCGTTGTCCGGGTCCTCAAAGTTGTACAGGATCGCCTGGACTGAAGCTTGCAACGTGGAGGCAAACGCGGGGGAGACGAAAGCCGCCATCTTGGGGATGATCGCTTCCCATAGACAGAGGTAGGTGGTCGCGCGAGGCTGCGGTCCGAACAAACGATATGCCTTGAGCGTGATACCTGGAATCAGTCTCGTCGTTGACAAATTACCCACCTTCAATGAACACCGCGTCGCTGCCGACAGGCGGCGCAAAGCCGTTCGCGTACACCTTTTCGAGATTGTCGGAAGCCGCGACGTATGTTGGCGTTGCGTCAAGAGTCAATTCTGTCGTCAGCACGTCCACTGGCCAAAGGAACCTACCCATGAAATGCTCTGTCGACTTGAGCGACATCTGCAGTTGCGGGACCGGCATGACCAGACCACTATGGCACCCATAGATCTCGTCCGAGGTCACGATCAGGGACTCCTCGACGTTCATGGTGACCTGGACAGTGAACGGATCGCTTCGACCGGGCCGATACTTGTCCTCGACCGAGTCGCCCACCGAGTCGGGATCGTGATCGAATCGCTCGAGATACTCCTGCATCGTGGTGAACTGTGTGAAGGCGCCAAAATAGTTGTCCTTGACACAGAACATTCGGCGGAGCACCCATCCGAGCGCTTTGAACGCGACCCGGCGGCCCTCGAGGTGGAGGGTAAGGTTCTCCTGATGATCAGGTCGTGCGGAAGAGTAGTACCGGTACGATCCTTTCGCCGAGACCGATCCGATTTTGCCCACTTCGAAGCTGTCGCACTCGCCCTCGCCATCGCCATTGCCGTTGCCGTTGCCATCAGCCTTGCCGGCGGCTTCGTAGTCGCCAAACGCGCGGTGCGTATCCCACTTGGGCACACAGAGCATCACCCGGGCGTCCTTAAGATCGACACTGAATGGGACGACGGAGAACTCGGGTCGATACTGTGTCGCGGCCACCGCAACGTGGCTGACCAGCTGGGGTCCATAGACATCCATGATGGCGTTGTCGTCCCGGGATTGGGGCCTGTCGACGATGTTATAATCGTTGAGATAGAGATGGAACGCGTAATTGAGCATGTTAATCCGGAAGTTGTAGTGATTGGGAACAAAATGGTGGAAGTCTCCTTGAGAGCCGGAACTCCAATCTTTTGCGAGGTCCGAGATGAGTGTGACGTGGTCGCGGAGAAGAGTTATATCGGGGCTTTCGAGGGTGAGGTCGAATCCCCAGTCCCTTTGGGCATCCCATCGCAAGGGAGTTGGCATGGTCATGGACAGCTACGAGAAGTGACACCACGTCAGTACGGCAAGCGGCTGAAGCATCGGAAACTCACCTTGCACGCTTTCGCCTTGATGAAACTCTGGAGATTCACGCTTGAGGCGATCTCCAGCGAGTCGAGGTGCAGGACCAGCATCGCATCGTAGCCATGACGCGTTGCCCACTGAGCCTGGGTATACACGATTGACGAGTTCGCTCCGGTCGTCACGTCGAGCCACCCATATCGGCGTTCCACCTCGGTACTCAAACTATCGTATATCCAGTCCTTGGATGGCTCGCGTGTGGGGATCCGCAGCGTCGTGTCCTCAGTGAGTTGGAGGTTGAGGATGAGAGTAGAATGGAGTCGGGTATCTCCCGGCGATAGACGGGGCTTGGGCTCGGTGTCGAAGAAGATGGAGGGGGCGAATGCGCGTTGAAGGGCGTCTCTTTGTCGATCCGCCCAAGGTCCGTACTTGACGATACCGCCGTGGATCATAATGTCGATGCCGTACTCGGGGGGCAAGTCGACATTACCTAGCTCGTCGGTCTCGTCGATGTAATCCGCCTCGGACGGATCGGGTACAGGGCCTACGATCAGCACACTCATCTGTTGGTGGAGCACCCACCTGGCGAGTCCGCATAATAGGTAAAATCCAGTGCGGGAGACTCGAGCAAGGTTGTGACCTTGGCGTACTCGCGTTCTTCCCTTCGACGGGGCTTGGGGCTGTCCTCATTCTCGACTCTATATCGGGCTAGTCCTCTCCAGACCTTGTCCGTCGGGAGACCTGGAACCGGCGGTGCCGAGAACTTGGGGTTGCGGAGGAAAGGGAATCTGCGAGCGAGCAGGCGGAAGCCGAGTCGGGTGGATATGGACGAGGGAGGTTCTTTAGCGAGATCGGGACTGGGTTCAGGTCAGTGCGAGAGCGAATGCGACGGAAGAGAGATGACGGGGGCCAGCTCAGGCCAGCTCACTTTTGCTTCAGCAACTCGTCGTAGACTTTCTTGCCGTGGGTGAGACTTGGGCCAGACCAATCGACATTGGTGCGCATGAGGACCTTTGGATCCTGAAAACTGAGGTCGATGGAGAGCTTGTACTTGTCGCACGCGGAGCGGGACTGCACGATCAGCATGTACACACCCCGGATCAAATCCACCTGATCTCGCCCCAGTGACTCACTTCGGTAACCTCCACGACACCCTCTGCGCGCTTGAAGTCGCCTATGAGCACCATCGGCGTCGCGTCGCTCCCGAGGACGATCGAGCCCGTCACGATCCTCAATTCCATTGGCAGCGCCTCGCGGAACCAGTCCACGCCCTCGGATTGCGGCTGCAGCTGCTTGACGGGTCGGGGCACGTTGGGTAGCTCGCTGGGTTTCGGGGGGTACGCGTAGCCTGACGAGGTCAGTCAAGGAGGAAGAAACCAGCGATAGCAACTCACCATTACTGGCGGTGGCGCTGGCCATGCTGGATTTCTCGACCAGATCTTCCTTCTGACCCCGGATATCCTTGTAGACCTTCCGCAATCTCGCGCGAGGCTTGCTCTCCGTCCCTGTCCCTATCCCGGAAGTGCTCGTGGACGAAGATGAAGATCCCGCCGACCCCGCCATTTGCTCGTGCTTCATCATCCGCTCTACGATCGCGTCGTATGCGGGCGTCCGATTGTACACGAACCCCTCGACACCCTCCGCATAGCACGATATCCTGCATGGCAACTTGGCTGATCCAAATCAGCTCCACCTTATCTCAAGACACCCGAGCGCACCTCTCTTGGTATTATTGCTTTGCGAATCGCCCTCTTGACGGACCCTCCACCACCAGTACCGGAACGTCAGATGACCATGTAATGCCCGGAACGAGAGGTTGCTCGAGTGATATTCGATGTCCCGAAAGGAGATCCGGCCGGCGAGAGGGGATATCTGGAGCGAGCCGATCGAGATGTACGCGTTGTAGTACCTCCATGTGACCAGTCGGACGAAGAAGGCAAAGATGGAAGCGACGAGTCGATTCCAGTAGAACAGGAAAGCGCTGGCGACGATGACGACCACGAGGAGCTCCACGAGGAGCAGCCAGTTGATCGGGTCCGTGTCCGCCATGGTGGCGGGTTCTCGCGTCGTTAGGCCATGAGGCGACGGGTGGGGTATGTCTATCCAGCCAGAGTGAGAAAGAAGTCTTGTGAGAATGGGTAAAGACGATGAGGGTAGGTGAGATCGGGAGGAGACGTTGTCAACAGCTAAAGCCAAATCCAGGCACCGCGACAGTCGAACTACCAGTAACCTGTCCAACCTCGTCTCTCAATTGTTCTTTCTTGGTCACTTTGCTGTCACTTCAATAATCCCCCATCTGCACCATGAGCGCCGACCCGCTTGATGGCTTGCAGGTGTCGGTCGACTCACACACCCTCGACGCCACCTCTGGCAAGCGGCGACTCCGAGCAATCGAGCCCGACGGTACACTGACATACGAAGATCCGTAGGTGTCCTTCCCAACTCTCTTCCACTGACTCCTGACTCGTATTGACTCGCGTAGGAAAGCGCCCGAGCTGAAGCTCACGGAGCGTCTCGAGCGGATATGGAACGAGTACCCGAATGGCCTGCTGGATCTCACCGAGGCGCAGCTGGAGCAGCGACCTCCGGACGAACCTGCTGTGGAGGAAACGAAAGTCGAGGTGGTCGACAAGGAGAGGGATCCGTCGAGCATGATGGACTGGGAGGAGATGGAGCAGCTACGATCGGACATATTCCTGCAGCTGAAGTCAGTATGTGCCGCACGCCTACACTGACAAAGCAGTGATGCGCGGAACGAGCTGTGGTTCGTGCTGGAGCTGGCCAAGACTCTTGCCGTCTCGACGTCGTTTACAAGTGACCCGCCGCTGTTGCCCAACCAGACTAAGAAACCAAAGAAGAAGGTCGAGGAGCCGCCGGCGTCGACGCTGACTCAGACGGAACCCCCGATCCTTCCGGCTGGGACGTATTCGACCACCCCTTCCTTGCCCCCGTCGATCCCCTTGCACGTCGAGGCGCAGCGGCTCGAGCTTGCCCTGGCGGCGAAGCAACAGGCGCTGGACGAGTGTTCGGCACTGATCGACTCGGCGGTCGACGAGCTGCGCTCAATGTCCGATGCGGGAGACGATTTCTGGGGCAGCATCCGAGCGCTGAGGGACGGCACACGGGGAAGGGGTCAGTGGGCTATCGTGCCCAAGCCGGATTTTGGGAGGACGATGAGAGACGGCGAGAGAGCCAAGGATGTGATCATCCCTTATGCGGTCGACGAGGCGCCTCCCGCCCTCAGGGCGAGATCTCTCGCGGCATTCGATCTCGATCCGCAGAAGAACGATCTGGCTTTCGGCGCGAGGAGCCATCTCCGGCTCAGAGTGAAGCTAGGGGATGTGTCGTCCACCCCGGCGGAGCAAGAGGAAGCAGATGTCCGGGCGGTGGTACAGAACGCCCAGCTGGAGGTGTTTGAAGAAGAGCTATATGCAGAGGTGAGCGAGAGCAACGTCGCGGTCAGCTGACTCCAGATCCAAGCCGAAGCGGCGAGGATGGGCGCCGTGGTGGAGCCGAGGTCGGTCACGGTCTCCGTGGGAGAGCAGGAGCTGGTCTTCGAGCTTGTGAGTCTCCTGGAAGGGAACGTCGCTGATGGAAGTACGATTCGCGCGATGCCACTTCATCCACGTCCAACGCTGACGCGGTGTGCGATTGTCTCCTCCTCTGCGCTCGACTCGGCTTGTCGCGCCTGCACCGCCAACGCAAGGCACGTATCCTCGGCGAGCCTTCCACCCCAACTCCAATCGTCGCCCCGCTGGTTCAAGTGTTGCGGTATCGTGCTTCGGTCGATCAGCTCAGAGCTACGCTCGACGTCTTTGCGAGTACGATGCAGCGAGCTGGTCTGGCGGCGCGCGTGGATTCCCGCTTCTCCGCTTCTGTGGCGGTGCTGCGGAAGAAGCTCGTCGAAGAGGCAGACATGGACGCTTTGGGTGGTGTCTTCACGCTGGAGATCGAGGGATGGTGAGTTGTCCCCGCCGTGAGCCAGGCTGACAATAGCCCCGGTATCAGCGTGACCTCCTCGGTCAACTCTCCTGCTGTGATTACTACGTCCCGCGCATCCTTCCCTCTTGCAGACTTCGAGGACATGGGACCGATTATAGCCGACGACCTCGGGCTGCAACTCCTCAACCTCGCAAAGAGTCTCTTGCAGCAGGACATCGAAGACGAGCATGCAAGGCATCAAGTCTTCCTCGACGAACTGGACGAGGTGGTCAGCGCGGGAGAGTGCGGTTGTGTCCAGTGAGTCCACACCGCACACTGGGGCTGTGGCTCCGACTGGGACTGGGACTGATCAGCAGTATCGCCATTCCCGCACCGTTTGAAACCATTCACGCGCGCTTGGAACCGCGTCGTGATGAGCGGCCCGAGGCGTACGACTCGGGCAGCGGGGCGACACTCAAGGATTGGCTAGCGGCGATTGCGGCGCGGCTATCTGCACTCTCGAACGAGTGAAGCGGAGATGCGTGGAGGCATACTCGGCATCGCCAATGATTCATCACAGAGGGCGAGAGTCAAGCGTCTGCGCTGTCGCGGTCCGTAGCGATCTAAACGACATCGTACATGCTGCATTGTGATCTTTGGACAAGGTGGTCCTGGCGGATGGACCAAATGAGCTTTCAGTTCGCCGCGAAGCTACTCCTGCCCGTGTTTCAAAGACGATTGTGGACTCGTCTGGGTGGATTATACCGCTCGCAATGAAGGCTGCAGCCTCCGTACCGTACAGGTACTCTCGCCGCGTTTCATCCTCACTGGGGGTTCTGCGACACCGTATGCGAGAGGTGGAGTTTTCAAATACTGTACATATGTTCTTGTGCTTGTAAAATGGCCGTGCGGACCACTTGATCCGAGAGAGGTACGAGCCAGAATTCCTCGAATATGGCTTCTCCAATTACTCGTACAGTAGTGAGCACCTTTCGCGATCGTCACGGGAACTCTGCATATGGTGCATTTTGGCTGCAATGGAAATCATGGACTTTTGCCAAGTTGAGAGTGCAAGGACTTACGAGCTGCTGGCCGTCTCAGCGTGGCCGACCGGACCCACCCCGTCTCGGAGCGATAATGAAGATCCTCCAACACCGACATCTGGACGACGCGGACGGGCAGTGTCGTTGACTTCTCATCACGCGACTCATCAGTGGGCAAGGTCTTCGTACGATTGAAGAACACAATTGGAAGACCTACAATACATCAATCCGATCAATCCGTGAGGAAGTGAAGGGAGGACATACCGACGACGAGAATGACGAGCATCGAAGGCCGTCGTAAAGCATTGAGCCTTTCACAACCATGCCAAGAAGGCGGGCACGGAGCGAGCACAAGCGTTGCGAGGGCTTTCAGTATGGACAAAACCCCGTCGTCGATACACATACTGCACGGTATAAATTCAGTACGGTCGATACAGTATCGTACTGCTCTCTCCAAGGAAACCTGTCATCGTGCGGCCTTCCAACTAGTCTTCAAACCGTACCAAGTACCTCCTATCGGCACCATGTCCTCGACTAACACCAACACCAACTCCAACACCAACTCCAGCACCGGCACAGACACCAACACCAGCTCTGCAGGCGGCAGCTCGTCCACCCCCTCCCAATCCACCACTAGCACCACCACCACTGCTGCCGCCACCACCCCGACCGCGGGCGACATTGCCCTCACCAACTTCTTGCGGGATCCCGCCACTCAGCGTGATATCGGCGCTTCCTCCACGGGCTCCCAACGCAGAACACCCAGAACACGCAGAACACCCAACAGAGCCGCGGGACCGATGAAGGTTATAGCAGTCACTGATTGATGAATCGCTATCACTTGGCCGGGACAGGTCAGGCGGCAATCTGGCTGACGACCGTTCGTTAGTATGGAGTACGATTACCTGTACTCGTACCGTCGGAGTGGTGACGTCTGACCGAGTATTCGAGGAGAGCACGGAATGCAGGTTTATGCAGTAGTTACTGGGTAGATCTCGGATGCTCGAGATGAAACCAAGGAGAGAGCACACAGAGGTATGGAATCTCGATCCTGTCGCCCAAGTCGCTACGGACTGGAGCGAGGGCTGCGGCCTTTACAGTAGAACACATCACGTCGAGGCAAGACACGTTTCTGCGACTGCAGGCGACTGCGTCCACTCCTGCTGTAATCGCTTGAACCGTCTCATCGCCCTAGTCACCCTTGTAAACCCACGCACACTCCCACCCTACCCGCCAACCAAGGTTGATCCACAACCCCTCGCTCGCCTCATTTCCCCTGAACACCACGGTCCACGCCCCCCCTCCTCCGCCTCCGCCGCGTTCGCCACCTCTTCCTTCCCTAGTCACAGACTCATCCTGCTGGTCGTTCGCGCTGCCAGTCGCCGGGCTCGGGCGTGGATTCCGTAGCAGACCTCTTCCCGTTTTGAGATGCTGCTGCACGACCCATCTCGCGAGTCCTTTCCTCCGGTGTGCCGAGTCGGTGTGTAACGCGCCGAGCGAACCGTCCATGTGCGTGAGGACCAGTGCTGCCGCCGGAGCCGGAGTTGACGAAGGGCCTGGACCTGCTTCCGGGGATGACCTCGGACGGATGACGGTGGACCAAGGTAGTCGTGCGCGATAGTATGCTGAGGGACGCTTGATATCGCTCGTATCTCGAAACTAAGCCTTTCAGCGTGATATTCCATCACGTCTTCCACCACTTGAGTCGGGGCGACGGTGACATACCACTTCAACCTCGGATTCCCTACCATGATCAACAGTGTAGCCCTCCACTTCCACTTCCAGAGCTTGGCTGCCTCCCAATCCCGTCGACGGGGGTAAGAAGACATAACACCTCCCCCTCGGCTGCCCATGTAGGAACCTCTCCACCTCTGGGACCCACAGCGCATTCAGCGCGCCGACCATCTTGAACCCAGGTGAGAGTTCTCCGTACGCCCGCAGCGCACTCTTGACGGCATCCAGTCCGGACGAACAGTCAGATGACGAGGTGTCAGGGCATGCTGTCTCGGCGGAGCAATATAGGCGGATCTGGTCCTCGAGCGGCGCGCCGAGGGGGACGATGATCACCCAGGGCTCCGAGTGATGGTCTCCGGGGGGGAAGGTAGCCCACGCAGTGAGGGGATGGGTCTTCCCGTCACCCTCAGGCGAGATTCCGGGTTCTGGGAGATTGGCGAGGATCGTGCCGTACACGGGCAGCGAGTACGGCAGGTGTGTCTCCAGCAGCGCTACCAGCGAGAGCGGATCGTGCTTGTGCAGTACGCTCTGGCTCATGGTATTGCGCTTCCGAGCTTGTCAGGTGGGTGCTCGAATCAGTAAGCAGTGTTCCCCGGATGATAATCATCAATATATGTTTCGTGAGCGTGCGAGCGAGTCGAAAAGTTGGACGCATGGACATGACCGAAAGCAACCGCGTGAGTCGTCCGATACCCCTGACGAAGCGGCCTCGTCCGAAGGCCTCGCCTCGTTAGATCGCCGATATCACTGGCATACACCCCTCATACAGTCTGCAGATTGCACGCCGGAACAGAGGCGGTTACTAGCAGTCGCCCGCGTGGAAACGCTCGCGCTCGTATTCAATGCATAGGGCATGCCCCTCCCCGGCTCGGTAAAGACAGGCAACGTGTGACGCCCCTTCGACCGACATCCACCTCTCGACCTGGCACCGCAAATCAATGTATCTAAAACACAAAGAGTTCCCAAACAGACGTGACGTGGCGGAAGGCCGCACATCTAGGCGTTAAGGAGGGTGGTCTCGACAAGGATGGCGGTGACGCGGTAAGGGTCGACGTTGGAGGCCGGGCGACGGTCCTCGAGGTAGCCGTAGCCCTGGGCGCCGACGTGACGGGGAATTCGGATCGAGGCACCACGGTTGGCGACACCGGCCGAGAACTGGGTGATCGAGGCCGTCTCGTGACGGCCGGTGAGACGCTGGTCGTTGTCCTCGCCGTAGACGGCGATGTGCTCGAGGTGGCGCTTCTCGAGCTTCTTGATCGCGTCCTCGATGGCGGCCATACCCTTGCCGGGTGTGCGCATGGCGGTGGTCGAGTAGTTGGAGTGGCAGCCGGCACCGTTCCAGTCGCCCTTGAGGGGCTTGGGGTGGAACGAGGGCTTGATCCCCCACTCCTCACCGATACGGAGAAGGAGGAAACGGGCCATCCAGAGGTGGTCGCCCATCTCGATACCCTCGCAAGGGCCGACCTGGAACTCCCACTGAGAAGGCATCACCTCGGCGTTGATACCAGAGATTTTGACACCGGCATACAGGCACGCGCGCTGACGCAGGGGTCAGCGGGATGTTTGATCACATGACCGGACCAAAAATGAGACATGACGAGCCGACTCACGTAGTGGGCCTCGATGAAGTCACGGGCGAACACCCTGCCGGCACCGACACCACAGTAATAGGGGCCCTGGGGACCGGGGAAACCCATCTTGGGCCAGCCAAAGACCTGGCCGTCGGCGTCGAAGAGGGTGTACTCCTGCTCGAGACCGAACCAAGGCTCCTCGGCCTTGGCGGCGTCCATGACCTTCTTGCAGTGCGCTCGGTAGTTGGCATTGTTGGGGGTGCCGTCGTTGTCGTAGCACTCGCAGAGGACGAGGATGTTGGCGCCACCACGGAACGGGTCCTTGAAGATGGCGACGGGGCGCTGCGGCGCGTGAGCGGAGGCAATCCGGGTGGCAACAACAGCAGGGGCGGGCTCACGAGGAAGACGTCAGAGTTGTCACCAGGGGCCTGGTTGGTGGATGAGCCGTCAAAGTTCCACTCCTTGAGCTCGGAAACGGAGGCGGGGGCCTTTTCCAGGGTCTGGGTCTTGCATCGGAGGCCTCCATCGCCGTCGATCCAGATGTCTGAGGGGTCAGCGGCGGCGCAACGAAATCACTCATGGTGACTCGTCGGCTCGTGGGGGCGGTGTGAGTGTCAAGTGACGCGAGGAAAAGAGAATGCGGGTGGGAAAAGCGGGTCACGCGATTGGTGGGGCAGTGGGCAGTGCAATCGAGTCGTATTCGACGCGGGATGGAAAAACCACTCACACTCAGCCTGGACTCGAGATCCCTGGTCGAGGGCGAGGTAAGGGGCGAGGAGGTCGACGCGCTTGGTGGCGATGAGCTCGGACATGGTGGATGGATGTGGTTTCGAGGGAAACTGCGGTTTGGAAGGTGGATGGATGGTCGAGTCGGCGGATGGGTGTGGTCGGACGAGCGTCCCGAAGGCGGCGGAGGAGATACCGACGGGGTTGGGACGGGTTGGTGAGTGGGGAGCGAGGATTAAGTAGTTGTGAGAGTGGATTGATGGAGCAGGATGGTCGTCGAGGAGCGGCGCCGAGTGCGAGTTGACAATTGGGGCGCGAGCGACGAAAGGAGGGTGGTGTGATGAGGGGAGGAAGAGGGAGGATGGATCAGCTTCAATATGACTCAAAGCGGTGCGGAGTATCGGCCCGGGGAGGGAAGGTGTACTTTAACTCACGAGTCGGATGGGATGGGTTTCAACAAAGACCGAAAACGATTGTTGAGAGCAGAGACTTGCTCGACGATGTTACGGAGAGAGTGTGTAAGAGCGGGGGGGTAGCAACCGGGGGGGTTGATATGGAGCAAGGAGTTGAGGAGTTTGATAGGAGGATGGTTGATATGGGAAAAGTCGGAAAGCGGGTTGGTTGGTTGGTTGGCTGCTGGCTGGGTGGGTCAATTGCAATGACCGATAAGGAGGAGGAGGGCAAGGGGGGGGGGGGCAAGGGGGGAAAGGCGCAAGAGGGCAGGGGGGAAAGGCGCAAGAGGGCAAGGCGCAAGAGGGAAGGCAACAAGCTCGGACGAGCGTAGTGACGCGGCGCAGCCCCACAAAAAACCAACCAAACCAACTGGGGGCGGGCTCAGGGTCGAAAAAGGGTCAGTGCGCGAGTGTGGATGTGGCACTTTTTCGCCCTCTTCTCCCCCCCCCCGGGCTCACGGCCCGGAAATGGATTTCGATTCGGCCGGGGCGTAATGAGCGGAATTACCAGGTTGGGTAAATGACGCTCATGGCGTCGTGTCGCTCTGAATGTGGCACCTGAGTCTGGACCAATCACGTCGACTCAATCTTCAGCACATCCCGTACACCCCGTAACGCCTCGACACGGCTCAGCCCCGACTGTCCCGACGAGCGAGCGAGAGAGCGAGAGAGCGAGAGAGCCAGGAAAACGCCGGGCGAATGGCATCGGTCCGCTTTCAACCGCCCGCCTTGGCCACCGGCAAAACAGGCATTTGACGGCGACTCAGCCTCAGCGAGCACCAGCGCAAATGCGGTTGGGACTTGGGAGTGGGAGAGAGAGCGAGGCGCGACCCAATGACCCACAGACCCGGAGTCTTACTTAGAACGGACCCAGAAAGCGCCGGTCGCCGGTCGGGGATGAATACAGCTCGGTCGATCATAGCCATGGCCTGGAATGACTCCAGAGTGACTCGGCTCGGCTCATTCTCGGATGGGTCGGGACACCGGAGCGAGGGTCCGGAGCAGCAGCGCGGGCCGAGGCGTCGTTTGTTCAAGAACGAGTAGTCGCGAAACCAACGGACGGCGGGTCAGCGGCCAAACAGGTCTGAGGTTGCGGTGAGGTAGGAACACGCTGGTGGCAATGGGAGCAGTAGAATGCGAGTGTCGGTCATGGGAGTATCATCAGGGGTCAGGTCGAGGTGCAGCTCATGGGGATGGCAATATCAGCAGATCAGTCAAGAGCCTCAACCCAGTCGTCACCGTCGTCGTCGAAGTGAAAATTGCTGGACGGAAGCTGTGGCCTCACGGTCTGGTCTCAGTTCAACGGTCGTCCGACCGAGTCCTAGTGGCGGTTGCTTAGGAATGGTACCGACATTGGCAACGGTCCGAGCGTGGAAAGGAAAGAATAGAATCGAAGTAGATAAACATAGCATGTACATACTACACGACGCCCTCCACCTGAACGCCTCCCTCCCTTCTCGGACGGAAGTGGAGAGAAAGTGAGGCCGACGACTCCTCCCTCCTCGAACTGTCACAGCAGCACCGCAGCGCCCGGTACATCCCTTACAGCTTGAGCGTGACGTCGCCGACCGAAGTGTGGGCGAAGACCTTGCTGAAGCCCGGCGGGGGCCGGGGGTGGTGAGGCGGGTGGTGAGGCGGGTGGTGAGG